>OW679202.1:6861084-7461084 GCA_940337035.1 Agriotes lineatus
GTATTTGTGCTGTGATTTATGATCGAAGTAAGTGTTAGTAATGCGCAGTTCATTCTGAATACAGAATTCCGTCAAATCCTCTCCACTTTCATTTACATCTGGATCACTGAACCTTTGTTTAATACCTGGTATCCCTATGTTACCAATATGTCCATTGAAATCTCCTATTATCATTACCGCTTCCTCGCTGGTATCGAATCTAGTATATTCTGCAAGGCTTCATAAAATCTATCTCTTTCATGTTTAGGTCTTCCTGTTTGCGGTGCATATATGGATATAATACGTAGTATTTTATTTTCCACCATTAGATTTGTCATCATTATTCTTTCGTTCATATAGTTTGTGTCAACAATGTTGTTCATGAACTTTTTACTAATTAATATTCCTACTCCAGCGTCTGATTTTTCCGATTTTTCTTTTCCGTTGTATAGCAATACATAGTTTCCCGCCATGGTGGATCCTTTTCACTCAAACGTGCAAATGTCAATTTGGTGCTTTTCCATTTCAATAAATATTTCTTGGTCTTTATTTCTCCATGACCCAATATTCCATGTAGCTATGCGTAGGTGCTTAGTCTTTTTCTCGCTTTGGTTGTCATCGTTATATTCGTCCTTTTCGGAGGCTTATTATAAGGTCTAACATTATTTTATTTTTCTAGTAAGTAGGATGCTAGGCTTGCTTACCAACCCTCCTCCTTTACCCGGGCTTGTGATCAGCAACGACACCGATGGGCTACTCAATCCACCCATCGAATGTCGCAGGCGGAGTTAAATTTTCTTGACAATCCCATTTCCATTCTACTTTTATATAGTTTTGTTATTGTTCAAGATTTACTGCTATCTAGCAGTCAGGTTTCACAACCTTCTGAGATACTTGGGTTTTTATATTTTTAGTCATCTATTTTTCCAAGGAATGTATTTCTTAGGGTATTGTATAATCTTCCCGTTTTTCCTATTCTGTTTTCCATTATCTTCTATAATCGTACACAACTAGCTTTAGCTTTTGACCTGCTCTAATACTTTTCCTTCTGTTTCTATTTTATGGTATCTTGTTTTTGTTGCAATTACCATGGTCTTAGTTTTTTCGATGTTGGTTTTCATATTTATTTTCTTAAGTTATATATCATATATTGTTAGCTTTGTTGTACTTTAGATTCTGCTCCTAAGACCATACCATCTGCAAACCTTAATTCTTCTATCTTTCTCGTTTTCATTTTCCGTGTTCTAGGTTCATGTACATTGTACACCTCCTTGCTTAAAATTCATCTTTTACTCGAATTCCCAGGATTCATCATTATGCATTTTTACTGCATTGTGTTATTATACAACATCCTACTTGCCACATTTGCTGACGATACGGCAATCCTAACAGCCGATGCTGATCCGCACAGAGTATCCAGCAAGCTGCAGAATTACCTGGACGTCCTTCAGCCCTGGTTTGAAAGATGGAAAATCACAATTAATGCCGAAAAATCCACGCAAAATAACCTTCACTACACGGCACCAGCTCTGTCCCCAAGTCTCCATAAATAATTTTCCAATACCACAAAAATCTGAAGTGAAGTACCTAGGCTTCCACCTGGATCAGAGACTAATGTGGAGAAAACATATTCAAGCAAAACGAACTCAGCTAACCTTAAAAGTCCGGGCAATGCACTGGCTACTAGGTCGTAGGTCCAAACTCTTGAAAACAAAATACTAATTTATAAGACAATTATAAAGCCCATTTGGACTTACGGAATAGAACTCTGGGTATGTAGCAAACCTTCACATACCAAAGTACTCCAGCGTTTCCAGGCAAAAACCCTTCGAATGATATCAGATGCTCCATGGTATGTTACACATCAAACCATTCATGCAGACCTTGGAATTCCTTTCATAACAGAAGTTATTAACCTTCACGCTACTAGAACCAAGAACAGACATTCAACTCATCCTTATGACCTAATCCGAGGACTTTAGCATCCAACGCCACATGCACGACGCCTTAACAGGAAATGGCCAGAAGACCTGGGTGACTAGGTGACGAAACGGAGAGCTGTCATTGGACGGTACCCATACAAGACATCCTACGTTCAAATCATTTACTAGATACTCTTTGCTATTGAGTAGTTGTAAATACATTTAAAAAAATGTGTTATAATGTAACGGCCTGGCGATCAGGCAGCTGCAGACTTATGAGTAACCTCTGCAGAGATGGTCTTGGAGCCAGATGCGGGCAAATGAGTCATGTTCCAGACGCCTGGAGAAGCGACCTTGCAGCCAGATGTAAGGGATGACTCACGCTTCCGGAAACACGTCCGAGGTCAACACATAAATTTGCCGGAATGTACGAGCGAAATCTGAGATGTTCTAGACGGAAATTATTCGGATATAAATACGTGTCAGCAGGAGTTCTCATCAGTTAGAATTCAGGAGCGAAGCGCGTAGAGCTCCCATATAAATGAACCATATGTATATAACCCTAGTGAAATAAATAACACATAAATAACCATATAAATCGTTAGTGTTTAAGTCGTAAATTTGCCAAATAAATAATTGATGTTTAATCCAGCGCATATAAATAAATAAATGTATCGTTAGAAATAGTGCCTATAGTTCGTTAGTTTAAGTAATTTGTTTTCTGCCTTGTTAATTCGTGTGTTTGTAAATAATAATAATTAATAGTTGTAAATAAATGTTTAATACAAGAAGCGTCGTATAATTTTTAAATAGCCCGAACGTAAAAACGTAACAGTGGCGTCAGGTGTCGGGTTATACCAGGGGCTATAAAAAATTATTGAACAAATATTAAATAAATAAATAATTTAACAAGTGCCGATAAAAAGACGGTCAGATAAATAAATTGAAGTGAGTATTGTGCATGCCTTGGACGAAATCTCAAAGCAGCAAAATGCAAGCCCAATTAAACCAACTTTTGCAACTGATGCAAGTTAGCCAGGACAAGGCAGAGAAGGCGCAAGAGAAAGCGGAAAAAGCACAAGAGGATCTTAAGAAAGAGATTCAAGTTGGCCAGGACAAGGCAGTGAAAGCACGAGAGGATCTTAAGGAAGAGCTGAAAGAGCTGAAAGCAGGGCAGGATAAAGCAGAAAAAGCACAAGAAAACCTCAAGGAAGTACTTAAGGAAGAATTGAAAGCCGCGCAAGAGGATCTTAAGGATGAACTTAATTAGGAACTGAAAGCGAGCCATAATGAGTTGGCAGAGGAAATCAGAGATATTCAGGAATAAATGGAGAAAAAGTGAGCCGGAGTTCGGAGTGACATGCTGGAGCTGCAGGAACAATTTACCAAGTCACGAAGTGGCCAAGGCCAGCCAACTCCCTCTGAATCTGCTGGCTTCTCTTCTTCTCTTGCAGTGAATCAGCCTACCTTATCGCTGCCCCTCAGGTTGCTCTGTCCCAAGATACTGCCCCAGTGAGGCCCGCAACGTCTGGCTTGCACATGAAACTGCCCTCTTACGATGGGAAAACGCCATGGTCAATATGCCTGAAGCAATTTGAAGCCGCAGCCGTCGCTAATGGTTGGGGAATGGCAGACAAAGCGACCGCATTGATCCTGACATTGCGAGGGGATGCCCTGAATGTTCTGCAAATGATTCCAGAAAATCAGCAGAGGGACTTCCAGCAATTGGTGAATCGTCTGGAATGGCGTTATGGCAATGGTCATCTTCAGCATGTGCATTGTGCCCAGTTGAAGAATAGAATTCAGAAGTCGGGGGAGACTGTGCAAGAACTGGAGGCCGATGTTGCTCGATTGGTTCGGCTCGCGTATCCATCGGCGCCGGAGGACTTCCTGCAGCAGCTAGCCGTCCAAACATTCGTAGATAGAATTAAAGACGCCGATACTCAGCAAGGGGTACGTCTGGGGTGTTATAGGACACTGGGAGAGGCCTTAGCCCATGAGTTGGAATTTGAAGCGGCAAGGACTGCCTCCAGAGGACATGGTCGTGTCCGCGGTGTCGCCACGACGGAAATGGCGCCTGAATCCATGGAGGACATGTTGCGACAACTTATAAGGCAGGAGACGAGGGAGAAGGGGCCCCGTTGCTGGAGCTACGGAGAGATGGGTCATCTTAGGGCTTGCTGTCCGAAGAAAGAAGCCCGAGTGTCTGACGAGCCGTCGGAAAACTAATGCTGGTCGACAAGAAGGGGCGAGAGTCGCCTCGTGATTGCCATGCCCCGGAGATTCCCATACATGTGTCGTCTGTGCAACACCAGCCTGATAGTCTCTTCATTGATGGGAAAATAAATGGAAGAGTTCGGTCTCTGCTGTTGGATACTGGAGCGACGAAGTCCATCTCCAGGTCTGACGTAATACGAGACGAGTGTCAGCTGCTGCCCACGCCTTCGCACTGCCACGGGAGGCGCAGTGACCACACATGGGGAAATGGATTTGACATTGAAGATTGGGAATCAAACCCTCAAGCATGGGTCCCGATTGCTGACATTGCGGACGAGTTCATCCTGGGAATGGATGTCATAAATAAGTGTGGGTTCACTTGGGACCTGGGACGCGGCGTGTTGCACGTGCGTGGGGAGTAGCTTTCCCTACACCCAAGAGAAGAGATCGCAGTACGAGTGGTATTGGCGGAAGATGTTACTCTGCCTGGACGAACCGAGAGGTTCGTGGCTGCATACCTGGATGGCGATCTCCGGGGCAAGGTAGTGCGCATGATTGACTCCGATTATGACAAGGAGCTCACTCATGGTATCCTGGTTGGGAAGACGTTGGTAAAGACTGGACTTAAGGTCCCAGTAAGAATGATGAACGTCAACAGGAAACCGGCAACCGTCAGGAGAAACACAAGCCTGCGAAGATGCACACCGGTCTCCGCCGTTGTCAGAACGATTACTAGTGACAGCGGCAGCAAGGCGAAGGGCTGCCCAAAGGCATTAATGAACACCGTGATGTCTACTGGCAAGGGAATGAGCCAACAAGAACGGAAGAAGGTCGAAGATCTGGTGGCCCGGTACTAAGACGTGTTCGAGTGCGGAGATCATCCCAGCGACCGTACCGACGTAGTTAAACATAAAATCAATACGGGGGATGTTCAACCGATACGCCAACATCCAAGAAGGTTGCCCCTCGCCAAACGGAAAGAAGCTGAGAAGATTGTCCAAGATATGCGAAACCAAGGAATTATCGAACCGTCCAGCAGCCCGTGGGCCTCCCCTGTGGTTCTTGTCAAGAAGAAGGATGGATCAACGAGGTTCTGTGTTGACTACCGACAGCTGAATTATGTGACCAAGAAAGACAGCTACTCTCTGCCACGAATCGATGATACCCTGGATACGCTCTTCGGTTCTCAATGGTTCTCGACGCTAGACTTGAAGAGCGGTTATTGGCAAGTCGGAATGGAACCTGCGGACAGGGAGAAGACTGCATTTACTATCGGAACTGGGCTCTGGTAGTTTTCCGTCATGCCGTTCGGTTTGTGCAATGCCGCCGCCACGTTTGAGAGGCTGATGGACACCGTCCTGAAAGGTCTATCTTGGCAGACCTGCCTGATATACTTGGACGACATCATAGTGGTGGGTAAATCCTTCAACGAGCATCTGAAAAACCTGGAGGAAGTGTTCGGTAGACTGCGAGGTGCCAACCTGCGATTAAGTCCAAAGAAGTGCCACATCTTCCAGGAGGTACAGTACCTGGGGCACGTCGTATCTCGCCAGGGAGTAGCAGTAGACCCGAGTAAGGTGAAGGCAGTGCAGGATTGGCCAATCCCGAAGGATAAGCATGAGCTGCGAAGCTTCCTGGGCCTCTGCACTTACTACCGACGGTTTGTGCTGGGGTTTACAAACATTGCAAAACAGTTAACCCGTCTAACGAAAGAGAGACGACAGTTCGAATGGAGTGATGAGTGCGCGGAGGCCTTCGAGACGCTCAAGACTGCCTTAACCAGTTCACCTGTACTTTGCTATCCACGTTAGGAAGGCCAGTTTATCCTCGACACTGACGCTAGCAATGTCGGAATCGGTGGTGTTCTGTCCCAGGTCCAAGATGGGCAAGAGAAAGTCCTGGCATATTTTAGCAAAGTCCTGTCCAAACCAGAGCGGAACTATTGCGTAACCAGGAGGGAGCTTTTGGCAGTAGTCAAGTCCGTGGAGCATTTTTATAAATACCTGTATGGCAGAAGATTCTTGCTGAGGACCGACCATGCTGCTCTAAGATGGCTGCTGCAGTTTAAGAACCCTGAAGGACAGGTGGCTAAATGGATAGAGAGCCTACAAGAGTACGACTTTGAAATAAATAATCGACTTGGCACAGCCCACCGCAACGCCGATGCGTTATCTAGGAGGCCTTGCCCTGCGGACTGCAGCCACTGTTTGAGACTGGAGAGTCGTGCGGTGCCCATCTATCGTACCACTGTAGTCGACGACTCGTGGGAGCTAGACGAATTGCAGAGCAGCCAGGAGAACGACCCCGACTTTGGCACGGTTATAACCTGGAAGCGAGATGGCCGTCGATCTACCTGGCAAGAGGTCTCTGCCACCAACACAACGGTGAAGACCTATTGGGCGTAATGGGATTCCTTGCAGCTGGAAAACAACGTCCTCCATCCTCAATCGGACGGCATGGTGGAAAGGATAAACCGAACCATGGGGAAGCATCCGTCCAAGGTGGTTTCCGAACATTAGCGTGACTGGGACCAGTACATTCACCTGTTCCTTATGGCCTACCGATCGGCAAGAAACAACCAACCACACCCCAGCCACGGTACTCTTTGGGCGCGAGCTGCGATTGCCATGTGACCTCAAATTTGGAAGAAAGCCTGGCGAAAAAACGGCCGGCGAGGACTTCGTGGGAAACCTGAAGAAGAGGATGGAAGAGATCCACGACGCCGTACGCCGAAACATTCAGGGTGCCAGCGACCGAATGAAGGACCGATATGATGCCCGCGCTGAGACCGGTGGTTTCCAGCCTGGCGATTTGGTATGGCTTCATAACCCCCAGAGGTGTCGTGGCCTTTCCCCAAGCTCAAAAAAAACTGGGAAGGCCCCTACTCTGTAGTTGCTCGACTGAATTACGTGGTATACCGAATGCAGAAACCTCCTCGAGGAAAGTGCAAGGTGGTGCACTTCAATCGGTTGGCCCCATATGCCGGAACCAATGAGGAAGTGGAGGCTGTCACGGAGCAACCCCTGAGACGACTAGGGACCGGAGGAACCTCCTTCTAGGAGTTTATGGCCGCTTATGGGGGTACGAAGACTGCGCGATTCGGAGTCGCTACAGAGGTGCAGCGTGACCTGTTCGACATCTTGCGGCAGTATTCCTTGGCACACTGCGTCGCCCAGGACCTCCGGATGTCTAGGGAGATCGCCGCTGCCTTCCGGGAGAAGTTTGACCGGTTAGACCAGCTGAGAGAGCAGGCACCTCAGGTTGGCAGAACTTTGCAGCTGAAGGGAGGCAACAGCTCCATTTATTACCTGGTGATGAAAAGGTTGTCTTACGAAAAACCTAGTTACCAGGAGCTCTGGTCTGCTCTTTTGGCCCTTAAGGAGCAGATGGTGAAGAACGGCGAAACCCGGCTAGCGGTGCGGAAATTAGGATGCGGCCTGGATTCGTTGGACTAGTGGGTTGTACGCAGCATGCTGGAAGTAGACTTCGACCGGACCGGCATCCAGATCGAGGTCTGGTGTTACAGCCCGTTGCGAAGCATTGAGCCCACGGTGGACTGCTACTTCTTCAGCCAGTCCGTGTGCAAGAAGGGCACCGCCTGCAAATACCGTCATCGAATCCCCACAAGAGCGAGTGACAGGCACCCGACGCAACTCGTTCTGGGACAGAACAACCTAAGGTGGGGGCAGTGTAACGGCCTGGCAATCAGGCAGCTGCAGATCTATGAGTCACCGTTGCCGAGACGCTCTTGGAGCCAGCTGCGGGCAGATGAGTCATGTTCCAGGCGCCTGGAGAAGCGACCTTGCAGCCAGATGTAAGGGATGACTCACGCTTCCGGAAACACGCCCGAGGTCAACACATGCATTTTCCGGAATGTACGAGAAAAATCTGGGATGTTCTAGACGGAAATTATTCGGATATAAATATGTGTAAGCAGGAGTTCTCATCAGTTCGAATTCGGCAGCAAAACGCGTAGAGCTCCCATATAAATGAACCGTGTGTATATAACTCTAGTGAAATAAATAACAGATAAATAACCATGTAAATCGTTAGTGTTTAAGTCGTAAATATCCAAATAAATAATTGATGTTTAATTCAGCTCATATAAATAAATAAATGTATCGTTGTTAGAAATAGTGCCTGTAGTTCGTTAGTTTAAGTAATTTGTGTTCTGTCTTGTTAATTCGTGTGTTTGTAAATAATAATAATTAATAGTTGTAAATAAATGTTTAATACAAGAAGCGTCGTATAATTTTTAAATAGCCCGAACGTAAAAAAGTAACAATAATATCAGATCTTGGTTGCTTCTTCCTTATGTAAATGCATGTTGTGAATCATCTAATGTCGTCTCTAATCATCTTAACCTCTTTTATATTATCTTCGTACGTAAGTACTTTTGCAGGTATTCTTGTCAAATAAATTCTTCTATTGTTTGCGTAATCTTTAATAACGCTTTTTTTAAACAGTGGCATTAACATTCTTGTGTTCTAGTCTTCGAGTATTCGTTTTTGTATTACAATCTCATTTAGTAGATCACAAAATTTTTCTTTCACCGTTTTTCCCATATTTTTTTAGTTTAGTTTGCATTTCATTTATATACCTTTTCTGCGCTCCTTCTTCTTGTGACTTCTTTATTTCTCGTATTTTTATTTGCTTTTTCCTAGATTTGGTTGATGCGGTATTATTTGTCTTATTTTAACACGCACTATATAATTTTCTGCCTATATTAATTTGTAATTCATATTCTTATTTGGGTATTTCGCCACTCTGCAAATTAAAAATATTAAATAACGACAATATTAATAACGAACGTTTCGAGGGACAATCTGCCCTCGTTATCAACGAATAACAATTAAAACGAACAAGAACTTAGCTTTTTTCACTGGAAGGAAAAACGACCAACCTCCAATGAATTGTTTGACATTGGCGTTTGTTGATATCTATACCTACTTGATCTCATCTTTAAGAATCGAACTATTGTCTAAAAATATTGAGAAAGACGACACGCATTTTTCTTTCTTAAGTAAAATATATGCCGTTTCCTTAGTTTTTCGCCTAGTTGACATCGATTCTTTAGACAAGATCTTTGTGTTGTGCCATTGTATTTTATGGTTTTCATCCCCAAGCATGTTCTGCCAGCTTAGACTCATTGAACTGATACGTTTTCATCATATTTTTATGTTCTTAAACTCTAACTGCTAAAGGTCTGGATGTTTCACCGATATAATATTTCCCGCATTCACAGGGAATACTATATATACAATTCTTTGAATGTTGTTCTTCGTTGAACGGTTTAGTTTTTGTAAGAACTGACCGCAAAGTATTCATCGTTTTGAATACCGTCCTAACATTGAATCCAGAGACTCTTGTTCGGAACATTTTCAATACACGAAGCAATGCCACACACATACAAAGGAATGACACTCAAAAATATAATACTCTAACTATACCATATATTCCAGGCATATCTGACAAAATAAGACGAATTGGAAATAGATTCAATGTTAGGACGGTATTCAAAACGATGATTACTTTGCGGTCAGTTCTTACAAAAACTAAACCGTTCAACGAAAAACAACATTCAAGGAATTGTATATATAGTATTCCCTGTGAATGCGGGAAATATTATATCGGTGAAACATCCAGACCTTTAGCAGTTAGAGTTAAAGAACATAAAAATATGATGAAAACGTATCAGTTCAATAAGTCTAAGCTGGCAGAACATGCTTGGGGATGAAAACCATAAAATACAATGGCACAACACAAAGATCTTGTCTAAAGAATCGATGTCAACTAGGCGAAAAATTAAGGAAACGGCATATATTTTACTTGAGAAAGAAAAATGCGTGTCGTCTTTCTCAATATTTTTAGACAATAGTTGGCTATCGATTCTTAAAGATGAGATCAAGTAGGTATAGATATCAACAAACGCCAATGTCAAACAATTCATTGGAGGTTGGTCGTTTTTCCTTCCAGTGAAAAAAGCGAAGTTCTTGTTCGTTTTAATTGTAATTCGTTGATAACGAGGGCAGATTGTCCCTCGAAACGTTCGTTATTAATATTTTCGTTATTTAATATTTTTAATTTGCAGAGTGGCGAAATATCCAAATAAGAATATGAATTATAAATTCACGCCACAAAGAAGTTTCAGAGATTATATTAATTTGTAATACCTTTTTCAGATTTGTTTCTATCATCACATCATGTATATATGTATGTATATTTCTATAAAAACTAAATTATTCAAATTTATTATCTGTTTTATCAAGAAATGCGCTATTTTCAAAGTTGTTATTTTAGTCAACTTATTTGATAATAACCGCTGCGTTATTTTTCAATAAATTCCATAACAATTTCCTAAATTCACTTTTGATTTATTGTACACTAGCGCAGGCTGCAAGTTCCGATTTTAAAAATGAAAACGCCTTTAACCCGAGATGCCGCGAGGGAGGTTGCCATGATTTGAATACCGTTCGCTTTGTTATTTTTTGTTGCATAGAGAACCTCTGATTGAATTTCGTGGGGCTACCCGCTCTCATTAGCCTAATCTAATAATTGGCACATGCGCTGTCAAAGTGAGAGACATCCTGAGTTACAGCAAACGGTGGCGTCGGAATTCTCCGAAAGAGCGTCGGCAGCGTCGATCTCGACGACGCTATCCCAGATGCCCCTCGCGCGTCATCCAACATGCACTTCTTTAAAACGCATAGCTTTAAATTAATTTAGTTCGACAGATACTCGTTATGTTGTTTAGTTTTACATAGTGACAACTTGTAGAACCGTTTGTAGTTACCTCGTGGCAGATAAACAAAAGGTAAGCTGCAAATTTGAAAATGCGAGAATCGGCATGTTTGCTGTTGGTTGTAAACCAGGTAATAGCACAAGCATGTTTCGATCAGCTTTAAGCTTTTCCTGACAAGAGTGAGTTTCATACATCGGCCCAGTTTGTTTAATGTAAAACATTAAGGTGTTTATGTGTCTGCCAATCATTTAATGACGTCCATCATCTATTTTTAAGCTGGAATATAATCAAAAATAGTGTTTACATTTCATAAAATACTTGCAAATCTTGTCTTTAATCATCAAAATGCACGGCACTAGCTAACCTAGCTTTCATTATAATTAACAAACTCTGCAGGAATATGTTTACTGTTATGTATTATTACCGGTTATTACGTATTTTTGCAAATTTCGAAGGGTATTGTTTAATTGTCTGCAGCACTAACACCATGCTGGCTTGGAATATTGTCCAAGAACCAGGCTAAAATAATAATAATTTGCATGGAAATGGGGATGTTTTGTTGAAGGGAAAATTTTATGTCGGCTTTGATTACACAGTAAGTCCATTATATTTTCGCTGCATTTTAAAAGAATTTTAATAAATGTCGAATTATGTTTTACTAGAATTTTAAAATTAGTACTCAATAAATGAATTTTGTATATATTGTAAATAATACATGGTCTGGAGTGTTAAATTATATTTGATAGCGTTTAGCACCCATCATTCATCTATAGTTATATACAGTTAATATTTAAGTTAATCTAGAAACCATAACTAAACTACTACTATTACTACTACTATCACATTTATTATTGATATTCCTATAATTTGCATTAATTTAACCCAAATTCATCTTTGTCTCTATTCGTTTGTAAACCCTTAACTTTGTTAAATCAATGGAACATTCACGTTTGCCCCATATACTCAACTCGCTATTCAATATTTCCCTCGGCTGCAATTAATTAATTTTTCTATTTGCAGTTATGCCAAAATTACGTTGTATTATAACTCTTCAAAATTGCAAATATTGTCGATAATGATCCCAAGCATAGCAAGATTAAAATCATGAAGCCGACACAATTTCATGCAACCCATGGAAATTCTTTTGGAATGTTACTGACATAAATACAGCTCCTTTTAGAGAAGATGCAGATACAGTTTATTATTTATCAACAATCAGTTCTAAACATGTGTGCTTGCATTTGCAGTCGGTATATTCGTAAAGTGTGAATTGTGACTGCTCTTCTTTGTTTTATATTAAGTGCATGATATAGTTGATCGAAGTACTATACAATTTGAAATCGACATAAAACGGAGTTTCTAAATGTTTGTATTACATTTCTGTATATAGTATTTCAACTTTTTTGGCAAAAATTCACAGCTGTTTGAGTACATACCTATAATAATGAAGAGTAATATATTACATATCAGTAATCAGCTATGGAATTAAAATCGGAGCGGCGTGAAGCAGTTATGGCCTATCAGGAAATTTCTGGGCGACTGAGGGGCCCTTTAATTCTGCTATGAATTATGTATTGGTTTAGTCGTTCTCTGGGGTTAAGGAGAAATTAGAAGTATTCTTTATAAATCTTCGTAGTTTTACCGTAAGAGTGCAAAACACCTGAAGTTAAGGTATTTTTGTTATTATCAAGTTTCGATTGTTCTGCAAGAGTTAAGTCAATTTACAAATAATATATCACCGTTTTGAGGGTGATATATGTCACTTAACTATAAAAATACACCTGGCAATACCATGAATTGTAAAATCAGAATATTTGTCAGTCCTTTTTTTAATATTAAAATATTTGCTATTTTTAGTAATCATCAGAGGGCGGATTATACTTGTGCACGTAAAAGATGATTACACAGGTTGAATCAGAGCAGCATCGACAAACCGTCAGGAATGATAGAGAGAATCAAAATAAGTGTTTTGAAATAGGGAACCTATATCTGAAAGTTTATCTCGTCGGTGCTATAAAGCATCTTAAGTTAACTACGTATTACCTAATAGATAGTTCATGTGCTAATAATTTTGTATTTTTTGCGAACATAGGTTTCCTATCTCAAAACACTATATTTGGTCCAGTCTGTCATTCCTGAAGATTTATCGTTGTTGTTCTGATTTACTCTATATATGCACTTATATATGCACTAAAAATATCCACAATATGCATTAGTATGTACCATCAATGTTAAATATACACTCTGAAATTTAAAAACTAAAAATATTGTTATTAAAACAATAGAGAAGTAATTAAATACTTCTAACCTAATTTTTTGTAGTATATCTTGAGATTTTTATTATTTATATTTCTTTCTCACCTGGCACACGCTGCAGTCTCAATTTTAAATTTTCTAGTAATTTTACTGAAATTTTCCTAATATGCAGTAAAACGATGTCAAATATGCATCAGAACTTGGTATGATTCGAATCACTAAGTAGTCGAATCCAGGATTCGAATTCTTTTTGAGTATTCCTAAAATTCAAATACTTTAGTACAAAAAGATTCGTGATCCTAATTCGTTAAGAAATTAAAAAAAACATTGTATTTCCCTCATAAAGGATACACAAGGATTCGAAGAATTCGAATTAGTTTCCGTGCAGCAAGAAATTCTTCAGTTATGGTAGAAACGCAACGTTGTCGAAAAAATTTACTTATTTGGGAACAAAATTGCGATTTTTGCAAAATGCTATAGAGACAAGTGATTCTATTTGGTGAGTTCTTCCACCGGCTAAAATTAACCACTTATTTCTGATACATGCTGTATATGTAAATCGCGATGACTATTCCACTCGGTATTCCCTACTCGAGACCTAATATAAAGAACAATATCTAGGAATTGACCATGGATAATAATATAACAGATAACTACTTTATAATATAGTGTAATGTATTGACAGTGACAAAGTGATGACAGCGCATGCATTAATACTGATTATATTATAATATCCATGGCCGATTATCATACTTTTTTATTTGAACAGTCTATAGTTCAAATTAATATTTTTTTCGTTTTTTTACTTAACGACTTATAATGGAATTGCAACAGTGGAAATATTTTTGCTAAATTGGACTAGATACTGGCTTTAAAATAGTTTCTATATGGAAGAGTTCGATGAAAACAATTTAGGATCGTAATCTCATTTTAATTAACTTATAATATCCGGTGTGTTTTCGGTCCGCAAGAAATGTTACAGTCCTTGCTAAACAAAAACAAACAACAATACGGAAACAACTTTTTCGCTCTAGATCGGTAAAAACTTTCACACACGGCTTTTGACGTTAACGCTTAGAAATTAACTATGAAGTATAATCTATTTTTGTTTTAATCCGATTGGTGATTGGTATGTGTAACTTGTAGGAAAAGTGACTTCCTTGACTTCTGTGGTTGCATATTCTACAGTCGTTTTTCTACTAGGTTACACAACTATCTATAATTTGTTTGCGATCGGACGAATACCTTTCCGGTGTGTTTTCGGTCCGCAAAAATACATAACTTCGGTGGGTTATCGTCGTTGCTAGACTATAACAAATAACAGTACAGAAATCTAGTCGCTGCTAGGACAACAGGAAGTAACAGTGCGACAATGACTTTTTCGGCCAAGGCCTACAAAAATGTCCCCGCGCGGCTCTTGATGTTGACGTTTAGGAATGACCACTAAAGTACTTAATTTTTGGGTTTAATTACACTGGTGAAAAGTAACGGCCCGAACTCTTGTGGTTACCAGATTTGACTGACTCCTCGTACAACAAATACAATAGTCGCGTTTTCACTAGTTACACAATATACTATTATTTTATAATAGTTATGGTAATGCCTTTTGAGGGTCAACAATTTTATTATTAAGATTAATAAGAATAAATAAATTTGCCATTTACATATATGTTCAAAAATTGCATATTATGTTAAGATTAAAAGTACTATCTTAATAGTTTGAATTGCAGTTTTCCAGCAAATGTCATTTCACACTTCAAATTTGTCATACACCATTACGTCATTATTCCTTGGGGCTTCTTGAGGTAGATGAAAAGAATGGTATTTAATTCTTCATCTAATTAGACGTAGCTAAATTGCTGTTTATGGCAGAAGCTCATTAACCCTCCGTCGGGCGCAACTGATCTGACAGGCACAGCGCGGCAATTTTGCTATCTCGCGCCACCGCTAGGCGGCCTTGGAATCTATCGCACATAGTAGCTGACTATTTTGGTGTGCTATATACAACCCTGCCACTTATTTTGAGTTTGGCCTTCAATAGTGAAAATTATTCAAATTTTGTTCATAGAAGCTCATTGCGCCCGAACTCGCCACATTTTTCAAGGTACGTATTTTCGAAATATTTGCATAAAAATCATTTATTACGTTTGCTTGAAGTCTAAATACTGTAAAGGTTTTTAATAATTCTCTAAAAATACCTTGATTTATCAATTTGGACTATCCGGCACATTGTGCCCAAACATGTAAATAATTTTTTTTCATTTGTTTCAGGTCAAATAAATGTTTTTTTGCAGAAACTTTTGTGTTTTCTTTTATTTTGACTTATCTAATAATGATGCTCTCCACGTGCAGTTGTATAATTAAACCTAATTAGGTTTATTATGTTTTTTTGGAAGTGTGCCTATCAAGCACATTGCGCCCAAACTCGGCGGTCAAAATATTGCGCCCGACGGAAGGTTAAGGCGGACAAACTAATTAACAAACATTTAAATATAGCTGCTAACTGTAGAAATTACAAACCGATAGCGTCGCTTTGTGATACAACTTACAGTATTTTTAAACACGGAATTAAAAATGAAGTCCTGGAGGCACTGTTTTAATTAGAGAAAAGGCTTTATGTAAATTGCGTATTTTATAAATTCAATCGGCTTGAGAAACAATTATTAATGTGTACTAACCATTGTTTTAGTGAAAATAATTAAGGGATTTTCGTAGTTGAACCGCTGTTTCTATATATTTCAGCAGTGTCGTGCATAATTTAACACACTTCTGAATGCTTTTAGAAAGACTGAAGGTCAACCACTGACTTCAGGTAGGAAAATGGTAAAAGGAGAAAAAGTGCGCATTGCTACTTAAGAACTAACTAACAGTTATTGTATTTTAATGTTGAGGCTCAATAAAAAATGTCGGGATATTATCGTATAAAATGTGTTGCAAATTGAGTCCGTAAAATGAGAAACGAATTGCCGCTTGTGATTATAACGTGTTTTATGAACGGAATGACTGCTTACGGATTTCCACTTAATCGTAGCAGTCTCATAAATTAGTATTGGTTCGTACCCGCCGCTCTCTAGGGGTTGGCGGTTGGCAACACTTCTTGCCACTTTTGCAAACAACCATTCATATATACTAAGCGCGAAACTAAATATAAATTTTAGTTTTCTCTCGACTTAATTTTATATACGAATCTAATTAATCTCGACGGCAAGGTAAAATTCGAGAGATATTAAATTAGTTTTGTGATTTATATCTACGGGTGTGCCATATGAAGTTGAATATCGCTCGCGCTAAATATAAATTTTGGCATTACACCTTAACGTTTTATATTTTTGGGAAAAGGTACGTATCTAATATACAAGCTAATTTTGAATTAGTATTACTTTCTCCTATTCCGTATATCTATCTATATACAGGGTGAATGTTTTTGAATGTTTAGCATGGAGATCTCGGAAAGTATTGGAGATAGAGATACGTTTAAATGGGGAAAGAATTGCAGTTTTAATAGCTAAATTTAACGAGTTTTTTGTTTTTTGGAAAAAATGCAAGGCTAACTAGATATTTCACAATAAATTATTTTTTTAAAATTTTGTTCGGTGCTTATAGCTCTGTTATTATTGACTTTAGAAAAAATGTGTAAAGGAAAAAGTTGTAGATAATTATGTGCTTAATAACACAGTTTAACCAAATTTTTTATTTAAGCTATAATTTTGGAGTTATGGCACAAACTTGTGTTTTTTTTAATGAAAACCATAGTCGGCCATAACTTTATAAAAATTTCATTTTTTAACGATTCTAACGATATACCACTTGATATAGTTATTTTTATAAATAAATAAATTATGCCCATTTTTCTTTTTTTGTTTTCGAACTGTACAGGGTGGCCAGATAAGAATGCAAAGTGCTGTATCTCGGAAACTATTCGTCGTAACGACTTTCGGTAAAAAAAATTGTGACCAAAGTGGCCAAAAGAAGACCGTGGAAAATATTTTCAGATTTCCAAGATAGTCGCCAGGGGGCGTAACCGCCATCTTAAACTTTTAAAGTGATTTTTCACTGAAATCCACCTAGTAAATGTTACCAAAAAATATATGGTTTCTAAAGCTAAGCTTTACTCGAGTAATTTTTGTTTAACACTTTTTGATGTATCTATTAAAATAAAGTGGTGGGGGGTAATTCAATGTTTTTTTTTAAATAAACAGCTGTAACTCCTAAACCACTGAACGGATTTTAACAAACTTGGTCTTGTTGGAAAAAGCATTTATTGTTTCATGAAACCCATTTTACCTGTGATATGTCTAATTCTTAGTGATACCGCTAGAGCGCGTTTTTTGATATAATAACAGAAAATTGCAAAATTCTCTAAAATGTTACTAAACCAAGTACAATATTCAATACACTTATTGTAATCATCAAGGTGTAGTGTTTGTGCAACTGATAATTTATAGAGATGAAACCTATGCTTTTTCAGTACTCTTACAACAGTACATTGTGAAGTGCCTGCTTCCGATTCAATTTCTCAGGTTGAAATCGACGGATTTTGCCTCTTGCAGTCTTATTTGGTTTACAGAAAGAAGCATACTTTTCCAAATTATCATACAGTCTTTTAAAGGTAGGTAGAGAAGGCTGGCGACGATCGAAATACTGTTGTGCAGCTTGTACGGCATTTTTATGGCACACAATGTAACCCTCAGTCATATCACGCTTTTCTTAATTAGAAAAATTCATATTGATAATTTACGAAACCTCAATCAACATTAATTAGAAACTAAATGATATGCACCTGTCAATAATTGTCGCTTGCATCTATTAATTGTTTCCATAGCCTACTACTTGAACAGTTCGAAAACAAAAAGAGAAAAATTGCTATAATTTATTTACTTATAAAAATAACTATGTCAAGTGGTATATCGTTAGAATCGTTGAAAATGGTCTTTTTTATAAAGTCATGGCCGACTATGGTTTCCATTAAAAAAACACAAGTTTGTGTCATAACTCAAAAATTATAGCTTAAATAAAAAATTTGGTTAGACTGTGTTATTAAACACATAATTATCTACAACTTTTTTTCACACATTTTTTCTAAAGTCAATAATAACAGAGCTATAGGCACCAAAGGAAATTAGAAAAAAATCGTTTTTGAGAAATATCTAGTTAGCCTTGCATTTTTCCAAAAAAACAAAAAGCTCATTAAATTGAGCTAGTAAAACTGCAATTCTTTCCTCATTTAAACGTCTCTCTGTCTCCAATACTTTCCGAGATCCCCATGCTAAACATAAAAAAAACACACCCTGTATATAAAAATCAATCGCCGCGCCGTGTGTTAGTAACGCAAAAACTCGAGAATGACTTGACCGATTTGGATGATTTTTTTTGTTTTGTTCGTCTTACTCCCGAGGTGGTTTAGCAAAAAAGAAAATTTGGAAAAATCCAAAGAGAAAGCGGAAAATTGGAAAATATCGAAAGTGTGTTTTTCTATACACTGTACGACTTTCTATTTGCAGTCATACTTTTATGATTCTGACCTTAATGGTTTGAAGGGTTTTCCCCATCATGTCATAATCCAAAACAACGTTTGCCGGGTCAGCTGGTATACATTAAAAAGTGCTGGGCTAAAACTTATAACTACTTTTAACGATTATTAAATACGGTTATATTTATTTGTATTTAATGTTTGGTAAGCGATTTGCCTATTCAAAAGGAAAGATCAGTTTTTATATTCCAACGGTAGAGCTACTGAGGCATTCTCCTCATTGCCTGTACTATTCGCCGGTATTTGACATCGTTGTCCGTTATTTGTTTTAGATTGCTTCCATCTTGTCAACTACGTCGCTAACGGGTTTATTGACATATGCCGAGTGATTGTATCTGGTGGAAAAAGTCTGACAGCAGTCTTTCCGCACTTTGACCAATTTACTGAAATTTCTTTCCCTAGACCAGTTTTTCAAACATTGATATAAAGGATCATTATCGCCCTCCACAATTATTATATTTTCACGTATCTTCATCGAAGAGAATCGTGAAAGGTCTTTATTACAACTCAAATTTCAGTTCTATTGATAATCCTAAACAGCAACTAATAAACATCGCTTCTTCCCTATTAATGTGCAATCTTGGCTGATAGGTGTAGGTGTCTTAGCTGACTGATAAACGAGATGGTAAAGTTTGAACAAATTGAAAAATCGAGAACACTGCTTATTGGTTAAATCCTAACAAGTACTTCTTTTGAAAAACATAAAACAATGTATTTCATAAGTTAACTCATTAATGCATAAGTTACGTAACCATAAAGGTGAAGGGGATATATTATCACCCATTCTCTTTAATCTCGTATTGGAAGGAATCTCAAAGAAAGTAACAGTTAACCGGATAGATACAATATATTACAGAAGCTTGCAACTTCTTGCATATAGCGACGATGTCGTAATATTGGGAAGACGAGAGAAAGAGGTAATAGACATTTACAATCAACTAGAACAAGCTGGAAAACAGACGGGACTTGTTAATGAAAATAAAACTAAGGTGCTGACTACATGGCGTGGAGGCCCGCAAAGAGAAGATAAAAAACTGCAAGTAGGGGATAAGCGGAAGAATCAATGAATTTAAATACTTGTGGACGACCATGAATCACAATAACGATATGGTAAGCGAAATTAAAAATCGAATAATGGCTGGTAGTAGATGTATTTACGGGCTCAACAGCATATTAAAATCGAAAAAGGTGTCCATTGCCTGTAAACTGTTATGCTATGAGTGTGAGTCATGGACGCTAACGCGAAAAACAGAAAAGCGGCTGAACCGTTTTGAAAGGCAAGTGCTTAAGAAAACCTTTGGGCCGATATATAATGAAAGTGAGGGTGCCGAATGTGCATGAATGATGAATTAAGGCAGTTGCTCTAAGAACAAAACTTAGTGGGATTTATCAAAGGGCAGACAGACACTTAGCTAAGTTATGTATGGAGGATGCCAGATAGAAGAACAACTAAAAGAGTCTTCACTGGGAATCCAGAGAGGCGACATTTAAGAGAAAGACCTTGAACCAGATGATAGCGCGATAAAATCACCAATGATCTAAGGGGCAAATAGGAATACGTAATTGGAACAACGAGGTAGAGAGACGTGGGAGAGACAAATGTGGAAGACACTTGTTGAAGCAGCGAAGGCTCTACATGGTCCGTGAAGCTAAAGAGAAATAGATAGATAGAGAAAGAGAGAGAGAGAGAGAGAGACAGAGAGAGAGAGAGAGAGAGAGAGAGAGAGAGAGAAAGGGAGAGACAGAAACAGAGAGAGAGACAGAGAGAGACGGAGAGAACATCTAATAGCTGCAAAAATATAATAACTTATTAAAGCTGATGACAAACCAACGTTCATTTTATCATAATGACTTGGCATTTTCTTTCAATCTTGGATTTTAATTAATTGTTCCTATTTCAGTGGAATAAATAACTTTGTCAGAATCAAGACTAGCTTGATTAGAAGGCAAATTATATCTTTCTACGATTTCGTAAAATGTGTTAAATGCGTGGTGGCCCCCACTTAAGGCTAATCCATCAAATTTTAAAAGACATGTTTTTTCCGTTATTACAAGGGTGCACGAAAAAAGTTGCATACCTAGAACAAACAATACCATTAAATTTTCACACAGTTTGATAATGTGAGCTCATATCGCTAACAACTGCACTAATATTTAACTCAATATTATAACAGCAGATCCGTTATGCCGATCCTGGCACACAGGTAGATAAATCCTCAGGTGTGCAGGTGTACCTGTTACCTGACTCAGATGCCAGGTGGCAGACCTAGTTCCTGTCCCAGGTGGCTGACCTAGTTCCTGTCCCAGGTGTCAGGTGGCTGACCTTGAGGTACGGTTTTGTGACGTAGATGCTGTCACGTCCTTGAGGGTAGTCCGGGCCTTGTGCTGTAGTCCTACGTCAGTATTTAGGTCAAGTCCTTGAGGTACGGCCTTGTGACGTAGGGACAATAGGTCATGGTTAGCAGTTTGTACTACGGGGTGTGGCTGATAAGGACTTGTACTGCGGCGTGTGGGATAGGTAATGGTTAGAGATGCACGTGGGAGATAAGGCACTTAGTGAATTTTGGAGAAAAAGGAATTGGCCGTGGCGGGATTCGAACCCGCTTTATTTGTGTCATAAATGTAACACTAAAGCCTCTGGACTACCCGGACATCTAAAGAATCTGTTTTGAAAGTGTGCAAGACTTTCGTCGGAAATTAATCGGCGGGTATACGTCAAGATGAGACAGACAGTGTTCGTATGTGATTTGAACGGAAACAGAGATGTTTTGAATATTGGGTAGCATCGAACGCTGTTGCTCTCTTATCAAAAGATAAGGGTTAATGGCCGACTATCTCTTTCTCTAACACATGGGCTTATATGGAATCTGTCTTTGTCTAATACGCAGTTCTACCAACATACAGTATGTTTAAAGTGCATGTAACTAGAGAATGTGCTGTAAGGTTTGCTGGTCGTCGTCGTTTAGCGCGACAGCATTGTAATTTATAGCAAAATGCATAAAAGGTAGCGTGTGTGTGTGCGTATTCCCAAACAAACAGTAAAACCTTAAGGCAAATAAATTATGTGCACCGTAGTATATAAGTAAAAAAAATAGACTCAACTGAGCGCTAAAGCATAACATCCTACTAGATTCGGATGTGCTGAGTGATAAAGTTCGATGACTCTGTTTCAACCAGCCGGGCGTACATAGCATTGTAATTTTGAAAAACGATAGCAAATGCGTGTGTGTGTGTGTGTGTACCCAAACAAACAGTAGAACTTGACTATTTTTAAGGCAAATAAATCATGTGCACCGTAGATAAGTGTAAAATAGGGGTAACTGAGATAAGCATAACATCCTAAATGCGCGCGGGCGCGGCAATTGGCAAACGAATGCAAATGCATACGCAGTGGCAAATATATAAAATGCATAATGTGTATGAGCTAGTAATAGAGCAGAGTAGTTTTGGCAAATTTATACAAGCAGTAAAACTTAAATGATGAATCAAAATTGAAGTCCCTAAATAAGTTACTAGAATGTGCTGTAAGGTTTGCTGGTCGTCGTCGTTTAGCGCGACAGCATTGTAATTTATAGTAAAATGCATAAAAGGTAGCGTGTGTGTGTGTGTGTGTTCCCAAACAAACAGTAAAACTTGAAGGCAAATGAATTATGTGGACCGTAGTAGATAAGTAAAAAAATAGACTCAACTGAGCGCTAAAGCATAACATCCTACTAGATTCGGATGTGCTGAGTGATAAAGTTCGATGACTCTAGTAGAATGAGGCTAGTTTGCCCCTCCACTTTTTATTTGATTTGCGGATTCGCGGTTTAATTCGCGGATTTATTCGCGGATTTCGCGGTTTAATTTTAATTGACCTAATTAAATTCCCGGTTTGATCTAATTAATTTCGCGGTGTGATCTAATTAATTTTCACATGTGCTACTGATTAAATTACGCAGTAGCTTCCGATTAAATTACGCGTGGCCATTTTTAATTTGCTTCTGGAATTACGCGGCGGCCATCTTGGTTATCTGGCGCGAATATTTGAATTTAAAATTTTTCAGATTTTTTTTCTAAGTTCCAATTTTGTGAATTTAAACTTCCCGGGGTGTCGGCCATCTTGGTTTTTTGCGTGCGCACTTCTCGTTGTAGTCGTAATTTTCGCGGAAATATTTGAATTTTCAAACTGCTAAATCTCCCTCTCTTGTGCTCCTCTCTCTTGCATCTCATAATGGCTGTTTATATTTAAAAAAATCTCAGGCCGACCGGGGATTTGAACCCTAGTTGTTTGGCTAGTACCCAGACAACGTATCCACAGACCTACCGAGCCGTTGCAAATTTTATGTGTATAACGGAAAGCTACTTTCTCTGCTCTGACGTCATGCTGCCAGATTTAAAACAAACTATTTTTTCAAAAATTTAAATTATAAGAATGGGATTACATCGTCTATGGACTTAAAAGGTTAAAACGAATTTTAAAAAACTGATTCCGTAAGTAGTTTTGCTGGAATTAATTATGGTATTTTTATCAATTGGCCAAACATGTCGTTGCCTGTCGTATCACGGACAATCGCGGACAAGGGATTTGGCATACAACTGCTGGATCCTTTATAAAATTCAAGCAAACTTTTCTCGATGACCTAATGGGCTATGTGCTGTTTTAAATTATGCTCAAATTTCGTTATAATATCAATTTAAAGTTTTATTTTTATATTTTATCCCAACAGGTCGTGTTCAATCTACACTTGCGTGCGGGTTTTCGGCGCCCTGTTTAATTAATGAATTTCAAACAAGATTCAACCCCATAGATATATCTTACAAATTTTGTATGACGTAATGCTTCTCCAGTTTTAAAAAGCGGCGGATAATAATTCATGGAACTATTACGCAACAAACTTAAATAAAAATCCGTCGTCGGTATTCATATTTGTTGTAAGGGGCAACTGTCGGAATCCACAAGTTGAACGTATCGTTATAATTTCTTCTATTTCGTACTACCAAATTTCATAAAAGTATAAAAACTGCATCTTATTTTCCAACAAATCGGTACAGGTTTGACGGCACGACGGTCTTTTTAATTTGTAACACCGAGATTGACATGTTTGGTTTTTATTTTATAAGTAAGCGTCTGAAATTGTGTCATTATATCGATCAAAACTGTATTTTAGTTTTACAAATTCCAGTATAAATGCAAACGGACGAAAATAAAAACGCAATTAACCACAAATTAACATAATTTTGAATAAGAACGCTCAATTTCGTTGAAAAAATGTTCTAACACCGTCATTTCACTTAAAATTTTACAAAAACTGACATCATGTCACTTAAAATTATACAAAAAACGACATTTTTATCCAATAAGCGATAAAAAATACACCATCTCACATTATTTCACTTAAAAAATGATCACAATTCGTTTTATAAATCGTTTTGTAAAACGAAAATGATGTAAAAGCAGTTTTTAGAGTTATTTCTAAGCATAATTTTGCAAATGTTTTACACTTTTTTCTCTAACTTGTTGCAATTTTAGTAAGATTTGAATAAAAACACACAATTTCGCTGAAAAAGTTCTAACCAAAAACGACAAAAACAATATTTTTATTCCATTTTCATTGAAAAATCTTCTATCACAAACATTTCTAGAAGCAAAATTGCAGTAACGTAGACTCGCTGTGCATTTTATTACAGAAATGCTTATACTTTTGATGAAAATATATGCATGTTGACAATAAATTAACATAAATTTGCTCTAACTTGTTGCAGTTTTAGTAAGATTTGAACAAAAATCACGCATTACACATCATCTCACATAAATTTTTACAAAATCGACATCATGTTCCATAAACTATACATAATTTTGCAAATGTTTTACACTTTTTTATAAAATGCATCGCTCAAAATTAAACGAAATAGCAATTTCGTTGAAAAAATCTACTACCACAATCATTTCGATAAACAAAATTCAAAAATTCTTATACTTTTGATGGAAATATATGTATGTTGACCACAAATTAACATAATTTTTGAAAACGCGCAATTCGTTGAAAAAAATGTTCTGACACCATCAAAACACGCAATTTCATTGAAAAATCTTCTACCACAAGCATCTCGATAAGCAAAATTTCAGTTACGTAGGCTCATTGTTCATTTTTATTACAAAAATTAACTCCAAATTGAACAAAAATCACACAATTACACATCTCACATAAATTTTTACAAGAATCGACATCATGTCACATAAATTATACAAAAAATGACATTTTAGTTCAACACACGATGAAAATTTTATAAAAATCACCCAATTACACATTATCTCACATAAATTTTTACAAAAACTGACATCATGTCACTTGAAATTATACAAAAAATATATATATGTTGACCACAAATTAACATAAATTTGAATAAAAACACGTAATTTCGTTGAAAAAATGTTCTGGCCCCGTCATTTCACTTAAAATTTTACAAAACTGCCATCATATCGCTTGAAATTATACAAAATATATGTAAGTTGATCACAAATTAACATAAACCTGAATAAAACACACAATTTCGTTGAAAAATTTGCAAATGTTTTACACTTTTTATAAAATGTATCGCACAAAATTAAAAGAAATCACAATTTTTAAATTATATCACGCCATTCGAGGCGTTTTCTTATCGGCGTTCTTCTGACTGAACCTTTTTGATGTGGACTTTGATGAGTAGCTGGTGTTTTTAATTTATATTCTAAATGGGGCTCGCAGTTATCAGTTTCCATTTCGGTTTTTCCTGTAGTATCAGTCAGGGCTGGCTTCTTTTGCTGTTTAGGTTTAGTTAGCAACACTTGAGCAACCTTAAGGCCTTTGATGTAATCGGCAAACTGTAGGCGTCCAGGTGGATTATTAGTTTTGCGAGGCCTCAGAGTGTCGTGAACTAAATCGACTATGTTAGACGTCGGTAAAATTTCACCCTTTCTAGTAACGGTACCCTTCGGCCAACCTGCCTCCCCTGTATAAACGAGCACTCTCTGCATAATTAAGAAAACATCTAGTTTAAAACCCTTCTATTTGCAATTTCAAACAATATTTCATATAAATTAAGCCATGTACAAATTTCGAAACTGGGTTTGATATATATTTCATCAAAAGACTTGACCCTCAGCTACCGTTTTATTATTTGTCGTAATTCGTCACGCTGAATTTACAAGAGCCAACCTGTCTGCTGTGTGACGCACGCAATGTATCCATACCTTTTTATTTTAAAATTTTATAAAACCAGAGGCCAGACTGATGCCGCACTAACTCGTTTTAAACCATTGTACTCTGTTACCTGGTGCGGCAGCATCCTGGGCCTCTGGTTTTACAAATTTTAAAATAAAAAGGGATGGAGTCATTGCGTGCGTCACACATCAGACAGGCTGGTTCTTGTAAATTCAGCGATGACGAATCACGACAGATAGTAATAAAACGGCAGCTTAGGGCCAAGTCTTTTGATAAAATATATATCAAACCCAGTTTCGAAATTTGTACATGGCTTAATTTATATGAAATATTGTTTGAAATTGCAAATAGAAGGGTTTTAAACTAGATGTTTTCTTAATTATGCAGAGAGTGCTCGTTTATACAGGGGAGGCAGGTTGGCCGAATGGTTAAGGCGTCCGATTTAAGCTCTGATCTCGAGAGAGAATACGGGTTCGATTCCCGTACCTGCCATATTTTTTTTTATATATTTATTATGAAAGTCTTGATTTTAAGTTAGTTTATTCACGACTGCTCTACCAGAACAAACGACTGAGCTCCTTTTCGACTAAAATGGACCAAGAGCGGAAGATGTTGATTGTATCGCCGGAATTTGTCCAACGTCTTAAGTCTACCGAGAATACGGAGAAAAATATATTATCACAGCTTGATGACGAAATGCAAAAAGTTTTAAAGTCCAAATTAACTGATCACGATAGATGGGGGCAGTACAACCAAGTCTTACAAAGATTCCTTCATTTCACAAACCAGGCACGGCAGCCAATCAAAATACCCATTGAATCAACCAGTAACAGCCTATCAAATGCCGTTATTTTATCTACACTTCCCAAAACTTTTAAGAAAAAAGCTGAAGTTTTCTTACGCATTTTGAGTGCCTCAAACGATGTGAGCTGGGATCACAAGGGTACCGTTACTAGAAAGGGTAAAATTTTACCGACGTCTAACATAGTCGATTTAGTTCACGACACTCTGAGGCCTCGAAAAACTAATAATCCACCCGGACGCCTACAGTTTGCCGATTACATCAAAGGCCTTAACGTTGCTCAAGTGTTGCTAACTAAACCTAAACAGCAAAAGAAGCCAGCCCTGACTGATACTACAGGAAAAACCAAAATGGAAACTGATAACTGCGAGCCCCATTTAGAATATAAATTAAAAACACCAGCTACTCATCAAAGTCCACATCAAAAAGGTTCAGTCAGAAGAACGCCGATAAGAAAACGCCTCCAAAAAAGAGCCGTTAGAAAAATGCCTCTAAGGCAGATGTCATCAACATCGAAAACGAAGAGAATTCTAGATTGGGAGCATCTTAAACTTTAAAATGACACAATGAAATTCTAATTTTATTACTTGCAGCCTTTTTAATTTGAAATGTTGTACACCTCAAACTACAGTTTTGTAAATTGCTAGCGAATTTTTAGGAAATAAGACATTCAGCTGTACATTTATTTTTATATTATTAAGTATTATACGAAATAAGAACAATATATTTGTTTATTACAAAGTGTTTGTGTTTTTTTATTTCTACTCTGCTTTTGTTTTTCACGAATCTGCAATAATTACAAAATCTAAAGCTAAAATATTAGTATTTGAAGTTATTTTACAGTTACAAAGTGTAAAATTTCAAAAAAAATCAATCTACGATTTCATAATGGCGTGATATAATTTAAAAATTGTGATTTCTTTTAATTTTGTGCGATACATTTTATAAAAAGTGTAAAACATTTGCAAATTTTTCAACGAAATTGTGTGTTTTATTCAGGTTTATGTTAATTTGTGATCAAGTTACATATATTTTGTATAATTTCAAGTGATATGATGGCAGTTTTGTAAAATTTTAAGTGAAATGACGGGGCCAGAACATTTTTTCAACGAAATTACGTGTTTTTATTCAAATTTATGTTAATTTGTGGTCAACATATATATATTTTTTGTATAATTTCAAGTGACATGATGTCAGTTTTTGTAAAAATTTATGTGAGATAATGTGTAATTGGGTGATTTTTATAAAATTTTCATCGTGTGTTGAACTAAAATGTCATTTTTTGTATAATTTATGTGACATAATGTCGATTCTTGTAAAAATTTATGTGAGATGTGTAATTGTGTGATTTTTGTTCAATTTTGAGTTAATTTTTGTAATAAAAATGAACAATGAACCTACGTAACTGAAATTTTGCTTATCGAGATGCTTGTGGTAGAAGATTTTTCAATGAAATTGCGTGTTTTGATGGTGTCAGAACATTTTTTTCAACGAATTGCGCGTTTTTATTCAAAAATTATGTTAATTTGTGGTCAACATACATATATTTCCATCAAAAGTATAAGAATTTTTAAATTTTGTTTATCGAAATGATTGTGGTAGTAGATTTTTTCAACGAAATTGCTATTTCGTTTAATTTTGAGCGATGCATTTTATAAAAAAGTGTAAAACATTTGCAAAATTATGCATAGTTTATGGAACATGATGTCGATTTTGTAAAAATTTATGTGAGATGATGTGTAATGCGTGATTTTTGTTCAAATCTTACTAAAACTGCAACAAGTTAGAGCAAATTTATGTTAATTTGTTGTCAACATGCATATATTTTCATCAAAAGTATAAGCATTTCTGTAATAAAATGCACAGCGAGTCTACGTTACTGCAATTTTGCTTCTAGAAATGTTTGTGATAGAAGATTTTTCAATGAAAATTGAATAAAAATATTGTTTTTGTCGTTTTTGGTTAGAACTTTTTCAGCGAAATTGTGTGTTTTTATTCAAATCTTACTAAAATTGCAACAAGTTAGAGAAAAAAGTGTAAAACATTTGCAAAATTATGCTTAGAAATAACTCTAAAAACTGCTTTTACATCATTTTCGTTTTACAAAACGATTTATAAAACGAATTGTGATCATTTTTTAAGTGAAATAATGTGAGATGGTGTATTTTTTATCGCTTATTGGATAAAAATGTCGTTTTTTGTATAATTTTAAGTGACATGATGTCAGTTTTTGTAAAATTTTAAGTGAAATGACGGTGTTAGAACATTTTTTCAACGAAATTGAGCGTTCTTATTCAAAATTATGTTAATTTGTGGTTAATTGCGTTTTTATTTTCGTCCGTTTGCATTTATACTGGAATTTGTAAAACTAAAATACAGTTTTGATCGATATAATAACACAATTTCAGACGCTTACTTATAAAATAAAAACCAAACATGTCAATCTCGGTGTTACAAATTAAAAAGACCGTCGTGCCGTCAAACCTGTACCGATTTGTTGGAAAATAAGATGCAGTTTTTATACTTTTATGAAATTTGGTAGTACGAAATAGAAGAAATTATAACGATACGTTCAACTTGTGGATTCCGACAGTTGCCCCTTACAACAAATATGAATACCGACGACGGATTTTTATTTAAGTTTGTTGCGTAATAGTTCCATGAATTATTATCCGCCGCTTTTTAAAACTGGAGAAGCATTACGTCATACAAAATTTGTAAGATATATCTATGGGGTTGAATCTTGTTTGAAATTCATTAATTAAACAGGGCGCCGAAAACCCGCACGCAAGTGTAGATTGAACACGACCTGTTGGGATAAAATATAAAAATAAAACTTTAAATTGATATTATAACGAAATTTGAGCATAATTTAAAACAGCACATAGCCCATTAGGTCATCGAGAAAAGTTTGCTTGAATTTTATAAAGGATCCAGCAGTTGTATGCCAAATCCCTTGTCCGCGATTGTCCGTGATACGACAGGCAACGACATGTTTGGCCAATTGATAAAAATACCATAATTAATTCCAGCAAAACTACTTACGGAATCAGTTTTTTAAAATTCGTTTTAACCTTTTAAGTCCATAGACGATGTAATCCCATTCTTATAATTTAAATTTTTGAAAAAATAGTTTGTTTTAAATCTGGCAGCATGACGTCAGAGCAGAGAAAGTAGCTTTCCGTTATACACATAAAATTTGCAACGGCTCGGTAGCTCTGTGGATACGTTGTCTGGGTACTAGCCAAACAACTAGGGTTCAAATCCCCGGTCGGCCTGAGATTTTTTTAAATATAAACAGCCATTATGCGATGCAAGAGAGAGAAGGAGCACAAGAGAGGGAGATTTAGCAGTTTTAAAATTGAAATATTTCCGCGAAAATTACGACTACAACGAGAAGTGCGCACGCAAAAAACCAAGATGGCCGACACCCCGGGAAGTTTAATTTTACAAAATTGAACTTAGAAAAAAATCTGAAAAATTGAAATTAAAAGTCAGTCGAGAGAAGTGCGCGCGTAGAAAACCAAGATGGCCGACACCCGGGAAGTTTAAATTTAAAAATTGGAACTTAAAAAAAAAATTTGAAAAATTTTAAATTCAAATATTTGCGCCAGAAAACCAAGATGGCCGCCGCGTAGTTCCAGAAGCAAATTAAAAATGGCCGCGCGTAATTTAATCGGAAGCTAATGCGTAATTTAATCAGTAGCACGCGAAATTAATTAGATCAAACCGCGAATTTAATCAGGTTAATTAAAATTAAACCGCGAAATCCGCGAATTAAACCGCGAATCCGCGAATCAAATAAAAAGTGGAGGGGCGAACTAACCTCATTCTACTGACTCTGTTTCAACCAGCGCAGCGTACACAGCATTGTAATTTTGAAAAAGGATAGCAAATGCGTGTGTGTGTGTGTGTGTACCCAAACAAACAGTAGAACTTGATTATTTTTAAGACAAATAAATCATGTGCACCGTATGTAAGTGTAAAATAGAGGTAACTGAGATAAGCATAACATCCTAAATGGGCGCGGGCGCGGCAATTGGCAAACGAATGCAAATGCATACGCAGTAGCAAATATATAAAATGCATCATGTGTATGAGCTAGTAATAGAGCAGAGTAGTTTTGGCAAATTTACACAAGCAGCAAAACTTAAATGATGAATCAAAATTGAAGGCACATTATGAGGACTGCGAACGACTAAATAAATGTAAAGCCACTCTACCAGCGCGCGGCGATTGGAAAACGGAATGCATATAGAGCAGCAGTAGCAAATCTAGAAAATGCATCGTGTGTATGAGCTAAAGCCGAGAGCTGTGGTTTATTAGGCTGTTGTAGCTTGCGGCGGCGAAACAAATTCACCAGAGATATGCTATCGTATAATCCCTGCTGGCCTCCTGTTAACAGCGCAAACATTTGTTTGAAGAATGCTCAAAAACACCATTCGATTACGGAGAGCTAAGTAGTTAAGTGTATGCATTAAGTGCAGATAGCATGTATAAAACTTTGCAATGCGCTGCCAGATGCAAACAATAAATGAGTACAATTTAAAAATTACAAATACAAGTAATTAGTGCTTTCTTTATTGTCTGTTACCTTTACTAGACGACATCGAAAGTTATCTAGTAAAGGTAACAGACAATGAAGAAAGCATTAATTGCTTGTATTTGTAATTTTTAAATTGGATCCATTTATTGTTTGCATCTGGTAGCGTGACTTTACATTTATTTAGTCGGTCACAATCCTCATAATGCACCTTCAATTTTGATTCATCGTAAAAGTACGATAAGCAACGAGGTCCTATGACGGGGTTCGAAACCATAACGCGTGGATCATAAATGGAACACTCAAGCCGCTCGACTACAGGGACACATGAGAAATCTGTGTTAAACTGTGCAAGACTTTCGTTATTATTATCAATAGGCATGCAGCGAGATAGCAAAAATTCTGATTACGTATTAGAAACCGCTTGTGCTGTGGGTTCAAAGATCAAAAAGTGATAAAGGCAGTTGAGATAAGCATGTACAATAACATCCTAAATGCACGCTCTGTGATTGACACAGATATCCACATTCTTGCACTGATTTGACTAATTAAACACATTTACACATAGACAGAATAAAATTGTAAAAAGGTGGTGGAAGTGTTTACTTGCGGCGGCGAAACAAATTCACCAGTTCCGGTTAATAGCACGAAATTTTGTTGTAAAGATACTCAAAAACCCCATTCGATTACGGAGAACTACATTAAGTGCACAAAATGCACAAAAACACATGATGGCGAATGTATGAAAGTTTAAAAATCACATTACAGGTAGCTGAGGTTTCGGAGTATGAGGATTGTGAAAGAATGAGTAAATGTAAAGTCACGCTGCCAGATGCTTCGTTATTATTATCAATAGGCATGAGATAGCAAACCGCTCGCGCTGTGGGTTCAAAGGTCGAAAAGTAATAAGGCATTAATTAGGTTCCTCAATTTGATAAAAGTACGCTGATGTATAAATTAGTAGGAATCACTGTCTGTGAGAGGCGGTATGAGCTGCTACAGCTGAAAGACATCTAACTGATGTGAGATAAGTTTTAAAAATTTTGCTCTGCTGGTCCATGCTATTGTTTCCTTTCTATCGCACATGTCTCATTGCATTTACACACATTCAATGCAAATATCTGCTAAAAATACGAGGAGCAACAAGGAGAAAAAAATTAAGTCGAGTGAATGTGTTTTACTATAAATAATTTGTCTAATCACACCCATCATCTTAATCAACAACCATACAAAGTCCTGCAGAATAACCTATTCGTTTGCATGCAGATTTATCGTGAAAATAATTTTTGTCCAGAATATCAGGGTTATATTTCGGCAAGATACAGCAACCGCAAAAACACTCTAGTGTAGCTTAATTAGCAACATAGTAGATAAAATTTTGTATGTATTTGGGTAAGTGTTGGAATTTTCTTAGTCTAAAACCACATCTCTTGCGATACAATATGAAAGACTCATGTGTTGGATCTATCACCCGTTTATAGTCATAAATATAAGACTTGTCAAAACAAAAGCCAAATTAGCTAGATAAATCGGTCTTCGATTTCATATATGTAGTTGAAACTACCAATAACTGTTGTGTAAGTGTTGGAATTTTTTAGTCTATTCGATTCGACTAGAGGTGAAACATGCTGCTTTATATACTACCTAACTGTCATTAGATACAATGCGGCGGCACTGTAAGGTACACAAGATATGACTCAAAATATTAGTGAAATAGTGAAATTGCATTCGTACATATTACAGCATTATGCCTCATGCGGCTGCAAAATTATCGGTGGTACCACTACTACATGGTAGTAATGCAAATTCTTTTGATTACACTAAATGTTTTGCACACTAGTCGTCGTCTCACAAAGTTCAATGCACCTGTTATATCTATATTTATAAAGGCTATCTCTTGCAGGGGCGAATTTAGCTTAACCTGTTGAATGTGTGATAAGGTAACCCTTATATGCGATGACTGATAAATAAAGTACAAAGACACTTTTTTTATTACCTCAAAACGTGCAGAATATGATGAATAAATTCTGTACGCATTATTGATTTCTGCTCTATAATTAAAATAATCAAAAATAAAATGTCTGCTGCTGGTGTCGCCCTCGCTACTAATATTGAGGTCTACGATGACAACCTCGGCAAACCATAGGTATGCAAAAGTTCAAAATATAAACTAGTTGCCCCCTATATGTCACCATTTCTACATTTATACTGTCATGTTCTGCATTTTTGCGGTGGCGGTGGTACCTATAGGAAAAAGTATTAATAACAAGAAATTAGCAAAAGTTATTTATTTAGACACATTATGTATTTTGCTACAAAAACGACATTCAAAGCCACAAATTCTATTACATTCTTCTTAATCAATCAATCGTGCTTTTTGTTACAAAATACGTTTAATCTTACATTGAAATTAGCAAAAGTTCTTCATTTAGAAACACATTAACTAAGAGTAATTCTTATAGTAGCATATTTTACATATATCTTCCTCGCAAGTGTGTAATCAATCGTATTTTTGCTACAAAAAACGACATTCAAAGCCACAAGTTCGATTACATTCTTCTTAATCAATCGCGCTTTTGTTGCAAAAATACGTTTAATCTTACATTCAAAACATACACAAGTTTGAATCATTGATCAAGTTTAATCGTTCGCTTTAACTTTTAATCGTACATTCAAACCCACACAAGTTCGTGAGCAGTAGCAATTTTTTCATGGAATTCGATAGTGACCGAGGTAGGGTTTCAATAGAATTGATGGAATATCGTTTGTCGTCGCGTAGCGCAAGCGCAATTTTTCTTTGGCTGATTGTAAACACCTTATGTCGATCGGATTTAATAGAATTCTGCAACCGTTTCAGAGGATTGGTCGAAGTTAAATCTGTGTAGTAGTCGTCAAAAGAAATGTGTTTCTTGACGACATACCTTTTAAGATCTTTCACCTTGCTCTCAGTCCGATAAAGTGAGTTAGCTGTTTGCCCATTAATTCGTCTTTCATCAGACCTGGCACTTTCCGATTAGCCGGTACAATAGAGTGCACATTATTAGGCGGATAATCGCTTGTGTTGAATTGGTCGGGATTTTCGCGAATTAAGGTGTACAAGTTATGCTGCGGTGCTCCCATCAAATAGATGTAACTATCCGTACCTTGGTAAAGCAGAGATACGTTTTCTACATATCTTTTCATGAAATCATAATAAAATTTATACATGCGTAATTTTGACAAGTCTAAAATACACATGCCTGCGTGAATGGGTTTTCTAAAAAGGACTTCTTTTTTAGTCTTTTTTTTTGCGACCAGTTTGCGATTAAATATGACTCAACTATGGAAATTTGGCTTTGCAATTAACGCTTCGGTACAGCCTCGACCGCCCCATTTCGTAACCAGTTTAATTATTTGATGCTTGAGAATATTTTCCATTGTCTTCCCGTAAATGGCGTTATTATTTAGTTTATAGAGATTAATTTCGAAATCGTTTGTCGACATGGTTCGCAAGCGCGTTTAATTCGATGTAAGATTTCAGCCAAGGTGCTTGCGAAAACAAAAGAATTCTATGAATTTTCGTAAAATATTAAGCCGTGCGAAATGCAATGTTTAAGATTCCTATAGGGAATGATGTATTTCTCTTTATCGAAACAGGTCGTCAGCAATTTAGAATACTTGCTGTCGTCGCCGGGTGGTACACTGTTTTCGGGACCAAAAGGCAAATCTCGATGCAGATCGTGCAATGATTTCGGATACAGCAAATCCACTTCTAATATGTAACCGATTTCGTTTTCGTCCGCGATGCTATGAACATCGAACTTTTGTATTTCTTCCAGTGTTAACCATTTAAAATTGTCGCGAGGCAAAAGGTCAGTTTGACAGTACCCGCACAAGTTTACCGCATCTAGATAATGCAAAAAAACCTCTTTCTTATCGGGATTGTAATTATTGCACATGTAGGGATTGTTAGCTTCGTCATATCTTGAGCAAACCTGGCTCAAACCACCGCGAATTCCTTTTTCGACCATCAACAGCATATCGATGTCGGTAAACAGTTCCAATTCTACACCGGTATACTTTAACATTGCGTCCCAACTGTAACCGGGCGTTGTGAAATACCAACAACAATCGAGACCGTACGTTTTATAGCACTTTTCGCGGAAATTCAAAAAGACATGGCACAAAAGTAGTACGTCTGTTGGTAAATGCAAATCGCTCTACTCGCCCAAATTTTGAATGTTAAAGACACGCCAAATGTTTCGCGCATGCGAATAATCTCTGTCGCTGATGTTTTCGTCCGTTAAACTTGAATAAAACTGCTCTTTCGGCGGCAGCTGTGTTTCCGCCAGTTTCTGTTCGCCCGATAGATACTCGTAGGAAAATATGCCTTTTCCTCTTAACAATTGCACTTGATATGATGACAAATGGCGATTTTCCCTATTTAAAATGTTGAAATCGTCGTCGTTTAGATAGCTCTCCAGTTTGTCGAGAGACGAATCTAAAAAGCGATACGAATCGATGCATTGAAATTTCACTTTTTTTGCTTCATGAACTTTTTACACCGAAATGTATTCTTTTTTAGTTTGCGGAATTATGGAAATCTTACCCGGAAATTGGGTGCAAATATCGGTGATAATAAAAAGCGCGTCGTAATTACTAAAATTATGGAAAATAACCGGTATAATGGGATCTAGTGTGTAATTTAGATTGCAATCTTGATGTGCGATTTCTCGGAAAGCGCCGTTAATGTGCGAATGATCGCAAACTCGTATTGCTCCTGCGGCGAATGGTTTTTCGCAGATGTAGCATGTTGGTACCGATGAAATGTTCTATCCAATTCTTGCGCAAACCATTTTGCACAATCATCGCCCCTATAATTCTTATAATAGGATTGAGAAGGGTCAAAGCTACAATACAAATAGTAGCCAATGCTGAAGGCAACGTGTTTTTGAATTTTTTTAGTGTTATTAGTGCTTTCTTTATGGTCTGTTATCTTTACTAGATAACTTTCGACATCGCTAAATAACGTAAGGCACTATTTGTTTGTACTTGTAATTTTTAAATTGCACCCATTTATTGTTTGCATCTGGCAGCGTGACTTTGCATTTGTTCAGACGCTCACAATCCTCATAATGTGCCGTTAATTTTGATTCATCGTAAAAGTACGATAAACAACGCTCGCAAACAAAATTTCTATGTCCATGTCTCGAAACTTGCATACTTACTAATCTACTCAAGTTTTTTATCCAACAAAAATGGAATTTTTCCAAACGTATTGCAACATCATCATCATCATCATCATCATCCGCTACTTCGTCATCGTCATCGTCATCTAGTCCACTATTATCATCGCTATAGTCATCGTCGTTGTCATTAGTAGTATTATGGTAATGTACTTGAATCATTAAAAGATTTACATGTCTCTCTAACTTCTTTTTAGTTAAATAAACAGGTTGCGTTAAAAACTTGTTATTTCGATGCTTTAAAACAAACACATTAATCGAAATATCATTTAACTTTTCAAATTGCACAACCTTATTTAAAGCCATTGGAATCGCGTTACGTTTTAATACAGTGGATTAATGAGGATATGTTAAAATACGCTGAGGATATCGTGTCACCTTAAACAGTCCCTCAAGTACGATCCAATAAAAACACGCATTATCGGAATTTTTTACATTAACTACGGCTTTCTTATTTTTTATGCTTTCGGGCAATGGAATATATGAAGAACCGCATGCGAAAGGTTTAAATTTATTAATATTGACCGTTAATGACACAATTTTGACTAAAGCCTACCCTGAATGCTGTTCTTTTTCCATTTTCTCAATTTTTTGCGTAACATCCGAGAGCACACTAACTGCAAACCAACTCTCCATATTCGTCAGATAATTCTCCCCTTGTACAATATTTTGTTTTTTGTTTGGAAATATTTATATTCTACAATCCCATCGTCTACGATGTCTTTAAAACACAATTTTTTGGAACGACCACAAAACACCACGTTCAATTTTATATTCGAATCTAACCTTACAAAAACATCCTCGATAAATTTTTGCATCAATTCGTAACATTCGCTAAAAAATCCGATTGAATCTTTATGCCTGAATACGACTTTTAAATGCCGAAGTGAAAGTTTTCCAATCGACACGTTTTTCTTTGTCTTGCGACACACCGACATTTGTAATAAATTTTCAAACAATAACGTAAACCTCACAAAATGTTTTATCTATGACCACTACTAAAAGTAGGCCTTTTAATACTAGCTTGTTTCACTAAAAGTGACATTTTATAGTTTAGCATGGTTAAAGAAAACAGCTGTTTACTTTAAGCGCATCTGTGGTATAAAGAGAAGTGAGGTTATAAAACTACAATTTCGAGCTGGAAGCGAAGTTGTAAAGTTATTTTAGTTACTTCTTGGGTTACAGGTAAAGTGTTTTTGAAATAATTAAAGCGTTATGTAATGAATACAGTCAGATGTGGAGTATTAATAATTACCTTTCGTAACTGACCTTTACAGTACTGGCTTCGCAAACATTCGCCCGCGCGCCAAGGCTTACTGTTTATTATGACATAAATTAGAAGTGTCGTAGATGCAAACCTTTGTTAAATCGATATTTATGGATTAATAACAGTAAAATTAAGGTCGTAGATAAGATATTGTATGCAAAGCGTTCTAAAAGTCGTTTATGCACGAGACATGTTATGAAACTCAGTCTTCGGCTTCGTTTAATAATTTTCATTTCTCGTGCATAAACGTCAACTTTTAGCACTTGTTGCATAAATAGCTATTATGTGTGTTTGAATTATACGTTTGTAGCCGCCAGATGCAAGTGATATTTAAACATTTTGCAAATATTCCACCTGTTCATTGCACGCCTTCACCAAATTGGCGCAAAAAAGATCCCTATCTACGCACGGTAATCGTTTTGCATTGTCCAAAACTTTCATATAAACACATATAAACACAAATAAAATAAAATAAAACAAGTTTAAGTCATCAAATAATTTACGTGCAAGGCAGCTGGGTATATCTGCATGTATGTACATTCAACCACATATAAAACATCATTAAAATAACTTTGTAATATCTGTCCTTTCCCAATTTTAAAAGTCCAGGTTTGGAAAATAACCACACAGGTTCCATTTGGGAAATCCTAGCACTGCTAAAGGTTGTCTCACAATTATCCGACGTCACGGCTCCACGAATATAACACAAATGGTCTACTTACATGTACACGTTGAAAACGTCTGCCAGCTGCACTGTACAAACGTTGACTCGTTTGCAGTTTAACACTACAAACACTTTACTGCAGGCTCGCTTACTCGGCTTTTATTTAATGTATATTGCCCTGGGCTAATATTTTAATTTAATGGCAACCAGCACAAATGCAAAACAATAAAAACAGCATAGGTACTGATAAAACTTTTAGTTAACATCTGGTCATTAAAGTACCTTATTAATTGAGATAGGTTAAGTAATTGACCACATGTTTTTGTGTTACAAGAGCTTTGCAGCTGTAGTGTCGTTGTATCGTTCACCTCTAACTTACGTTTCCTTACTAAACGGTTCGTCAAATGTAGAGGGTATAAATGATTGCAAAAATATAAGATTAAAAGCAAAAGGATAAATAGAAAAGGTATTCAGTTTGGTGAGCTCTATCGCTGCTTAAAATTATTACGTGGAATTCCATAATACTCTGTATACTCCTGGCCATCTTCATTTTTTACCATTCATTGCTTGAGACCTCCTTTTATTCTTTCGATAGCAGTAGTAGTATATATGAACCCTTTCACTTAGTTTTCCATGGTTTTGGTTTTTTAGGTTATTGAACTAACCTCTCCGCAATTACATTGCCTTGCAAGGTTAATAGTTAATTACATTATAGTCTGTTTTTAGACTAGAAAATATAAGAGGGTACCGTTATGTTCTGTTTTAAAATTTGAAGTAATAAAAATGGCGACGTATGGTTTGATCAAATCTTCTGAGAATACATTAAGAGACTTGAAAACGGCTAATTTCATCAAATAAAATATTCAAAAGTGATAATAATAAAAATAATCACAATCTCAAGCATCTTTATCTGTCGATCTCGATGATTATACATATCGTGCTGAAAGTGCAACTAAGGCAATGGGCGGCATACGACTTGCATTACGCTTTCCTGCATCCAGGCCTACTCTACTTTAAACAATTCTAAATCTAATTTAAAGCTACCTTAATTAATATATTTAAATTTATTGCCGCTTCGAGACAAACCTCGGATACGACAAGATTTGAACCCATGCTCACCTGGTTGCTGAACGGGCCACTTAATCACTCAACCACCTAGGCGACATAAAATTTAAAATATTTTAAATCGAATTTTAAACAATAATATTTTATACAGTTGCATCTGTGTTTCTTGAAAGTGCATCATAGTATTTCTTTGAATGAGAACTCTACGTTGATGTTATGAAGTATACGATTTAGGTTATCTAAAATAATTTAGTACAGAGAGTGGTTCAAATTCCCTACAATTACTCTTTTCTATGAGGCTTACGCTTTTATCTTGGATTTTTAATCGACTAGAAATGCTTCTTACTGATGTTAAACATCATTGAATTTAGAAAATAGATTTCCCCTGTCGAGTAAATGTAGAGAGAAAATCAATTTAACATATCGTAACCTACTGCGAAATTCTACGTTGAGGATGTTACCCTTGGCGTGTAATCTTTGGTTAATGTGTATTTTGCAAAGCTTAAATTTAGATCTTGTTAATGTGCGCCCAACTTTAGTTTGTGGAAGAGATTTACAGCTATTTGAAGAGATTGGTGGATTATTATTAACCTGTTGTACATGAAATGATAAATACAAGCATATTCAAAAACTGAAAACAGAAAACGTATTTAATATTTAACCTATTACGTCTGTTTTGAAATATTTATTTTGGGGGATTATTAATTTAATCCAAACGTTTGTCAGTGTCTTTTAATGTAGGTGCGTGCCCTTTGTTAACCTGCATCGGGTTCTTTAAACACTATTTCAATGTAATTCTTTTATTTTTCGGCTTTTGACACTTCATCTTTTTAATTCTGTGTTGTATTGGATGCATGTTTATGCATACTTTATTTCCGATTCTACTTTTTTGTATGTCTGTATGTATCCATTCATGATTCGTTTTTGAGTATTCCTACTATTTTCTTCTAGACTTCTACCGGCTGCTGTCAATTGGAATTTATTTTTTAATGATTTTCTTTAATGCATGGAATAATCTTTCTGTTTCTTCAATTCCCTGATCTGTACTTCTGTGTATTTTTTCATTTTCTTATAATATTATTCCTAAGTATTTATATTTGTACATCTGTTCTAGCTGTGTACATTCTTCTTGACTTGTTTTGGTAGACTAACATTATTTTGCAGTCTATCTTTTCTTGAACTAGGTATTGTAATATCGCCATATTTAGAACTCTGGTTACGTTACTATCACGTTTTTCGTTCTCCAGGAACCCACTCTACACAGTCTTGTCATCGTCTTACATTCGAAACGTCTTTCATCGTTACTTACCTCTTTTCTTTCTTTCATTTTTGTGTTGGTTCCATATTTATTTTCTTAACTTTTGTTCCAATATATTATTCCGGAGAAGCTTGGAAGTGAAATACTTAGTTCCCGCTTTTTATTTTGTTATTGTTTATTTTATGTTGCTATATTTTATCGCCATTTCTCAATTTTATGGAGTACTCCCTTCATTATTTACTAATTCTTCTTTTTAATTTCCACTTGCTCTTGTTTATTTTTGACGTCTTCATTCTGTCTCATCTGTTCATTTACTTTATAAAACCATATTTGGTTTACTGAAAAATAATTTTCGTCGTCTTTTCAAATTTTACTCTTTGTTATATTCAGATTTTCTTAAGAACTAACCAGGTGTTTTTATATTCACCGTAATTTTCCGGTTTTCTTGTCTGAATGTACCTGTTTCATGTATTATTCTTTTGTTACTATCTTCTTTATCGTCTTCATCTATTTTGCGAGATATTTATAGTTGTTCTCGAAGTAAATTACTCTGTATATGAAATCTAGTATAATTTGATAAGACGCAATTGAAAGTGTATATTACTTTGTGGCCTACAATTAATAGGGTCTGGACCATTATGTATTAGACCTAAAAATATTTTTTATTAAAGATGATCGGGACACTACTGCCGCGAACACTCATATACACTCGATTTGACTTTCACTATAATTTCAGTTGACGTACCACCTTGATCACAAGTGAATAGAGTTTTGACCGTGATATTGACATTCAGCACAGTGAGTCTAAAGTTGCAGCCAAAGAATTTTTAAATAACATCATTAGTCGACGACGTCATTACATTTCTAGATGCATCCCGGTTATTCTATTCTCTACAAGAACATCACTGACATAGTTGTTGTATGGGCTGTGAAAATATCGTTCTTGTTTATGTCTGTAATGAAGTCTTTACTAAAAAATTAAAAATAGTAAAAATATATAACAGAAATATCTAAAAGATATATTCATCTAACTGTTATGCAAATAAGTGCTTTTAAATTTAAAAAAAAGATATTTATTTAAGCTTGTTTTTTGATGGACAGTTCAAAGTTTGTTTTAGGACTGTATCTATTTGCAAGATATATATTTACCTAAACATCTGCACTTAATAATTACATAAATTACTGAACGAATTGGCTTGTTTTCATGGATTGTTACTTTATTTAATTTTAAGTTCATTATTTTGAGTCGATATTCTACGGTTGGGTTTATATAACGAATTTTTGACAATGAATTAATAAAACGAAACCTAAGAATTGCTTTCATCAAAGGCAAAATACCCCAGAAACGATAAAACGCCTATAAAAAGACGAAACAGAACTTGCGAAGCGCCATGTTACACTGCTAACGAACCCTTCGGTGTTATTGTTTCATAAACTTTACTCTAAACAAACATTGTACCCTCCTCTCTTCGGCGATGCTTTTGAGAATGTTTATTCATGAAGAGGTTTTTCTTCCAATTTCAATGCGTTTTTAACGACGCTTTCCGTGGAAAAAGCAGTCACACACTGCAACGCACCCGATATTAGATAATGAAGGAAAAAAATATGACATACAGCAGTGAACCCCAATGATATCAAGCTCTACTCGGAAAAATTTAAATCCGATTTCGCATTTGCTTCAAGATTATTCGACCGATGAGTTTAAAATTTCACTGTGACCTTTGACCATTCGAGGAGAAATTCAATAACCCAAATTAATTTTTCAGCTGCTGAATTTCAGATACCCTCAAATTTAGGCCGAAAACTGGAAAGGCCCTTGAAGTCTGTCAAGTCAAAAGGAAATAACATTAAAATTTATTGTGCTTTGACTTGCGGGTTCGACCTTACTTTTAAGCAAACTTCTACGAGTGTGATTAAGTAAATGTGGGGTTCAGATATTTGTTTTAAATTGCCTTTCCATTTTTGCCTTTCTGTGGCGACGTTGTCGTGGGAACAGACATTTCTTCTTAGTCTTTTACTACTTCTGCTACTGCCGATGAAAAAGCACCAACTTTGGAGAATGTTTTCTTATCTTGGTGACTTGATGAATGCCTGGGGTAAGCAAATCAGCAAAAGAGACAAATAATCTCCAGGTTAAGATTTTAACTGCTATAACAGTATCTATTTCAATACTAACTTGTGATTGTTGGTTGGTTCTATTGTTACGTGTTGTTGTACTTAACATTTTGATTTATATTATTGTTCGCAGGGGCAAATGCCTTAGATCTCATCAAACTAATGTGTTTGTTGCTTATTGGCCGCCATTTAATCGGCAGTAAACTTAAATAGGCTTATTTAGTGGAACTGAGCGATTTTCTGAATGATGAATAAAAATCCGATCTAAATATATCAGCCACTTTAAAAAATGAGAATTTGAATTGTAAATAACTCCAATGGGAGCCACTTAAAAAAGTTAAGAAACTTTCACCAAAATTTGACAGCCCGTTCTTAGGGTGTTTCAATGCTTCTCCTCCTCTTTCGTGTCTTTTTACGCCACCTTCTCTTTCTTGTGGTTGGGTATAGTTTTGCATTTATAGCTATTGGCTCCCTTATATTTTATATTTTTAGTAAACTTTGCTGAAAGCGTTTATTTAGGTGCTGTTAAAATATGTTCGAATTACTTTAGCTTTGAATTATATTGATATCAAAGGAGTATTTTTATAGAAATTTCACTTCGTATAAAAACCATGATTTAAATTATTACAAGTGACACCCGAAAAAATAAAGATTTAGAGGAAAACAGTGTACTTAAAGCGCAATTGTTCTTGATGAAACCTTTAGTGACATTAAATTAAAAAAATATATATTCCTTATTCCTATCAGGACAAGATGTAGTAAAATTTCTGGTAAATTGCTTGTGGAAAGAGCATCTTTGTTTGATCCGTTGCGATACAAGGAACTATTAGTTAGGGGTTTGCTATTTAGTATTTCAATCTCTTCTTTGGCATTTTCCAGTTTCTTTACCTTTGATCAAATATTTCCATCATATGGACGTGTTCAATTACTGTTTATTATATGGTATTTTTTTTATGAATATATATGTTTGGTTTTCCCTAAAATGAAAGATTTGCGACCTATTAGCATTCTTCCGACATTATCTAAAATTCTAGAAAGAATCGTCGACATGCAATTACTAGCTCATTTAGAAGCCTATGGTGTACTTTCAAATTGTCAATCAGGTTTTCGTACAGATTATAGTTGTACTACCGCTTTAGCTAACGTAATGACATTATTACGACCTCTGACCACGGTAAAGTAGTGGTGTTGGTCTTGCTGGACTAGGGATGGGCGCGTGACGTGAAAACAGTCGTGTCACGTCGTGTCACGGCGTGTCACGTCGTGAACGTGACTAATATTTGAAAATCGTGACGTGAACGTGAGTGAACGTGACTGAAAATTTCCAAGGCGTGATTCACGTTTCACGTTAATTTCACGTTAAATATTTAGTAACGAATAAAAAACTGCAGGGTGCAGCAACTTTTAAATTCATTAAATCACAAATTGTGCCAAACAAGTTACATTATGTAGTTTTATTTTTGGACCCTAAATATAAATCCTTAAAGTTCAACCTTCACATAAAAGAGAAGATTATAATGCAAATAAAACTATAGATGATAATGATGAAATACCTAGCAAACGACTCAAAACTGGTACATCAGCATCAGATTCGTATCTTTCTACACTTAGAGAGAACTCTGACGATGACACATGTAATTAGGATGATGTCGAAACAGAACTAAATTAGTATATTATATTAAAATTCCGAAATGTAGATGACATTTTAGGATTTTGGAAAAACAGTGTAAATACGCCACTGTTAAAAAAACTTGAGAAATTTTAAACATACAGGCAAGTTCCGCTACAAGCGAAAGAGTATTTTCTACAGCTGTAGCTGGGCGGATTTTAGACGTGCGCAGAATCCGACTTAACGCTGAAAATGTTCATTACATATTATTTTTAATTTAACATTTTAATGTTTAGATGTGTAGATGAACTTATTATTCTAATAAAAGTAATGGTTTGTTTTTTATACTCGGCTAACGCTGAAAATGTTAATTACGTTTTATTATTAAACCAAAAATGAATTGTGTAGATGTGTAGATGAACCTATTTTTAGAAAAGTAGTACCTAATGTTTTGTTTTGTATACTCGACTTAACACTGAAAATGTTGATTACGTTTTATTTTTAAATCAATTTATTGTGTACTTGTGTAGATGAACGTATTATTCTAATAAAAGTAATGTTTTTTTTTGTATACTCACCTTAACGCTGAAAATGTTGATCCTTGTACGTAAAAGTACTTTCAAACCTACGAATTAAAAGTGTTGCCTAGCAACGTATATCTTATGTACTCATACCAATAAGGGAAACGTCAATTCCAATGACAGCTTTTAGTATTACAAGTAATGTCTTTGAAGACAGCTGCAAGAAATATATTTGCGAGAATTTATCCCTTGTCGAAGTTGTTGTAGTCAATTTTCATTTTTTTCTTTTTATGTCAACTATTCTGATTGCAACATATCACGTAAATTATGTCACGTGTAAAACATATTATTAGTTCCCTTTAGGGTTTTTTCATTGGTTTTAAATTTGAACATTCTGTTCTATCTGAATTTAAATTTTGAAATAAACGCTGCGTGTCACGTCGTGAGTGGCGTGTCACGCCGTGAACGTGAGTGAACGTGAACGTGATCGTGCGTGAACGTGACTGTTTAAAGCCAGCGTGAAACGTGCGTGACGTGAGCGAAAAATCACTCACGCGCCCATCTCTATGCTGGACTTTAGCAAGGCGTTTGATACAATAAATTATCTGCTTCTTTGCGCAATTTTACATTACATTGGCTTATCACATGATTCTGTTTTTTCTTTAAAAATTACTTAAATGACAGAACACAAATAGTTAGGTTAGACGAAGTTTGTTCCCCAAGGAGGTCGCAGCTAATGATGTTGACACTTTCTTGATATCAACAAATTAAAATATAATGTTGAACAAAATATATTTCGACACACATGGTGTCTTATTCGGTTGTACAATCAGTTTAAAAACATTTTAAAATCTGTTAAAACGTTGTCAATAAATTTAAAAGATGAAAACTATTTTCTATTGCTAAAACTCTATTCTATTTCTCCATTATCCTGAAATGATTTAAGAATATCTACTTCCCACATACTTCTAGAGTTTTTAATTTTTTTTTCATTAGAAATCACTTTTTGTTGTAGGGATTTTCTTTTCAGTTTTATTATATTTAGCTGGAAAATATGTTCCGGAAATTAAACAATTGAATTAGAATACATTTGTTTCATATTTGCTAAATTTAAAAAAAATGGTTAACGTGAAGTGTTTTATAAAAATGTTTTGACAAAAAGTTTCCCATTATGGCATATTTATCGTATTAAGTTTTTATTTATTTTTGTTTTTCTTCTTTTCCTCCTATGTGATTTGTTAATGTAATAATTAGAGTGTGTAAAACTGTGATGCACTGTCGTTTCTGACTTCAGGAATTCATTGTTTAAACTTACTTAAGCAGCTAAAACTTTATTGCTGTTCCTTATGGCTCTACCACATCATTGAATTTATAATTTTTATTTTATATGTATGCCTTTGAAAACTTTATTTTAGAATTCTTTTGTTACTATTTTTTGTCTATGTGTTTTAAGGAAAAGGTATTATCGTTCTCGTGGTTCTGATCTTGTTTTGATTTATTAAATGATAATAATACATAGGTTTTAGTAGTTAATCTTGTGGAGCTTCATGTCATTGTTCAACGGCCATGACAGACATGCCATGGCCGTTAACCGATCTTGGCTAACTCATGATGGCTGTCAGGTGTCAATTTTTGAGTATATGTTTCTATCACAAAATTATTACTAAAAAAGTGCTACCTTATCTGTATTATAAGATATCTTTCAGAGAGGATGTGCATAATATAAACGCTCCATTCAAAAGTACAATTACTCTACCGTCACACAGAACTGCACTGTTAGAATGTAGTTTTAGTTAAAAAATATCAAAGTACTACAATTCCCTATCAGTTGACCTTAAGAAATTGCCGTTACATTGTTTCAAACTATGGTTTCACAAACTTGTAATTGATCGACAATCCTAATATATTGAAGTATTCCTACTACTTACAGCATCACCTCCGATTAAAGATTTATTTCCAGGCTGACACTGAATGGGTATCATGAGTCACTGAATGTTATTTTTGTTGCTCATAATATTTATACATTCGCTTATGCTAAACATTTTTTTCAATAATTTAAATCGTATTTATGATTTTAAATTTAAATCAAAGTCCAGTGGAAGAGTAAGCTTGCGCTTGAACTGCGCCTTGTAATTTTCCTTACCTTTACAGAAATATATATTGTTACAATTTATTATTATCATTATTAATTTTTCGTTTTCTATCTTTTTGTTGTAATCAACTGCTAATATCAGAAACGTGAGTACAGACACCACCTCATGTGCCATTATGTACCATTACGATCATGCAAAGGTGCACGCAAATTTCTCTTTTTATAGAGTAGCGGGGGGTATTATGGAATAGGTTGTGTATTGTGGAATACCACTGTTTTGAAAAATCTACCGGAACCATCTTCTGTACCATAGAATAAATGTATTGCTTTAACATCAAGGTAAGTGGCTGCACGGTAAAAATTTTCGGAGAGCAACATAACCTCAAGTATTGTTGATTATATCGATTGAGTGGCGTGCATAATTTTTGGGTAAGTCATTTTATTCGTTGTTTTGGCAATTACAAAAAGTTTTAATGATTGTCTCTGTTTGCAAAAATATTTACAAAGGTGCAGAACTATGTTGGTATGATTCTTGTTTTAATATAAGAACTCTTTTATTTGTTATTTAATAGTAACCAACGAGTGCTTCTGGCTGCTAATGTGGAATAATTGATATTAGCCTCCTAATGTAAAATAATGGTGCATAAATTGGCCTCCCATCATTCTAAGCGCTATTCTTTCAAACTTGAGAGCTAATTTGTTAGTTAGTAGACATGATACGGCTAAAACACCTAAATTGAAAAATCAGATAAAAAGGAAGATTTGCAAAGAAAAAAGAATGGCCCTTCTGGAGCAGGTAATGCAATAGCTGGTCTTAGTGGAGTGAAGTACAGAGCTAAGAAACCTAAAAATGTAAAAAAAACAGATTATGTATTCTTCTTCTGATGAGTCAGGTAGTAAGGCTTAGCTACGTCTTCCTGCGATGCACCGGCCTATTTTCCGAAGATATAAAGGGCGAAGTTTGAATAAAGTGCCTTGCATGTAGCCTTTGGGTCCACGAGCTGTGCCGTTGTTGAAAAAGACACTTAAGTGTGCGATTTCTGTCACTAATGGACTTGATATTTGATTAGTTTTCTTTTTATGTTGTATTCCTAATTACCCTGCCATTTTTTGGTGACGATAAAAATGTTTTATTTCATTTATATTCAAATAACTTCAGACAATTTTTTTTGTGTTATTTACAGAGAGCAGGGCAATAAACACATTCAAGCAGTGATGATGCTACTTATTTATTCAAAAATGTATATAATCTCTTCAATATTGGCAAAAAACAAAAGGGTATTCCATAATACCTTCCGCTACTCTAACTTTGCCTTTTAAACATAGGCGTCTCAAACTTTTTTAAATGTCACTGTCATCACTTTATTTTTAAATGATTTGAAAAACAATAGCCAGTTATAATGTATGGAAAAAATTAAGAAATTTCCGAAAAACCGTGCACCTTTGGATGATCCCAATTATTGTACTAGGAAATTATTTCCATTCTCTTGGATACATAAGTAGCACTTATTGTTTCTTCCCAAGTGGGACACATTTCTTGCTTGTATGTGAAGGAAAGCCGGTTATCCGTTATTTGCTAGGGTTCTTTATTTAATTCTATGTTATATTCTACTATTTGTTTTAGACGAAAAATGTTTCTAGAATATCGCCTTCCTTTTCTAAATTAACTTTGTTATTCTGCCTCAGTCTCCGAGTCTCTATTAAGGTTTTTATATATAATATTTAAGATCCCAATAATACAAAGTAATCGATTGCACGTACGTACATTATTGGTCTTTTGTTTGCAATATATATTTAGGAAATCTGGTATTGATAATATGTATTTGTTCTGAGTTAACGTTCCTAATTCTTCTTTTGCCTTTTTACTTCCCTCATTTGAAAGACGAAAGAAGTATTGTAATCACGAAAAAATCACCTTCAGAGATTTCTTCAGACCTTCACGTTTCAGGGTCTCTAGATGACGAAAAACAGGTTTTCTCAATTCCGTCAGTCTGTCTGTCTGTCTGTCACTACATTTTTTTAAAATCTAATGCAAAGTTCTTCGGGTTTTTTCTTAAGATGTTCTTTCCACTTCAGCTTGGCATCTAATGTCATGTCCAGGGATTTTGCTGTGTTAGCGTGAGGAATTGTTTGCTGATTGGTCACTACAGGCAAGTAATCAATTCTTTTATTGGTGAAGTTTATATGGGTCGACTTCGCCTCATTTAGTTTAATTCGCCACTTCTTGGTCGACCTGGTGACGTTGTTGACGGCTGTTTGTAGTTTATTAGTAAATACTTCTATTTCGCTGCTTGTGGCTAGTAATGCACTGTCGTCAGCAAATGTGGTTGTCGCCACTCGATCGCTCATGGGAATGTCACTAGTGTAAAGCAAGTATAAAACTGGCCCACGGACGCTTTCTTGCGGTACACCTGCGGCAATAGCTTTTAGTTCGGAGTATTCTTCGCCCTATATCACCCTGAACTGGCGACCAGAGATATATGATTTCAGAATATGGTTTATCTGCCTAGGCAGGTTTTTAGTTATTTGGTATTCGATGCCCTCGTGCCAAACTTTGTCAAAAGCTTGAGCCACGTCTAGACGTTGCAGACGATATAGTGGTAATATCAATGCAATTAATGATGGTGGTGGCTTCACAAAGCGTTGGAAAATGTGGGGCTAGAAATGGATCTGGATAAAACAAAGATAATGACAAATGTAGAAGGTAACACTAACAGACGAGTCAACGATAACGCCATAGAAAAACTAACAAGTTATTTTTACCTTGGCTAAATAGCCACGAAAGGAAAGCAACATCAAACATTAGAAATAAATAGAAGGATTAGGATGGGATAGGCGGGAAGGATGAAAGACGCAGAAACATGAAATTTTACCAAAAATTTCATCAAAAAGAATAGAATAAATCAAAAATCTATTAAATCACGTATGCTAAGTACATATGTATAAGTGTGACAGATCACAAAACGAATGGATATACGGAAGGGGCCATAATTATATATAACAGCAATAAGTTAACATGAACAACAAAATAGAATGCTTGAGTAAGAAAGAAATGGCCATACGATAAAATTATTTTAGTAGGCATGTTTAGTTGACTTATGTCATATTTAAAATAGGCGTCATGCCTACTCGAATATTTACTACTATGTTTATCTCTTTCTCACTCAAGCAATACTTGTTATTTTCTTGTTCATGTTATCTTATTGCTGGTTGTTATATATAATTGTGACCCCATCGGTATTACAAGAATAACAGATATGGCCGACATAGTAGAGAGAGTAGTACGCCTAAAGTGTAGTTGGGTGTGTCACGTAATAATGAAAGGAAACGAGGTGATGCAGCAAACAACGCAGGTGGAGACACTGAGGAGAATATAGAAGCAGGGAACGATCTATAATGATATTGTCCGACGATCTGAAGAGGGCAGCTGATTTAAAGTGGCTTAGTAATGTAGAAAATAGAGAGGGGTGGAAAATATCGAGAAGGACTATATTCAAAATTGGGTAGAAACCCGCTGATGAAAGATGAAGAAAGTTTCGTGTTGACACTTTCCGGAAAGCATTTAATCAATTCGCTGTTGATATGATCGTCGACTATGGCTTTTCGAATTTTGGATGTAACTTATACATTTGGTGTCTATCTTTTCGCAGCCTTTGATGAAGCTTTGACATAATCGTAGCATATTGTATTTCATTTTTGAAAATGAAGATAACTAAACAATATGTTATTGTTAGTTGCATTTGTAGTTGTTCCTACAGAAAAATAACTTCCTGTAGAATGCGAATCTGTGTCCATTTTATAACTGAGTAGTACGACACAATTTTAATTTAATGATTGCAAGAACACATCTATAATTAACTAATTTGTTTCGGGGCTATGACACAACGCCCACTGGTCACAAACCCCAACTCAGAATTTGGTCATAACGCCCAACTTCCGTTCTGGTCACAACGCCCAACTTGGTCATAACGCCCACCGACGCCTGTTAGAAAAGAGAGCTATCGACGCCACTGAAAACCCATTTTTGGTCATAACGCCCAACTTCGATTTTGGTCACAACGCCCAATTTGGTCACAGCGGCCAATTTTGATTTTGGTCAGAAAACTTGGTTACAACGCCTAATTTCGATTTTGGTCACAACGCCCAACTTCGATTTTGGTCACAACGCCCAACTTCGATTTTGGTCACAACGCCCAATTTCGATTTTGGTCAGAAAGCCCAACTTGGTCATAATGCCAAATTTCGATTTTGGTCAGAACACCCAACTTGGTCACTACGCCCAATTTCGATTTTGGACAGAACGCCCAACTTGGTCACAAAGCCCAATTTCGATTTTGGTCACAACGCCCAACTTTGATTCTGGTCATAACGCCCAACTTTTGTGAAGCACATTTTCATAGAAATTTTGGGCTAGATTGAAGTTCATAGCTGAAGACGTGCAGGCATCCAAGTAAGTGTGCAGATCTTATACTTCCATATATGTATGTGGTAATTGAATACTGTTGAAGTTTAATTATTTTTATTGCAACATGATTGACGTGGTCGGGATACAAGTCAATAAAGATATTAGGCAAACATACATTTTGAAAAATATATTGTAGACGATAGTGTTGAAATTGTTGGAAAAAGTCGCGGTTTTTTTTTGAAGCGTTTGTCCAGTAATATTCTTAAAGCTCGGTCGGCAGCGGAGTGGTGCCTACATTTTTTTTCTAAGACTGCCACTAAAAGTAGACCTTTTAGAGCTAGTTTTTTTTTCTAAAAGTGACGTTTTATAATTTAGCGTGTTTAAAATGAGATCAGATGTTTACTTTTAGTACATGTGTTATAAAGTGAAGTGAGGTTATAAAGCTACAATTTCGAACTGGAAGTGAGGTTGTAAAGTTATTCTAGTTACTTCTTGGGTTAGAAGTAAAGTGTTTTTGAGTAATTAAAGCGTTATCTAATGAATAAAGTCAGATGTGTACTATTATAATTACCTTTGATAATTGACTTTGACAGTACTGGCTTCACAAACATTCACCTGAGCGTCAAGGCCATCTCTTTATTATGACATAAATTATAACAGTCATAAATGCAAAGCTTTGTTAAATCGACATTTATGGATTAATAACAGAAAATTTAAGGTCGTAGAAAAAATATTGTATGCAAACTCGTGCTAAAAGTGTTATTGCACTCGGCATGTTATGAAACTCAGCTTTCGGCTTCGTTTCATAATTTTCATTTCTCGTGCATAAACATTAACTTTTAGCACTTGTTGCATAAATAGCTATTAGATACACTTACGTTTTGTTATCTGTTTCCATATATTTTCTCAGGAGAATTTGGCTATAGTAGTGAAGCAATTTTCTTCTCCAATGCCTATTTATAAAGCTGTATTGTATCTGAGCAAATCTTTATGGTAAAGCAACACTTTAATGATGAGGATGGACAAAGAGTTACTTTATTCACTAGTAAATAAAGCAGTTAATAATCCATAGCAACTTACAAAATACATATATGTTACCGTGGAAACTGGTACACAACCAAGTAGTATGATTACATATTTAAAGTTATTTATTCAATTTTAAAACTTATTTATAAAATTAATTGTAGGTATTGGAAAAAAGTTTTATATGCTACACATGAATAAAGAGATTTTATCCATTCGGGGAAATTATCTCACTCGGCTGTCTCGTGAGCTAAAGTTTTGCCCTTATAGATAAAACGGCTATTTATTCAATTGGACCATACATAACTACTTTCCAACACCTACCTATAAAGTAATAAGTGCTTTATCCACTAAAGCCACGTTGCTAGAGTAACACTTTAATGATAATAGTGGATAAAATTTACTTTATCTACGACCACCACTAAAAGTAGGCCTTTTAGCGCTAGCTTTTTTCATTAAAAGTGACGTCTTATAATTTAGCGTGTTTAAAGTTTACTTTTAGCCCATGTGCAAAAAGTGAAGTGAGGTTATAAAATTACAATTTTGAACTGGAAGTGAAGTTCTAAAGTTATTCTAGTTACTTCTTGCGCTAGAGGTAAAGTGTTTTTGAAGTAATTAAAGCGTTATGTGATGAATACAGTGAGATGTGTAGTATTAATAATTACCTTTGATAACTGAGATTTACAGTACTGGATTCGCAAACATTCGCCCGCTCTCCAAGGCCTACTGTTTATTATTTATGACATAAATTAGAAGTGTCGTAGATGCAAACCTCTGTTAAATCGATATTTATGGATTAATAACAGTAAAATTAAGGTCGTAGATAAAATATTGTATGCAACGCGTGCTAAAAAAGTCGTTTATGCACGAGACATGTTATGAAACTCAGCCTTCTGCTTCGTTTAATAATTTTTATGTCTCTTGCATAAACGTCGACTATTAGCACTTGTTGCATAAACAGCTATTATCTACGACAGTGTAAAATTGACTTTTAGTTGGCAGTTTTAAGTTTGTAAAACGACTATTTAATAACATGTTTTCATTAGTTTACGTCGTCAGCAGCAACTTGTTTAAAAGATTTCACTCGGCACGTCGTGAGTAGCAACGGTTTCAAAATTTTTTACCACGCAAAATTACGACTGTTTGCAATTTACATTTAAATATTTTTCTTATATGTATTTATCGTGTTTTGTAGATTCTATCGTAGATAAAATATTGTACGATACACATGAGTAAAGCATCTTTAATCACTCGCTGGGCTTAATACGTTCCCTCACTCGGGTTTTAACTATGCCCCACTCGTGACTATAAAGACTAGCTTTACACACTTGTATCGTAAATTACTATTAATCACTACCGAATAAATTATTGTGGTTTTTGTAATTAAAAAACCATAGGAAATAACGCAGTGTACTTTGGTAACTAACGATATCATTGTGTCAAACTGTCAAGTGTCAAGTTTTTTGGATATATTAAGTTCAAATTTTAATTAGGAAAAACCTCACTAATTGTATGAGTTGGAAAAGGCTATTTTTGTATTAAGTGCGCAAAATTAATGATTTTAGATTTTGATGAGGCGGTAGCCGGGTCTAAGAGATATTGAGGAATTTGTGACAACACATTATTTATCTCTTTTTACCCCCTTAGGGGTGAATTTTTCAAAATTTACCCCGAACACATATTTGCACCTTTAGGGGTTGATTAGGGAAAAATCCTGAAATACGTTTCTAAGCATTTGCATCTTTGCAAGTACACACCGGGTGTAAGAGACTTTAAGGAATTCGTAAAAACCCATTTTATTTCTTTTCACCCTCTTAGGGGTTGAATTTCAAAAAATTCCTTCTTAGCACTACCTTACGTAGCAAATTGAATCTTCCACCCAAATTTAAGGTTCCTAATGCATACAAGGACTATAAACTGTATTTTAGCACATTTGATTACGTATGTTCACATTTTCCGCCACCAATCTGTATACAGATAACTAGCAATTTAACCAATTCTGTCATTTCAACCCAACGTGCCTTCCGCGAGAGAACATTAGAAGCATTAAAATTTCGACGGAAAACTCAATGGATGGAAATTCAGAATACGTCATAGACATTACAAGACGTAGCAAATTCTTAACATTTCGATACCTACAATAGCTAATTATCGTTTCTTTTATTAAGCGGGTTCAAATTTATTTTCCTGAACAAACGCGGTCGCTGTCGCAAAGTGTACAGGTTAGGGAAATTTCGACGTTTTCATAGGGAATCTCGATAAGTATGGGAGATATGGAAAATAGACCCCCATCCTTGATATTTTTTCGAGAAAAACTTAATGGTGGAAACCAAAATGGGCTACCGTCTTTTGTTTTCGAGTTATAAACAAAAATTTAATTTTTCGATTTTTCGTTTTGTGACCATATCCCGCTTATTTATAAAAATAGATAAAAGTAATTTGACGTTCTTCTGGCACTTTTTCGCTACGAATGCAGTGGGTAGTCAGTTATTCAAAAAAAGTTCTGAAATTCGAGTTATACCATAAAGTTGTATTTTTGTATACGGAACCCATAGTTGTATGTGGTATCATGAGTAAGAGGATTTTTTTCCCATTCCACTAGTTCTCCAAAAATTATTTTCAATAATTGCACATTTAACTTTAATAAATGAATTACATAAGTAGGAAGTTAGTTTATAGTTTGAAATTCTTTGTACAATTTTATAGTCTGTTAATAAGTAATTCTGTATTTTCACTTGTTTGTAGCAATAAATAAAATATTTTCATATTTCTCTGTATCAATCATTGCTTGTACTACAGTGCCTTCAAAAATGGTTGATACCCATGTGACTGTAACCTATAGACAAGCAAACTCACACAGTTGGTATTCCGTTTCATTAAAATTCCCCAACCGCTCAGCTGTAAGGTCCCCTTGTAAGTTGTAAAATATTCAAAAATATAGACGCCTGCTATTTGTTTGTTTAGATAACGTACTAATCCTTTTACATAACAGTGAAATTCAACATTTAATTTATTGAAGTACAGTACAATATAACATCTTAAATTATTTAGAAATTACACCTTGGAAGTTCGCTCAAATCAAGATATGTCAAAATTGGTAAAACTAGGATATGTCACTACCATAGCTGCAAGTGAATAAATATTACAATAAATTCTGGAAATGTTGACAGCCGCTGTTCAGACAAAAATTCACTCGTCGCTTCATATTGTCAAACACTTGCTGTAATTCTTCCACAGTTATGTTTCTAATGTTCACTTTAATTGCTTGTTGCAGTTCTTCAATGGTATAAAGGCGATATTTATAAACGTTGTTTTTCAACCGTCAAAATAGGTAATAATCTGGGAGGAGTAAGATCTGGAATTCGAGGTAGCCACAATCCTCGACTGATAATTCGCTCATCGTAAAACTCTTGTGCCGTAGCTCCATCTTGTTGGAAGTAGCCATATTGTACTTCATCATCATGCAGCTGCTCGAAAACCTGCCAAAAAAGTAATGGTACGACATCGCTCTGCGTATTGTTTCGTTAAAAAATATCGGCCCTATTATACGTCTCCTTTATATCTCTATCCCGATTCCAACCTTAAGGGGATGTAACTCAGTTTCCACGAATTCATGAGGATTTTCCGTAGCCCATGTGCGATAATTTTTACTATTAACATAGCCTGATAGATAAAACCAAGCTTCATCGGTGAAAAAAATTAGATCGAGTAAATTATTATTATTCAGGTTTTCGTTGAACTGCTAACAACACCGCACTCTCTGTAGATAATGGTGTGGGTACAATTGCTGAACAACCGTCACTTTATAGAAATACATATGTCGATTCTTCCGCAAAGCTTTATGGCATGTCCCAACAGAAAGACCAGTTTGTTGGGATAAATTGACTACAGATTTCTTTGGACTCTGGTCCATCTGTTCTTGAAAACCTGCCATTACATCTTCCATTAAAACAGTTGGCCGACCGGAAGACTTTCCCTTACAAATACAATTTTTAGTCGACACATGTGTTGTTTAAATTGGTCGTAATAGACAATTACATTTGGGTATTGTTGAACAAATTGACCAATGCATGATTGTAGAGAGTATGACCAATTTAAATCGGGATTCTGAGTAGCACTCCGAAAATGAGCGCTAAAATTAAACTGTCCTGTTCTGGTGTGAACGGCAATGTTAACCTAAAAAACATAAAAAAATACGTCAACTTTGATACATATTAATAAACTGAACTCTTATTTTTTCCCACTTTACAACCAATTTGTTTCAGTTTTGAAAAAAGTGATTAATAATAATAGAGTACAGATTCGAAGGTAAAATAAACAACGATTGCACAACGATGAAATTGACAGTTTAGTTACCACCAAAGAGCATTAGTTACCACGAGTACCAATCCTTATTTGATTTCAATATATAAAGCTAAAACTTCCGTGGGTATCAAATATTTTTGAAAGCAAGGTATATTTTAAACTTGAACAATATGCAGTAGTATGGTCAGCTGCATGCAAGCTGCCAGAAACTTCAAAAGAAAAATAAATTTGTGAATCTTCGGCATAAAAGTGATAATTGCAATGCTTTAGAACAGTATGAAAATGATAAATATAAAACGTAAACAGGACAGGCCCAAGAATTGATGCTTGAGGAACTCCTGATTTATTTTAAATTAATTCAGAAATAATAAAAATAAATTGTAATAAATTATAAATAGATGCCCAACTGGGACTGCTTTGTGTATGGTATTAAATTTTATTTAGTATGAGGTAAGTGAGTCTTCAGTGAAAATATTTTATGTAGGTAACTGGTATTACGCCCATATAAAGAGTTGGTGCGTATATCCGATGTTAGCAAATAATTGGGGCATATTATTAAAGCTATGTCTTACCTGAGTTACCCTAAAAGCACTTAATTACTATACGATGATAAAATGGATATGAATAGTGTTTTGGCTTATGGTCGAGACTACCAATTGCTTTTACTTATAGAGTTGTGAGAGCTGTCTTTTGTTTTTTTTTTGCCTTCTGAAAGTAATGTGCCGATTAACGAGTTTAGTTAAGATATTTACTTATCTATTGATTTTTGAAGTTTGAAGATTACGTATTAGAACTGTAGAGATTCGGCTGTGCCTGGCTTTTCATAAAAGTTACTTAGCTGACAGCTGATTCTGTCATTATAGTTCTTGATTCTTGTTTGTGAATAGTTTCGAGATAGCATTTCTACGGTGGAGTTAAATGAATCCAGCGATGTTTGGTAAGCCTGTGAATGCAATGCAATTTCAATACCTCCAGATTATTCTGGGTAAGACAGGAGAAAGCACGTTAAAGCCGTTTTTCTTTATCTCGAGTAAGTTATTTAAATCAAAGACACACCTGTAAGCTAATGACGCCTTTATTATATGAATTTGTATTGATTTTTTATTTATGGTTTTTGTGATTATGGTATTTGGTCTTTTTGACATCTTTCTTGAATCTTGCAATCATGATTGTCTAGATTTGAGTCTTTACTTGTAGAATAGATTTAAATCTGATTTTCAGATAAGAGTCTCCACTTGCGACTTTGGGCTTCTTGAGTTCCTTATCGTAGTACGCCTGCATTCTAAGATCAACCACTTATTTATATTTAAATGAACATATTGTAACTGAAAAATATAGTGATTTAAATTAGTTTGATAATGTACTTTCTTGAAATATTTCTACACTAAACTTAGATTTGTAAATGCCATGCGATCACGTTGTGTATTTATATTATTTTTATGGGAATATCATAACATTTAACATATATAACTGTCTTTATTATTACATGTTTCGTTTGTCTATATATTAAAATAAACTTGCATTGAATTTATGTTTTATTTTTGCTGTGATAGATTATAGCTTATCAAGGATTCTGCATATAATAAGGGTACATCTTCGAGAGCTCATCTTTGAAATTTAATCTTTCTTGTAAATTTTCAATTTAAATTTTGAGAATTGTTGATTATTTAAATTGCTAGCGCCTGTATTTAGTTTATTTATTTGTTTATTAATAAGTTTAGTGTTAAGCCAGTCTCTTCTGTAGGAGTTTAGTTAGCGGGTCCTATTGAACGCAATGGTAACGGGACCATTTTTGAGATTCACAATTCACTATCTGGCTTGCTTTGAAGAGTGTTATGATGATCAGTGGTTTAGTATGATGCTATTAAATGTTAGAGCCTTTAACGGCTAACAGTGGTTAGTCCACGTAGTCTTATAGAGATTCAATTTTCAAATGTATAATTTAAGAGCCTTTCAGAGCTAATTTTAGAAAAATCCTCTGTTAGAATCAATCCCAAGATTATAACCCTTTTCATGATCAAAATAAATACCAACAAGTTGCAATCACTTCATACAATAGAAAACCATATTTTTTCAGTGTAAGGTATTTTTGCGCTAGAAGAAATGTAATTGTATTAGTTAAAATAATTAAATTAAAATTTATTTTCCACAAAAACTCAACAGAACGTACAAAAATCCTTTTTTCTAAACTGACTGCAATCAACTTTAATGAAATACTGCTCTCACCATATATGTATAATTGTGTATATCAATCTGTTCATGAAGGTTATGCAGGTTCTATGTTTTCTTATGCACCGTTATTGTTACCTGCCCCAAAACGTATCGTTGCTTTTCTACCCTTTAATTGCTCATTTAATTACTACACTTATTTGAATTTCTCTTCGCTTCCTCATAGCATATTCTCTCTTCATTTATGTGTTAAAAAGTAACCGCGGGCATTTTTCAGTCCCTTTGTTGTCAGATACTAAAAGGGGGTTATTAACGACTTACTCTGTGAAATTAACGGCTAAGCGTAATGTGTACCTTTAAATGGAGAAACTTAGTGTTCGCTTTTTCTTTATTATCGGTTGACAAATTTTTGTACTTTAAATAATTTGACCCGCTGAAATTTCAGACGATCTTGTGCCTAAGCTACCGTCTTTGCTTCGACATAATGAGACTTTATTTTTCAACTTAGACTGTGGACTTAGCCTCCAAACGTTTCTATAGTCTTGTAGTAATAAAATTTGTACAGCTGATAGCAAAATTATTGAAATGATGGATATTAAGTAATGCAATGTTTCAAACGACAATTTAAATTCAAATTTTAGTTTAACTTGGATCCAATTTGGTGCGATGCAAGAAATTTACTAAGTATTAAGAAACTGAAATGCACCTCTCTCAAATTTTGAATGCTTTTTGTTTCATAAGTACCAATTCTTACTTATAGGTTGAAACCAGTTTTTATGATTTATGTACCTTATGTAGAAAAAGAACAAAGCTTAATTTTAACAGCGATTTTGAAGTATAGGCAGAGCAGAAAGATAACATTTGTTGGAATATGTAATTTGATTGAAAAAATATACGAGATTTAAATTGTAATTTTCTATATTTTTTCAGAAAAAATCTATTTACAATACGTGTTCTTAAAAATCTTAGTTTATTATAAGAATAAAAAAAAGTTATGCAGTTTGTTAATACGCGTATATGTATTTATATTTAATGTTTATACGCGCTTGCGAGCATTAGATGTGATAGTTTAATGTTGAGTTTACGCCCAATTCGAAGCTTCTACACTATGTTGGCTTTTTGATGGGCGTTTAAAATTTGTATATTTAAAAATTAAAGGCTGTTACTTCTAATTCAGATTCGATTTTACCGAATTACAAAATATAGTTTTGTAATTAACCTTAATCATTTTTTAATCATATTTCTTTAAGATAATAATTTTTTCAAATAAATATAAAAATCCGTAGTTCTCAGTGTCTTTGCCCTCCCCCCCCCCTTTAAATATCGAAAGCTATGATATTTCTTCAGATAATGAGTATATGGATTTGGATATAATAATCTTTCACGAAAGGCACATAGTGACATCACAAAAAGCCAAATAAAAATCAGCCGTAACTACCCGATAGACTGCTTTGAAGATTATGTGATATTGCTAGTATAATATAATAACACACAACCTTTATTGGGACAGTTTGTATAATACTATAAGTTGCAAGTAGATTGGACAGTGAGAAATTGATTCTTAAAAAAACTTAGCTCTTCAATTAACCTTATTCGAATATATTTAGTTGCGGGAACAAGAAGGCCATGCTATAGGTTCCTATATTTTAATTTACTTACAGGCATGTAGGTCGTGTCATTGTGTTCCATGAGTTTTCGCTTGTGCATGCAAAGTGTTTTTGCTTTTAAATGAAGCTAGGTTGCCTGAGGCAGGCGCTGGTTGTAACTTCTCTCTGCATGACCCGTTCTGCGTCTTGCACGTGTTGCTGCTGCAGTGCACGGGGTGATGGTACTCACAATGAAACTCTGGCTTGCAAATTTTGGGAATTCGTGTATATTGCAGCATTAACACAACACTTGAATTATTTTTACACAGTTATTGAACAGTTAGAACCTTTCTTTTTGCTAGATTTTGGCGCTCGAGTTCACCTCCATTCCGCCAACTGGTGACTGTTATCCTTTTTTCCCGGAAGTGCTCCGCTCTGAGGGTGGGGAAACCCGTTACCAACTTCCAGCAACAACTAAGGGGGGAACCCGGGCAAAAATTCAAATCTAAACATTAATTTTTAACAAGCCGGCCGCCTTGAAACCGCCAGATTTTAAAGAAAATAATAATTTAAGATAATACATATAACATATAACTAATAACATTCGAAACTAAGAAGTGGCAATAACAATAAAGCACAAGAATCTAATAACTAATAACTTAGCGAAACATATGAAAATTGTACGTGCACTAAGTCTCTTTTCTATTCACTAGGTAGCACATACACACAATGAAGAGATCTTTTAAAATGGTGTCCATTTGAAACTTGCAAGATGACGGACCGCACAACCAGATCTGTTGATATATGTAATTCTACCACTCTGTCTAGTAACCACTGTAAAGGTGGCAAATTGATAACTCTTATTAACACTAAAGAGTTTATCTGCACCAAGGGTAGTGATTTGAACCATTTAGTTTTGCGCTGTAGCTCTGGAACAACTTCTCGGCTCCAGTGACGCCAAAATCCTTGGACCAAGCGTTGTATCTTTTGGTAAAGCGACAGCCGGTTTTCGTTGACGTGGTCCAAATTTTCTTCCGGAAGGGAAGTAAAGGATCAGGTTATCAAAAAATGACCGGGAGTTAAAGGGTTAGTATCTAGCGCATCAGCGGATAAGGGTGATAAAGGGCGAGGATTTAACACTGCCTCTATTTGGATTAGCAACGTGGAGAAATCCTCGTGATTCAAGGAAGCGTTACCCAAGGTCTTGTGTGTTTTTACAGACTTTACACCGCTTTCCCACATCCCGCCCTGATGCGGACTTCTAGGGGTAATGAATTTCCATTTTATGCCCTGATCGGCCATATGACTTGAAATTTGACTCTTATTTGTATCTGATTTTAAAAGCATATAAAGCTCCTTTAACTGACTGGCAGCACCCTTGAAATTCGTAGCATTATCGGAAGATATGGAAATGGGTTTGCCCTGTGGCCTATAAACCGTCTCAAGGCAGCTATGAAAGCATCGGTGGTTAAGGAAGTAACCAGTTCTAAATGAATAGCTCTACTTACTAAGCAAACGAATAAACAAAGGTAACTTTTCACGAGCCGGGCACCACAAAGTTTGCGGTCTTTGATAAGGATTGGGCCTGCGTAATCGACGCCAACATAAGAAAACGCCTGAGCACCAGCCTGTAGAAAGCAGGTCTCTTTGGACCATAGGACCAACTATGTGAGCATCATTAATTGAAACATTTGAACTGGATTTCATACTTCCATCGAACACTGCGCGCATCTTTGTAGTTAGAGACATTTTAGTCACGGCGTAATGTGGCACATAAAAGGCAGGAGTGTCTTGTAACGAAATAGACGAGCTCATAGTGTTGAGGGTAGGCTCAATCGATAAACGTTGGCCGACAGGGTTAAGCTTAGTCATATGACCTAACGATATACATTTATTTATAAATTTAGAACATTCATATTATAAGTTTAAGTTTTTATGAAACCTTTTCTCCAATTGTAGGAACCTTTCGGTAGCTTGTAATTCGGAATTAGCTAATTTAGAAATATTTGAATTAAATGGAATGGACACTATGAAATGGCAGTCGGGGGCTCGAGTGATGGTTTGATGAAAATGTTCTTCACAAAACCTTTCTTCGCGAGAACGCAGAGACTGTTAATTTTGAGGAAGCACTTCCTCGATCTTCCAGAACTTTTGAACGGACTTCTCTAAGGAATCGCTTGTATTGGAAGAGTTGTCAGTGTCAATTGTCAAACAGGATAGTGTTGATTGATGAGAAACTTGCTTAGATTGAAACGGACTAGAAATTACCCAACCTAATAAGGTTTTTTGCAAGGTTGCTTGGTCTTTGCCCAACTGTATCTGCCCCAGACACAATAAATTGTAAAAATGGCTCGCACCAAAGAGAATGTCTACCGGCAATGATTTATTAAAATTAGCATCCGCAAGTCTTATGTTCATTGGAATATCAAGGCAAGTTTTATCGAATGATCGAAAGGGTAAATTTTCAAAAATTTTAAAGATTATTATACATTGTAAGCTGGTTTGGAAAGCATTTTGCATAGATGCTATCTTTATCTGTACGATAGAATTAGATTCCGCGGAAATAGAATTAATACCTAATGTTTGAGTGTTTGTGTACTTTCGTTTTAATTGTAACTGGTGAGCTAAATTTTCGGTAATAAAATTAACGTGGCTTCCGCTATCTAAAATAGACCTAGCATTGTACCATTTATTGTCATAAGCTCTTATTTTCAACGACACTGTTAAAAGTAAAGTTTCATGTGGCTTATTTCGGAAACAAGAAAGAACTTGGGAGGCAGTTTGCGCCAAGGGATTTTTAGCAATACTTGCAGGGGGAGTATTTCCAGTTATAGTAGCTGCGCTAGTACTGGATTGAACGCTTGTATTAATTTTAGGCTGATCAAAATGTAGTAAGGTGTGATGTCTTTTGCGGCACAATAGACAGCTATATTTTGAATTACAACCACCTTGATTTGAATGTTGTAAACAATTTTTGCAATGGCGCAATTCAGTGGCCTTGTCAAACCTTTGTTTTGACGACAGAGCTAGAAATTTGGGGCATTGTGAAATACAATGCATTGATTTACAAATCTGACAAGAAATGTTGTCTGAAGTATTAACCACTAGAGTCTGTTGAAAATTGGCTTGCTTCCCCTTATAGGGATTTCTAGGATTCGAGTTAGGTAAGTAATTTAAACTGAAATGATTCGCGCCTTTATTGTTCGTCTCAATTTTCTCCAGCAACTGACAGTGTTGCTTTAGAAAATCAGTAATTTCGGCCAACGTAGGAATAAATTGCGGCTTGTATGCGGTAAATTTAGTTTTAGTGTCAGCGTCCAACTTAGAAAGTATAATATAGTAAATTTTCAAAAATTTTAAAGATTATTATACATTGTAAGCTGGTTTGGAAAGCATTTTGCATAGATGCTATCTTTATCTGTACGATAGAATTAGATTCCGCGGAAATAGAATTAATACCTAATGTTTGAGTGTTTGTGTACTTTCGTTTTAATTGTAACTGGTGAGCTAAATTTTCGGTAATAAAATTAACGTGGCTTCCGCTATCTAAAATAGACCTAGCATTGTACCATTTATTGTCATAAGCTCTTATTTTCAACGACACTGTTAAAAGTAAAGTTTTATGTGGCTTATTTCGGAAACAAGAAAGAACTTGGGAGGCAGTTTGCGCCAAGGGATTTTCAGCAATACTTGCAGGGGGAGTATTTCCAGTTATAGTAGCTGCGCTAGTACTGGATTGAACGCTTGTATTAATTTTAGGCTGATCAAAATGTAGTAAGGTGTGATGTCTTTTGCGGCACAATAGACAGCTATATTTTGAATTACAACCACCTTGATTTGAATGTTGTAAACAATTTTTGCAATGGCGCAATTCAGTGGCCTTGTCAAACCTTTGTTTTGACGACAGAGCTAGAAATTTGGGGCATTGTGAAATACAATGCATTGATTTACAAATCTGACAAGAAATGTTGTCTGAAGTATTAACCACTAGAGTCTGTTGAAAATTGGCTTGCTTCCCCTTATAGGGATTTCTAGGATTCGAGTTAGGTAAGTAATTTAAACTGAAATGATTCGCGCCTTTATTGTTCGTCTCAATTTTCTCCAGCAACTGACAGTGTTGCTTTAGAAAATCAGTAATTTCGGCCAACGTAGGAATAAATTGCGGCTTGTATGCGGTAAATTTAGTTTTAGTGTCAGCGTCCAACTTAGAAAGTATAATATAGTAAATAAAAAAACGCAGCCATCAACGGTAATTGAAAGATTCTCGAACGCGCGAACGTGTTTTAAAAAATCATCACAAAACTCCCTGAGATCAGCCGCATTGCGTTTAGTTAACGTTTTCAAATCGAATATACCTTTTATATGGTTCAGCACTATCAATTTTGGGTTATCGTAACGCTCACATATGAGATCAAAAGCAATTATATAGTTGTCTGCAGAAGGTTGTATGTTTGATATGGCTTGAGCAGCTGCTCCACGTAAGCTGGATTTTAAATATAGAAATGTTTCCACGTTAGTTAAATTTGGATTATTGTGAATCAAAGAAAGAAACGTTTCGCGGTAGAAAGTAAATTCGGTATAAAGACCATCGCAAGAAGGAAGCAAAATTTGTGGGAGTTTGGTGTTGAGGCCGATCGCGGCCGGCGCATTTGAAGAACCATTGGCGATTGGTGCTAGAATCTGACCCTTCTTTCGTAACGAATGTAGGTAGATTTTGCTCTAACAAAAGTGCAGCAATCGAATATGACTCAAGATAGTCATTGTAAAATTCGGTGAAATCTTTTAACCCAGAAACCTGAACTCAAAGGGCTTCAAGCTGAATTTGAATTTCTTCGTATTTTCCGGGCGAATCTTTTATCGCGTCGGTGTGCAATTGAAGTTTGGTAAAAATGTATTTGTTCTCAATGGGCTGTGTAATTGAGTTCATAAACAGCTTAAAATTATCTAGTCTGTTCACAATTAAATTGCCATTGGCAATTAAGAGCTTTATTTCGCTGCTTCTTGCTGTGTTAGACGTAAAGGTGAAATGTACAATCGTAAATTGGAAAATTTGAACCTTCTGGAGGCTTTGTAACAAAGTAAATAAATTGTAAATAATCCTTTGCTACTAGTCAAATTTCAACTCATGTGGCAACTAGTGCGCAAACGTATAGGAATAGCTTGCAATAGTAAAATTTGTAAGTAATTACGCTTGTCCCCATTAATTGTAAATAAGACTGGTGCATGTATAAGTAAAAGGTAAAAGGAAAGTCCAAGATTTCACTGATTGCACGTTTTTGTAATTTTTAAGATTTCCAGATATTTTGGAAATCCGGGACGAAGGACCACTTTGTTTTTGCTTTTAAATAAAGCTAGGTTGCCTGAGGCAGGCGCTGGTAACTTCTCTCTGCAGGACCCGTTCTGCGTCTTGCACGTGTTGCTGCTGCAGTGCACGGGGTGATGGTACTCACAATGAAACTCTGGCTTGCAAATTTTGGGAATTCGTGTATATTGCAGCATTAACACAACACTTGAATTATTTTTACACAGTTATTGAACAGTTAGAACCTGTCTTTTTGCTAGATTTTGGCGCGCGAGTTCACTTCTATTCCGCCAACTGGTGACTTGTCACCTTTTTTTTCCCGGAAGTGCTCCGCTCTGAATGCTGGGGGAACCCGTTACCAACTTCGAGCAACAACTAAGGAGAGAACCCGGGCAAATTCAAATCTGAACATTAATTCTTAACACAAAGACTGGAAGTTTTCCAATATATTTGCCGAAGTATGTAATTTCTTCAACTAAGTGTAAATGTTTGTAGTTACGTAGATCAAATTTCCGCTATTTCGATAGTATCGAAACGGTTCTCTCTTCCTGGGGTAACCGTTATATGAGTATTAGTAATTGCCTATCATGAGAGGTATTACTAATTTATCATTATAAAACGGAACGGCATTAAACCATGACATAAGAAAAAACCAAATAATGACTAGCCATAACTACTTGAGTCTAATGTATGGTTTAGGAATAGATGAGATATCGAACTTCAGAAACTGTTATAAATTACCTTGAAAGTTATATCATCCCGCTACTATAATAATATATATAATGATACGACAAACTGTACATAATCACAATTTCTTGAACATCTTATGAGGAATTATAAAACCTTAAGGTGAAAGTTTTTTTTTTTTTAAATTTGAAAGTAGATTAGCAATCAGAATACACAGTAATTCTATAGGCTAATATTTTGATTTATAATATGACGTGATGAGGGCCCGTCCAGTGATTGGTCCTCGTCCTAGGAGAATAGTGCTAATGTGTTAGGCCCATAAGGGGGTCCTCTTCAGTGAAGGTCTGTAGGCCAGCGGCGCTTGAGGCGTCTGAGGACTTGATTGTGTGGGAGTTCTTGTAGAAGAGGGTTGTCATGGGTGCTAAGTTTGGCTAGATGTTTCATAGTTCTGTCCTGTATTACAGTGTTGAGCATCGGGATGCCGAGGTCGTCATGAATCATCTGATTGGTGATGTACCAAGGAGCATCAACGAGAGTTCGTAAGATTTTGGATTGACAGCGTTGCATGATTGCGAGGTTAGATTTGCTAGCACGGCCCCAAAGTTCGATTCCATAGGACCAGATTGGTATAATGATGGTTTTGTATAAGAGGAGTTTGTTAGATATGGTTAAGGGGGAGTGTCGGCCTAGTATCCAATAAAGGGTTTTGAATCTGATCTCAATATGTTTTTTTTTCTTAATAATGTGGTCCTTCCAGGTAAGCTTGCTGTCAAGATGTAGGCCCAAGTATTTCATTGAAGGAGATTGTGGTATCTCGATGTTATTAAGATGGAGTGAAGGACTTATCCCTTTGCGAAGAGTGAAGGTTACATGGGTAGATTTGGACTCATTCACCTTAATGTTCCATCGTTGGAGCCAGTCTTCAAGCAAGTTGAGATGAGTTTGGACATATTCCACAGCGATGTTTAAATCCGTGTGTCTCGCAAGTATAATAGTATCATCAGCGTATGCTCCTATAGTAGTAGTTGGGGAGGTTGGAAGGTCTGAGGTGTATAACGTGTAGAGAAAGGGGCTTAAAACGCTACCCTGTGGGACCCCAGATTGGATTGGGTACACTGTAGAGACTTCGTCGTTAACGCGTGTTCGAAATTTTCTGTCTGTTAGATAGGAGTCCAGAAGATTGTGAAATTGAGGAGGTAAGATTTGATGTATTTTGAATTTAAGTCCTCTGTGCCAGACTTTGTCAAACGCCTGCCGAATGTCCAGAAGGATAGCTATACAGTAGGCTGACTGTTCAAACGCTGTGTTAATTTCTTGTGTGATGCGATGGCACTGTTGTATGGTAGAATGGTGTCGACGAAAGCCGAATTGATAATCAGGGATCCAGTTTGTTGCCGTAAATTCTGGGTCTAGAGTTTAAGGTAAAGGTATAAATATAAATTGTTTTTATGTCGTAACATTCCAAATCAATCAGAGGGAAACAAAATATCTTTAACGGGAATTGCTTTATGTATTAATCAATTTGTGTAATAGCCTTTTAAGTACGTTGGATTAGATTTTTATTACCACCGAATGGAGTTTATTGCTAAAACCGACTTATTATATCCAACATGTGTCTAATTCATTATCAAAGTAAGGCGACTGTTCCCTTTTAAATAATACTTGCAGCTTTGTTGTAAGAGTATCCTGTAGTGGTATGCAAAATTCCCATAAAAAATCTCGTATGTTCCTCATACAAACCTAAACAAGTGCAATTTCCATGAAAAAATTATTCATCGGGGATGCACATAAGCAAATTAGTTGTATCCGGATCATACTGGATATATGAAGCAATAACCTGAGCAAATAAAAATACTTTGAAACTCGTTTCGGCAATTCGCTGGATATTCATGTAACTGCATTAAGTAACTTGAGTAATATGATTCTATGTAGCATAATAATACTAATGTTACATTTCTTAGTAAAAATAAAATTTTACTTAATGACTTATTAGAGTAGAGGGCAAATTAGAAAGAAAAACGCAACTACTTTCTTAGTTGATGTACTTTTTAGTTAATTAACTAACTTTGGATACTTATCTAGAGGCTGCTAATGAAATTTTATGGTTATTCAATTTTTTTTTATTTGTAACCAAATGTTATAGACATGTTGTTTGACAGAGTTCGAAATTTTATTTCCACCATGTTAGTAGTGAATAAATCCCTGACTTTGTATATTTATTTATCTATATTGGCAAAGGTTGACACCCAGTTATAGAGGAGGGATACATATATATTTTCAAAATGAAAATAAGAATACAACAGGGACCTAGAAAGTAAGAAAAGTATTATGTGTAGAGTTTATAAATCCTGGGAATATATAAATATATCCGAGGAAAAGCGAAACCAATAAGTGAAAAATTTGGTAACAGAGTTGTCTAAAGTAGATGTGTACATAAGATTTCTTGCAAAATATGTTTTTAAGAAAAAAAGTGTTTACGGTTGTCGTTCGTCTACTAGAGTTTTAAACTTGTTTTAAGAATGTCTTCATTTAAAAAAACTTGAGACTTCTAGTCCTAATTATTTATCATTATTAGTGTTTTTGGTTTGCTATTATATATATACTAGCAGTCCAGTGAGACAAATGTCTCATTTAACGCGCCTTCAAACCTCGATCGGTTAGGCAACCACCCAGACCTGGAAGGTGTCAAAGTGGTTGCCTAACCGATCGAGGATTTAAGGCACAGAGGGTCGCAGCTACGTTTGGCGGCCGAACCAGTTTTTATTTAATACGCGTTCTATTTGAAAAACGGTCTTTTTGTGATTTCTCGAAAACCGGAAGTGTCACGTGACTGAAATTCGGTTCCTGACCTGACATGACCATTCCAAACATATAACTTTAATAACTTTTTTCTCTATCTCTTACGGTTTGGCTGCTGGAACAGCGTCCCGGACAAAACAGCGTCCCGGACAAAACAGCGTCCCAGACACACACGTCTATTAGATAAAGGATATATATATACAATAATCTGGATTTATTTTTTCTATTACCTCTTGAACTTCATGCATGTATTGTTTCAGTGGCATATTCTTGGTGACCATTGCTCAGGAGGTATCCTTCTCGCATGTTCATATCAAGTTAATGTTTGGTCCTTTTGGTATCTAGCACATTGGTTAACATTTTTCATTTTGTTCGTAATTTCTAATTTGTTATCTGCCGTTCTAGGTATAAGTATTCTCCAGTTTTTTCTGAGCACTTGTACTGAGCCTAATTTCTCAATTCGGTCTGTCCGTCTGTCTGTCTGTCTGTTGGCGGTATAACTCAAAAAATATTTGTCGGAGGAAGACGATATTTTGCATACACATTATATATATATACCTGAAATGAAACCGCGAATATTTCAGACAAATATATACACTGTAAGCATCTTAAAAAAATAACATTTTGTTTATTTTTTATTCAACTTAGTAATAGATACAAGTAACAATTTGTACATAGTTCAGGTTTTATTCTTACCAATTTTGGGAGCCAATAGATACAGAATAACTGTTTTGCGATACAAAAACGAGGCACAAATTAGAGCGTTCTCAAGATGTTTAACTTCATTCCTAACTTCCCGTTTTCTACTTTTACTTTCTCTAGGTATATTTGAATGTTGTCTTCATCTTTCGCTAGCAGAGCGGTATATTCTGTGCAGCGCAAATTGTTCTGACCTGCCCAGTAACCGATATTTTGCTTTCCCATGTTTTAAAGACTTTAGGCATAATGATTTCTGCATAGATGTTGAAAAGTTGCGAAGACAGAAGCCACCCGTCTTACCACACAAGATGTATAAAAATGGTCGGTCTTGATACTGTTGATTTTCACTTTACCTTTGATATTTTTGTATAGATTGTTATTAATATTATTAGTGTTGTGGTATTCCCATATATTGTAAAACTTTTCACAACAGATCCCATCTAACTTTTTCAAATGATTTGCGATAGTTTCTAAAGTCATTGTTTCCTCGTACCTCTTCCTTGAACGAAACCTGCTTGTTCAGGTGATATCTGATGTTGCAAGTAATTGTTTAGTCTTTCATTAATTATATGTAGCACGATTTTACTCGCGTGGGATACTAAGACAATGGTTCTAAAATTCTCACTCTTGGCTACTTATTTCTTGTATATGATTATAATTGCAGTCCAATCATGTGGCCACTGGTGAATGTTTCAGATTTTGTTAGATGTGGTGTGTATTGCATCTATTCCTGCTTCTCCGCATGTGTTTAGCATATCTGTTGTGATATTATCGGTCCTGAAGTTTTTTCCGTCGCAATTTTTGGATAGCATCTTCTACTTCTGATTTGAGAATGTCAGGCTCTAGGTTTAAAATTTGAGTTTGTGGAAGTACATCTTGATTCTCTGCAGTATACATGTGTTGACAATAGTTTCTTCATGTTTCAGCAATGTTTTTTATGTTGAGTGATATTGAAATATTTACAAAACAATACAGAGTGTTCTCTAACTTGGGACTTTTCTTTAAATAGCAAGAAGTACAAGGAAAATAATGTATGTTACATGCATTTGCCCCAGCAAAAGTTGGATAATAAGCGAGATATGTTCTTTTTAAATTTCTGAAAAAAATGTTAAGAACCGCTGCAATTGCAATTTAATTAACAAAGTAACAATACATCTAACAAATAACTATTCTACGTTGTCACAGAAACTGTTCGAAATGTCTACCCTCTTGTTGCACACAAATCCTAGCCCGTCGTATCCAAGAAGCATAAGAAGCCTGCATCGTGCCCTGCTGCAGTGCTTGTTCTCGAATTATAACTGCTGCATCTTCCACCTGTTGGCGCAATGCTTCTATAGTATTTATTTCTGGCGATAAAAGTCGAGTGGCGTTAAGTCCGGCGACCGAGGCGCCCAAGAAATTGGCTCACCACGGCCTACCCTCATATTTGGAAAACTCCGATTCAGGTATTCGCTAACAATGCGGCTATAATGTGGTGGGGTATCATAATTTAAAAACCACATTTATTGTCGAATATCCAGGGGTATATCCTCTAACAGTTCTCGCAAATGGTTCTCTAAAAAAATTAAATATTCTACCCCAGTTAGACGGTTCGGTAACACGAAAGGTCCAATTAACTGTCCATTGAGAATTCCAGCCCAAACGTTCAAAGAGAATCTCTGCTGGAACCCAGTTTGCCGGATAGCACGTGGATTTTAAAATGCCCAAATATGGGTGTTTTCAAAATTATTTACTCCGTCTCAAGTTAGAAAACACCCTGTATATTTATTCTTACTGCGACATGATGACGACGAAAACTCGATTTCTATCGATTGATACTTTTATTGGTATATCTAAGGATACATTTGTAACCATTTTCAAAACTATCGCAATTTTTGCATTTGTTAATTGTTAAATGCTGATTTAAAAAAGTTGGGAACTTATCCATCATTGTATAACGGTTTTGTTCGTCTACGAAGACATTGTAGAACATATAACATTTTAAGAAAAAGAAGGATGATATATCCAACTACTTGATGAGAAAGTGTCCTAACCCAGAATATCTTTTTTACTTGATACAATGAGCATTTTTCTATCTAACAGTACGTAGGACGCTTTGTATATGGTGTATTTTATGTGTGTATTTATTTTTCGCCTTTCACTGTCGGTTTGAGCATTAAAAAGCTGAATGTTTTCCATCTGTGTTTTAGATACCTAAAAAGCTAGTTGATTTTATTTGCAGCATTCATCACATTTAATTTCATTGAAATGGAAAAAATATAAATGTCATTATGTTGGCTCCGAAAACACCGATTAAGTTAAAATGGGGAAATAACTATTTGTGTCATAAATTATTTCGGCGCGTTCCCCTAACGAACCCCATAAAATTATTTTTAATATATTTGACTTTCCATTCTTCGAATTTTCCAGGTTATTTGACGACTTTCCTAATTTGATAGCCAATTAGTTTATCGTAGCATGTTGAGGGTTAGCGTGTGCACTTTATTACGCTGATGTACATCATACATTACGGCCTTGCACAACGGGCATTAAAAATATTAAAACCAACCCACTGCGGTTTGCTTTGCAGTCGGTTAATTTTATAATTATCTATTCTCATCGCAATTTTCCAATTTCAACACGGCGCTCTTCTGACTCATTGTTTTGCTTTGCAATACTATTTTTTTAACATTCACTCTGTTCGTGTTGTAGGATATTCTTTGTATCCCATTTATGAATATTGTTCGTTCCCTCCAGTGCTATAAAAGGGAGATATGCAACGTCTGCACCACGTGATTGCTCGTCTTCGTCTTTATCAAATGTTGTCGTTCGTAGCTGAATTCTTAAATTATATACAGGGTGAGAGATTAACGTTGATTATGCGGCATTAGGGTAAGCTCTGTTTTAAGGGTCGCTATCAGTTTGCACACATTTGGGGTGGCTGTACCGTAACCATAGCAACTGTAGCATTTCCACCCTGGTGCACCTCACACTCTCTACCAAGCGCCCATCTATTATCAAATTCCCCTTATTTTATACTTTTTCGTTTTAAACTTTATTGTTGCTACTGGCTCGTTATTACTTAAAAGTCGCGAAAGCCTTTAACTAAGGGTCGGGACAGATTGACTTCAATCGCTCGGATTACGATCCGAGCTTTGACAAGAATCGATTCTTGCTTTCAGGATGCTTTCTTATGCAAATACCTCGTCCCTTTCTTTCTGCTCGTCTGGCACAAACGAGACATATCCTTTGGAAATACATAAATTATTTACAGACGGAGGAATAAACGATTTATTTTTACAAGTCTAGAAATGCCCGAGGACAATTTCTAATTACGTATTCATTATGCAAACGCATTTGTGTTTTGTTTAGGTGTTCTCCGGATTTACATAGGCATCTAATTTGCGAAATTGTTGACCATTTCTTGTTGTAAATGTGCAGATTATCTATGTAATTATGTAATTCCCTTTGCTTTCTCAAATATCCCCATTTTATGTGGAAGTAGACTACCGTAGAAACTTTAATTACACATTTTCCGCCCAGATTAATTTGTTTATTATATAATGGAAATTAGATTTGCCAAATGCAATTTGTTTGAATTTTCCATTGTTCTGTCTTTCATGCTATTGGAATTAACGGTTTGGAACAAATATCTCTAATATGCAGCTTATGTTAAATTCAAATTTATAACATTACACTATCAAGGGTGTAGTTTTGATCAAAATGGTTAGAGGTGTATTGTTCTAATGAGATTAGGGTAAAGGATAACTGTGTCATGACAAAGACACAAAAATTGATCAATGTATCATAACATTTGCATTTCTTTTTAAAAAATAATTGCGATTAGAAGAACAGGGCAAATATTTAATTTAAATAAAAGTACGTAATAATAATTAAAGCAATAAAAATGATATCTTGTAATATTTGAGTTTAAACATTGCAAAAATGCAATAAATGATAAGTAGAACAAAATAGTTGACAATATTGTAGTAATTAATTATATAACCTAACCTAATTTGACTGGACCTGACCTGACCTAAACTGATCTAACTTAACCTAACCAAAATTGACTCAATTTAAACTAACCTGACATAAGCTAGTTTAGCTTGACCAAACCTAACCTAACCTAAATTTCATCATTATTCTTCTTAACATGGAATTTTAGCTTAGACCGCGTAGTATTTGGATATGAACACCCAGCATTTTCTGGCTTAATGTGCCTTGCACCCGCGCGATGGTCATGTTCTTTGGTGGCTAGTGTTGTTCGAGTATCTTGAGAACGAGGATACTTAGGCAGATTTGGCCGTTTTGCCGTTTGTGCGATTTTCACTCTGATGATGCAAGCTGCAAAGTCTTGCGAAACGTTAGTGAATATGGATGCACAAAAAGCAAAACGGCCAAATCTGCCTAAGTATCCTCGTTCTCAAGATACTGAAACAACACGAGCCACGAGTTTTTGCTCGACTTCACAAGGTGCAAGGCACATTAAGCCAGAAAATGCTGGGTGTTTATATACAAATACGACGCTGTCTAAGCCAAAATTCTATATTAAGAAGAATAATTCGAGTAACCGCAAAAGCCTCAAATACTATATAGGTTTTATATGTTCACTTGGGTGCTCCGGCTGCTCTAAGAATGCACTAATGTCGATGTCTTCGTTAACATCAGCTGGTGGATAGGGTTTAAAAACCTCTCTCAGATGTTCAGCAAAGGCTTCGGCTTTATCTTTCTGTCTTTGCCCATGTTCCATCTGTTTTTCTAATGAGTGGGATTTGTTCTCAAGGTTGGTTGGCAGAACACGTCTGGAACGAAGACTACCACATACAATGGGATAACGCATCAGTTGTAGCTAAAGAGGGAAACAGATTCCGTAGGAAGCTGAAAGAAGCTACATACATAGCGCTGGCAGTAGAACCACTAAGCCAGGATAGCGCAGAACTAAAGCCCATTTGGATGCCACTACTGCGAAGAGAATTACAAAAATAGTCTACTGCGCATACAGCAGTAAGATATATATAAGTTTACAACTAAAATATATAACCGCCCTGGTGGCCTAGTGGTTAGAGTGGTACAGTAGTAATCACAGCGATCAGCGGTCTCGGGTTCAAACCCCAGGAGAGGCACAAATTTACGTTGAAAAACGTACAATATCAGTCCTTCTCAGGGCTAACCAGGAACACCTGAAGACGGGAGTAGATCAAAAACTCTCGAAACGTTGTGTAATTTACACCCTAGACGGCCTAGACAGTGGAAAAAGTTCGAAAAACATATCATAGAAATATTACTTCTACGATAACGATGATGTCGAAAACCTTTACCGAAGACTGCTTCTCAAATCATAGTTGGGGTCGAGTCATGGGCTGTCGATCCGTGGAGCCAGGAGGAGAAGGAGGAGGTTATACTCTGGAGTGAGACTGAAGAAAATATGGAGTCTCATCCTCCACCGCCTCCTATGGGGCAACCTCACTTCTGGTCGTCTAACATAGCAAAGGTGGAGGGTTGCAGCTGTATAAATTGTGCCAACATTCAGGGGTGGTTAAGCTCAACACAAAATTTTAAGGGGTGCACACCAGCACCACTACAGCAACCTGAACTGGAACAGGTGTCACCACCATCACCCCCATCACCACCTCCTTCGTTTCAAGCAACATATAGTTTTACACTTCCTGAATCAACACTGCCTTTAGATTTAAATCCCATAAAGATAGAAATTAAGTTAGGTAATAAACGTATACATGTAATATTTAAAGATTAAAATAAGACTTTATTTTTAATATGTGTTTTATTTCATTAATATATACATCGTATTTATCCATAAGCGAAGTAAAACTTGACCAGGAGAGGGGAGAATAAATATACGCTTAAATATATGCTTTATTTAATTATTATACACATCTTATTTATACATAAGGGAAACAGAACTTAACAATGTGTAAGTATCGATATAGTCTTGAGGTGTTGTTGAAGGCCAGGGACCGGAACATGGACCGCTTCTCCAACCAACGGCTTCACCACTTTGAGCTTTTCTGATATTTTCTTCAAACCATTTAAAAATATCTGTGTGGTGGCGTACAACTCTAGGCTGAAATATATAAGTTATATGGTTAGTATTTAAATATTGGAACACGTCTGCTATAAACTTGCTGTGAGCATAATAAGCAGCCTCAAAGACTGCATCGTGAAGAAAGTATGGATATTGCTGTTGCGCGTCAGTTGCAAATTCGATTCGAGAGCCAGATGATATTGTTTCAATAAGAAAATGCTGCTCGTAGGAAGTAATGCTCTGTAGCGATAATTTTGAAAGGACTAAATTAAGATCTGTTTCAATATTAATTTTCAACTTTCCTCTTCTTATTCGTTAATAATTTCCCTAATAACTTTAAAGGCAGCTAACATAGTTTTTAAAATTTTATTTACGATAGCGGTTTCAACACTTTTAAAGTGCGTAGCCCAAATAAGAGTTTTGCTAGGTATAGCAATACCAATTTTGTGTAATATAAACTTCAAAGTTTGCAAGTCATTACGCCCTATAGCATTACTTAGATGGAAATTATATATTTCTTTATTTTTAACATACAGATCTTTGTTCAACCACAGTATATTTGAATTTGACGGCAACATTTTGCAGACTGAGATATCTTATACTTTTATCTTTGTCTTTATAGCACATGCTCCTCTCTCCAACTGCGAGAAATGACGTCATCGCTCGAAGCGTGAGAGAGAGAGAGCTAGTGTTTATAATGTGCTTGGTGGGCAGTAGCCCCAAGGCAAAGTGTCAGTATACATACAGTTTACTATTCTTATTCATCATGTGGGTCTAAAGCCTTTTTTCTTTGTTTTAAAGAAAATACGTTGTGAGTTTTTGATCTAATTGTTCTCTGATTGCAAAATACTGTTTTGTTATTAAACAGGCAGCCTTTGTAATCATCAAATGTAATTCTATTCAAAGCAGCTCTGGTAATACCTTTAGCTTTTTTTGAAATTTTAAATTCCTCATTCTCAGCAACCTCTAATGTTTTGAAAGCATACAATTTTGCACGTAGACCAACAAATTGGGTAACTATTTTACCACTCATTTCGTCCTTCATTAGACCTATTACTTTTATATTAACTTGTAGAAGGTTATATGAATTATTCGGAGAATAATCGCTTGTATCAAATTTGTGAATATCTTCTCGTATAAAATCGTATATATTTGGAAGGGTAAAGTGATATATGAGACTATCAGTGTCTGTGTACAGCAGTTTTGATTGATTACCCATCTTCTGTTTAATATATTTCTAATGAAAATCGTATATTAAAATTTTTGAAATATCTAGGATTGAAAATCCAACGTATATTGGCTTATTAAAAACTATTTCCAATTGATTTAAATCTTTAAGTACCAAATTTTTATCTAAAATAGTACAATTGTGAAATTTTGGTTTTGATATGTATGCACTGGATCCGTACCTACCTTTCCATTTAGAAATTAATTTTATTGTTTTGTATTTTATAATTTTTTTTATAGTTTTTCCAAATACAGCGTTATTCATACGTTTATAAAGATCTTTTTCAAAATTATTTTTGGCGGCTTGTCTTAATTTTGTATTTAAATCTATGTACGGTTTAAGCCAAGCTGATTGCTTAAATTTTAATATTCTATGAATTTTTACAATTTTCAGCCCTAAACTTACAGCTTGCTGCAGATTGCGGTTATGTATTACATAGTTTTGTCTTTAAATAATGTGGTTGTCAATTTTGATTGCTTGGATGTTGGTAGAGTATAATATTCAGGACATAGAGGTAAATTTTTGTGAAGTTTAAATAAATGTTGAGGAGGATATTCTAAATTGACTTCATAAATATAGCCTGTTTCAGAATTTTCCGGAGTATTTAAATGATCAATAATAGGAATATCTAAATCATTTACCAATTCAAACCTTTCATACGGTAGATATTCAAACATCCCAGCTCCGAACATATTATTAATATCTAAATACAGGTTATATTATTCAAGATCGGCTTCTACAAATGTTTCACCCATATATCGATTATTAGCTTTAGCGTATCGATTCGAACACTGTGCTAACCATTATCTAATACCCTTCTCTATAAACAACAGTTAATCTACATCTGTCAGCAGCTCAAGTTTAACTTTAGTAGTTTTCAACATTGCTTGAAATGCCAATCCTGGTGCTGTGTAAAAATGTAGAGCAGCTAATCCATCCGTTTTCATACAATTTTCTCTACAATTTTCAAACACATCAGCTAAGAGTAGAACATCAACAGTAAGATACATATCAGCATACTGGCCTAGAGTTTGCATATTAAATGTGTTCCAAACACGCAGTGCATGTTCATAATTTTTATCTGAAATAGCTGTTCCATGCAGCTGACTGAAAAATTGCGTTTTGTCGGAAAGACTTTTATCATTCAACTTTTCAAAATTGTCTAGGTAGTCGTATGGAAATATAGCCTTACGCAGTAATAATTCAGATTCTTCTTCGCTCTTGCAAAATTTGGGTGTAATAGTTTTTAAATTGTTAGGTAAATTTAATGACAATTGTTCTACACTGCTAGCTATAGATCGAAACGAGTCTAAAAATCTAAAAGTAATATTTGTACCATCCACATGCTTTGTAAATGATATAATTTTTTCCTTATTTATAGGCAACAATTTAATAGCTCCCACAATCAGTTTTGCCAACGGTTTTATAATAAAATGTGCATCATAACCGCTGAGATTATGAAAGAGAACGGGAATATAATGTGAACCTTTATAGTTAAGATTACAATGTTGATGAGCACTACCTCTATACTTACCGGTCTGATGATTGTGATCACGTACACGTATGTCTTTATCGGTGAAAGGTTGTTTACAAATGTAACAGCATACCGATTTTTGAAAAAATTCGTTTTCCTGCTGGCTAATATTCATAGGCTGTGTATTTAGTAATATATCATTTACTTGAAATGCTATAGATTGTAATTTTTTTACAAATCATTCTATACAGTCGGAACCACGATATATATTAAATCGAGATAAACTATCGTCATATAAACATTTTAAATAATATGCAATACTAAATGGAACATGTTTTTGATAAATCCCCACATTTTCAGAAACAACATTTTGTTCTTTCTCTAAAACACACTCCACGTCTGCGTAGATTGAAAATGGTACTTTTTTCTGATATTTATAGTCTTTAAATTCTATTGTTGTACCTTTTTCAGGTCTTCCAATTTTAGTTTCATTTACACTATTACAATTTCTAATGTGATTTAAATATGATTGTTTAGTTACAAAATGATTTAAACAAGTATCGCATACTAAAGTTTGAGTTTTTTTATGTATCTGATTTCTAGGCAATCTAGATAAGTTTTTTATCCAACAAAAATGAAACTGCCCCTCATCGTTGCATTAATAAATGTATAGCATCTTTATTAATTTGAGTATTTTTACTAATATATATGGGTAGTACTGCATTTTTACCAAATTTGTTTTTTTCTTTCTAGCGTATATACATTTATACGTAAATCATTTATTGTTCCAAATTTTCATATATCTTTTAATTTCATTGGAAATTCTAGTCACGAGTACTTTAAAACTTCACTGAAATGTAGATATGAAGGTATTCTAGCGGAATTCCCGTTTGCAGGGTGTAATGCTGACACTACCGACCACAAAAAACAATATTCATCATCATTTCTTACGTTAATCACAGCCTTTTTATTTTTAATACCTTGAGGTAACTCAATATATCTACCTACTGTTAATGGTGTGTAATGATTTAAATTTACTTTTAAATGTAACATCTCAAGCAAACTCCAACCTGAATCACGTTCTTAAAAATCTTCTAATTTCGTCAACAGCTTATTTTCAACATTAGACTCATACCACTGTTTTAAATTAGTACCAGAATAATTTTTTTCATTTTTAGTAGCAAACGTTTTTAAATCTCACCACTACTAGGTTTTATAAAATATGCACTAAATATTACATTAGCTTTAAGCATTAAGTTATCTTTTATAATTTGTTTTACTTTTATTGAGAAACTTCTGTATGCTTTTGCAAGAAATTCTTGAGTTTCCTTGTAATCTAAATTTACAATCATACCTGTTCTTATTCTACTATTGAAACACGATTCTACATCTTCCCATACTAGCTTGTTCTTTTGCTGCTGCTGACCACTCCCGACACCCGCCCTCTTCTTTGCTAATTTAGCTTGTAAATTTCTTAATAATTGCCGTTGGTCCTTTAATAAACTTAAATTTGCCTCTAGCCTGAATGGATTTTCATTTTTAAAACTATGCTTACGGTTAAATCGACTAACAATTAAAATGGTTTTATTTACATGTTTAAGCAATGTCTGAGCCTCATCACTATATTTTACAATTCCTATCTCGTCTTTGATTGTTTTTTATTGAATTCGAACTTAATTCGGTAACACTGTCTATTGCAGACATTTTCGTGCTCGTGCAGTTGTAATACTAACTCTTGCAGACAGCCGAGCCGGTTTATTTATTCATCGTCGCAGCTGATAATGGAGGTCATTAACTGCGTCAGCAAAAATTTCCAAACAGAGACACCATTCAATTTAGCAGTTGTGCAGATTTTTCTCAAACAATGGGTTTCATTGTTCAATTTTTACCAACCTTGTACATTTCTCAAACAAGTCTGGACAAGTCTGAAGCTCTAGACAATAACATCCGGTTTATCTGATAATGGAGGTCCACTAACTGTATCAGCAAAAAATTCCAAACAACAAAGACTTGCAATAATTTTTGCAGTCGTGCAGATTTTTCAAACAAGGGGCTTCATTGTTGAATTGGTAATTAATTGAATTGGTATCCGGCTAGACATCCCGTATCTGTAAGTCTGGACAAGTTTGCATTCTCAGACGATGACTTACATCCTGTTGAGCCTGGGAAATATTTTAATAAGCGTAGGAATAAAATTAGACATTTAGCCCCAAAATTCATGGTGGAAATCTTGTAAAAATTAGACTTTTAGCCTCAAAATTCATCGTGGGAATCTTGTAAAATTTTAAAATTACACTTTTAGCCCCAAAAATTTATCGTGGGAACCGGACCCCGGCTAGGCCCGTGAGCTTGACCCCGGCTAGACCTAGCCAAGTTTCAAACCAATCGAAGAGGTCAATCACCTCGTCACGTGACACTTAGCCTAGTTCCAAACCAATCGAAGTGTCCCAGAATCCCCCTAGCTACACTACTGTTTTTCTTAAGATAACTGTGTTTTTCTACATCGGACACAAACGAAATAGAATTTTTAGTACTAATTTCGTAACTTTTTGGTTGCTAAGTAAGCGAAACTCAAGTTTGACAGTGCATCCTTATCGTATCCGATAATAAGTTAACTTTGAAGTATCTAATTTTTTGTAATACAGAGTGGTTGGAAAGCCCAGTGAAAATTCTTTTTGGGGCAGTTGATCGTGACTTCGTATTTTACACTTCTCAATTGTAAATAATTCTTCTAAATAAAATTTTTGTGTATTTTAAAAAAAATGGTAGGGGAAGATGAGAGACGTTTGTTTTCTTTTTCAATTTAAAATTATATTTTCTAACAATAAATTTCAAAATTGTTTTACAAGGTTTATATTTATATTACCTTTTCATTTTCTAGCTCACTCACTGTAAAAAATAATTTACTATAAAAGAATGTGTCCCTGTATATACCACCCGTTTCGAAATAAACCACTCCATGGTACATAGAGGGATATTCTGAAAATTATGAAACCTTTTATTGTTTAAATAAAAATATTTCTTAAAAACTAATAACAAGATATTTTGCAACGTAACGGATCATTGCACATTATAAGATGTGAAGTCAAATTCAAATTTAAGTTGTTTCACTGCTCTTTCTGTTTCTCCAGCTATTGTAGGCTCTGGATGATTACAAATAATGTCCGTCTCGTTAATAACGTCTTCATCTTTAGCTACCGAAAAAGTAAATTTAAATTCTGGCGTCTTCCTCAAAAAGTGTATCGGGTTTTTGTCGAATTCTATGTTGTTTGGTCTACATAATGCCGGATACACTTTTTAAGTTGACATTGAACTAAAATAAAGTCAGTTTCTTTTAATTTTATAGAATTGCTTTTTTCTCCTTTAGAATCTGTAAGATCATCATCGACTGTTCCTTCCTGCACATCACTTTTGCTGGATAATTCCGTTAGGACTCTTTTCTTTGCAATACGTGCCATTTACATTCTCTGCCGTTTCGCCTTAACGGATTCTACGTTTTCTTCCTCTTTTTTCGTCTTTCTTCAAAATTTTAAGTCTCAGTCAAATCAGTAGATTGCTTCTTTGTTCTTATCATTTGTGATTTTACACTATTTTGAGCTTTTACGTGTGGTCTTACTTCTTCTGGAGAAAACAATAGTCTTTTTGGCTTTTCAGATTTAGATTTGATTTGATTTATTGGTTGAATTTGGAGAGGCGGAGTTTTTTCTCGATCTTTATTCTGATCTCTGGACTTAGAAGAGCATGCTTGTTCGTCATGATTCTCTGTATTGGGCCTGTCGGTTACGTATGAGCTCAGGAATTCGTCTTCAGAGAAAACTTTAAAGTTGTAAGGTTATATCCCTTCGGAAACCTTTTATTATGTTTGTAGACACAAAAGCTTGAGAGATAGCGTCCCTCTTCAACTCGGCAATGTTGTACAGATTGCGGCAGGCAACTAGGACCATAGCAAAAATCAGGAGAATATGCATGTGGCCATCGTAGTGTTTAATAAACGAACAATCAATGTACGATAGCGGTAGGTCGTTAGGATTATTATAAATACAAGATATATATTCGATATTTTAATCTTTAAATACAATTACGGCCACATGTAAGGTCCCATTGCTTTTGCTATGGTCCTAGTTGCCTGCCGCAATCTGTATATCGTAACGGGTGTTTCTGGGTGATTCAAGAGCTAGTCATCCATTGCTCTGTTGGGGTGCGTTTTGAAAGGTCCAAAACAATAGACGCCTAAAGGCTGCAGCTTAGGCTGCAGTGTGGAGGCAGAGTAAGAAGAACAACACAATTTCATTTACAAGAATGCAAAATTTGTATATCGCAATGGATCTCGTGATTGTCCAAAATTAATAGAATTTTATTGTCCACACTAGAGATGGGCGCGTGAGTGAATTTTCGCTCACGTCACGTACGTTTCGCGCTTGCTTTAAACAGTCACGTTCACGCACGTTCACGCTCACGTTCACTCACGTTCACGGCGTGACACGCCACTCACGACGTGACACGCAGCTTTTATTTCAAAATTTAAATTCAGATAGAACAGAATGTTCAAATTTAAAACCAATGAAAAAACCCTAAAGAGAACTAAAAATATGTTTTGCACCTGACATAATTTACGTGATATGTTGCAATCAGAATAGTTGACATAAAAAGAAAAAAATGAAAATTGACTACAATAACTTCGACAAGGGATAAATACTGATTTCTCGCAAATATATTTCTTGCAGCTGTCTTCAAAGATATTACTTTTAATACTAAAAGCTGTCATTGGAATTGACGTTTCCCTTATTGGTATGAGTACAGAAGGTATATGTTGCTAGGCAACACTTTTAATTTGTAGGTTTCAAAGTGTTTTTACGTACAATGATCAACATTTTCAGCGTTAAAGCGAGTATACAAAAAAACATTACTTTTCTTAGAATAAGTTCATCTACACAAGTACACAATAAATTGGTTTAAAAATATCATCTACACATCTACACAATACATTTTTGGTTTAATAATAAAACGTAATTAACAGTTTCAGCGTCAGCCGAGTATAAAAAACAAACTATTACTTTTATTAAAATAATAAGTTCATCTACACATTAAAATGTTGATTTAAAAATATTATGTAATCAACATTTTCAGCGTTACGTCGAATTCTGCGCTCTTCTAAAATTCGCCCAGCTGTAGAAAATACTCTTTCGCTTGTAGCGGAACTTGCCGGTATGTTTAAAATTTCTCAAGTTTTTTTAATAGTGGCGTATTTACACTGTTTTTCCAAAATCCTAAAGTCATCTACATTTCCGAATTTACTAATTTAGTTTTGTTTCGACATCATTCTCATTACATGTGTCATCGTCAGAGCTATCTCTAAGTGTATAAAGATGAGAATCTGATGCTGATGTACCAGTTTTGGGTCGTTTGCTATGTATTTCATCATTATCATCTATAGTTTTATTTGCATTATAATCTTCTCTTTTATGTGAAGGTATGAACTTTATGGATTTATAATTAGGGTCCAAAAATAAAGCCACATAATGTAACTTATTTGGCACAATTTGTGATTTAATGAATTTAAAAGTTGCTGCACCCTGCAGTTTTTTATTCTTACTAAATATTTAACGTGAAATTAACGTGAAACTTGAATCACGCCTTGGAAATTTTCACTCACGTTCACGTCACGATTTTCAAATATAGTCACGTTCACGACGTGACACGCCGTGACAAGACTGTTTTCACGTCACGCGCCCATCCCTAGTCCACACTACACCTGGTAACACTCACTAAATTTTAAGAAGTTTTCTGCACACGAGTCTAGGGATACCAATTTTACTTTTGCTTTAAGACTTTGCGCATGCGATTTAAGTACTATTACTACCTGCTACAGCAACAAACTTTATACGTACACGTAACGTCAGTTTACTTTACGCTACGTATTCAAGTCACGCTACACGCTTTGGGTTACATTTGTTTACTTCGTGTGTTGAGCCGCTCTAGCAAAATCATTATTTTTAAAATGACATCACGCTGCACGATGAATCCAGATTTGTTGAAGTATTAGGTATGTACTAATAAGCAGAGCAGCTCACTGTTTAGAGAGAAAGCAAACCTGAAGAATGAGCTTTGCCAAATTATTGACCAGATTTCAAGTTCTGAAGAAATGGAAGCATTGAAAAAGTTGCTAGCCCCAGTTCTACTGAGATTGTCAGCTGCCAAGAACTTTGAAGGAACCCATCTGGAAAATCGTGTTGTTTCATCGCTTCCTCACAACAAAAATATTAACTAGCAGAGTGTTCTATATATATAAGATGAAAAATTGCTACTTTCTATACCCGATGCGCAGGAATCTAATGATATAGCCATAAGTCTTCTGCATAATTAATTTGTAAATATATGTATGTACATAATGTATTTTTTATATGTAATATAACGAAAGTTGTTTTTATTGTAATAATGCCTTTTGTACCCTAGTAGCCTAGTTAGTTGATTAAAATATGAAAATTGGAACCCAGAGAGTTTTATTTTAGTTTCGATGCATTTTTGTGCTAGTCAAAGAATTTGTCATTTGGAGAAATTATAGGTGAAAGAGCATAATTTTTGTGCTATTGGCATAATATTCCGTGGTAAAATAAAACAAATACCGGTAATTTAACGACGCATGTCGAAATTTGATATCTATTATTCTTGCTCGTCAAGCTGAAACAATTTTAATTTTGAATAGACCGTTCATTTTAAAAATCATTTTGCATTTATTTTGACGACAGAAACAAAACCATGCTTCCGATCAAAAGAAAAGTGCTGACGATCTGCTTCATTATAATTTTTATACTTAGAAACCATTCTATGCAGAGCAGACTTGCTTATACCGTGCACTTTTGTAGAAATGCGCAGCTTTATTTCTCCGGTTATAACTCTTTTCACCGCGATTTTCATATTGTCGTTATAGCTTTCATGGGTATTTTTACTGTTTTCTAACTTCTTTTTCTCATCTTTTCTACTAATTTTCGGCATCTATAATAAGAAAAGCATTTTACTTATCAATATATCGGTGTTTTATATAATTGGAGAAATAAGTGGTATATACTGGGACTATCCCAACATACACAGCCAAACGCTGTCCCACTATGCACCAGGTGGAAGTAAAATATATTTTTTCTAATTTGCTGTCTTGAAGCCGTTACTGCATTCATTTTGAGTGCGGTCATGAACCATTACCAAACCCGGAATCAACTTTTTTTCGGTTGGTGACATTGCACGAAATGTCAGTGTGAGTTTAAGGTTATAGCCAATGACACTAATGACAGTAAATTAACAGTAGAATTTTCGGCAATTTGCCGTATTTCTGGCGGAGTGCAGGAAATTTCTGAATTCATTGTGAAACACTAATCCACACTAATTTTTTCAATTTCACTTGCGAACGCTTGCGAAAAATGACATTTATGGTGAGTCTACTTGATTCAAATTTAAAATTTTGTTTTAAATGCATGCTTTGCAATAAAACTGTTACCAACTGTTACAAAATTCCCTAAATCCCAAAATTGATTTTATTTGTAGTAAAACGGTATTTAACTTGCAAATTAGAAAAAATTACATAAAAAACTCGTTTTATAAAACTTTCGAGCACTCGTCCTTCACAGCACTCCTGCTTTCGGCAGTCGTGCTGCAAACTGGACTCGTGTCGAAATACAAGTTTTATAAAGCTCGTGTTTTAATATACTATTGTATCACCAAATAAACAATTATTAAACAATTTCTTTTTTTCACCTATGCGCATCTTTGACAATGTTTCCACAAGAACTTCTATAGAAAAGAAACCAAAGTTCTCACAAAAAACTGCACTAACACTCGATATTGAAATAGGTAAGAAGTAACTTTTACTACATGCAGCCATGAAGGTTATGTTATTAGTGTCAGTTTGTTTCTGTCGGTAATAAAGGGCACTGCGATTTAAAATATCTGTACTACATACTAGTTTATACAGACATTTAGAAAGTTTCTCCACTCTCAAAGAGATGACATCAAGGATGTATATACCCAGTATATACCATCTTCCCCTACTTTATTCTTGTGCATTATTTTCGATTCCCTCCCATATACGAAACGAGATATTTACAAAGTTACCTAACCTAACTTACATATCGTAATTTACCAGAGCCGGATTAAAGGGAGGGGGGGGGGGCTAAGGGGGCTGCAGCCCCGGGTCACCGAATTTCGGGGGTCTCGAAAAGATTCGAAAGTTATAATCTAGTGCGGTTCCTAATCATTTAGATCCTTTTGTACCCGTTGCATAAATGAGAATGGGGCCTCTAAAAAAATTAGCCCTTGGCCTCACGTATTCTTAATCCGGCTCTGTAATTTACCATACCCAAGCAGCCCTAGCGTTTTTAGTTAAACATTTCCTCCATTCGATTTAGCTCGTAGTCTGCTGTCAAATCATATAGGGATTTGACTTCTGCTAAATCGTTGTTGTGTGGCAACTCCAAAATAAACACCGTGGCAGTAAAGATTTTATTTTCTGAAGTGCCAAGACCTTAAGAAGAAATATGCAAGCAAAGTATTTATTGTATATGTACGTATATAACGGTGCTGTAATACGTGAAATATTCACATTAGAGTTAGTGTCAATCTATTCCATTTCTCAGGGGACGTATAGATTCAAAATGATATCGGCATAGCAATATGTTAGAATGCATTTGCTTAAAATCCGTGTCTTGTTTCTGACGTTTTATATTTTCATTGTATTTGGGAAACAAAGAGGGTGGTTATTCCAGGAAACTCCTGTTTCAAACAGATTACATGTATAATGCAACTGTGATTGTGTCCCTTTAATAAAAATTTCATCAAGCTGAAATAACTCCCTTGAACTCGTACTGCAATCCCAGAAAAAGCAAAAGTCCACAAATACGGCAAGCCAGATTAAAATTTGCTCATTTTAGTTTTTATCCTAGCAGCTGAAAGGATTCAATTTGGCGGGGGTTAGCTGTATAGGTTTATACTGAAACACAAGGTAAACCTATTTAACCCCTTTATATTTTGCAATCGCAGTTTCTGTTTATATGCAATAAACCATATTCACAAAATCTACTCTTGGGGATTAATGTGAAGCTGTTTCACAAATTTATATACCCGTCTTAGTTGTTATTTCAAGCAGCAAGAACGTGGAAATAATTTTTTCAAGCGCTGTTATTTTATAGGAGGCGAGGATAAACAATTTCGGCCGTTGCTAAGGTCGATGTTTTTATACCATGACATGTGGTAAAGTATCAGCGAAATGGGAATCAGAGATCGGAGTGCTGTCAGGAGAAAAAATATTTGGCTTCAGGTCATTAAATCCTTAAGTAAAGGCACGACATTTGTTACTTTTTCGCTGTAGCTCCTCGGCAGCGTGATTTACGGGGGATGTTTAAAAAATCACTCGAAGGAAATTGAAAGACCTGAGCAAACTATACTTTTTATGTTAGAAACTACTAATTACCCCCTATTCATTTTAACAGAGCGCTAAAATCAATTAGGATTACAGGTGGTTGAACTCAGGGCTCTAACACGGCGCACGATGCAAGCTTATTAGGGCTATATCAGTATGCATTAATGCATATTAATGATTAATAATATTGTTGTACGTAGTGCGAGTTGATAGCGTTTCCTTGTAAGGTTGCTTGAGCAGCGTAATCCTACTTTTAGCAGTCTCCAGATCAAAGGGATTCCAAATATGCCTTCCAAGACAAACCCCATCTAAATAAACTTCCACCATAGGGTTTTTGTTGGATTTTTAGCATGCGGTCGCAGCTACCCTTCAGTAATTTATTAATTATCTGGAGGTGGGCGAATAACGGTTTCGCTATGCATCTCTTTCAACAGTAATGGCGCCGGAAAGAGTACGTTATATAGAAATTTATTGGGAGAGAGGGGCAAGACTGCTCTTTAGTAATTAAAATAATAGAGTTTTGGGGAAGATGTAATGGCAATGCAGAGCGCGGATTTAGAATGCTAGGACCAAGTCGCTCCTGGCTTCTTATTGTGGACGGGTAGCTAAAGTAGCTTGATTAGCAGCCGAAGTGGACGGAAAAATGACTCGTTTTGTGATAAATTGTAATTACGCCGGGTCGTTATAATTAAAGCTGATATTATATGGCAAATGCATATTTTGTATAATTGATATGCCGGCAAAACTTTTTGCATATGTATACTAATTATGTGAAAACAAATCGTTTAAGCCAAGTTTCATTTTGCATATTTTGCATATTTATACGTTTTTAAGCATATGTTATGAATTTTGCATATTTGGTTATATTTAGCAATAATTTGTAATGTATGAAGAACTTTTTGAATTTTTTTAGTCAAATTTACTATTTTATTAAATTAATTAATAAAATTTTTATGTACAACTGAGATATATACTTTCACTTTCTGCCGTTGGAGTGCAGTGTGCATATCGAAATGAGTAGAGGAAAGGGGAAGTCCTGTTAAAATCTGTGACTATATAAACATATACTGCCAGCAACCTCCATTTTCCCATAGAAGCAGTGTATAAGGAATCGGCCAACACAAAATCCATTTCAAGAGTCTGGTGGGGTTAAGGAAAATCTCATTTTTATGTTGCTTACAACGTGAAGTTGGTGTTGGCAGTCCAAGTTTATATAGTCAAACATTAAAATGAATGACGCCTTTGAATAAAAATTAGAGAAATAAATATACTCATACAAAATAATTAAAATTTTTACATTATTTAGAATACTTCTACTTATGTATTTTCAAAAAAAGTAGAGCATATTATGTGCATATATTATAACTTTGGGTGCATATACTGAACAATATGTATGCATATATATGCGCATATTTTCGTACTTTTGAGTGCATATAATTATCAGCTTTAGTTATAATGATGCACTCGTCAGACGGGAGGAAATTTGTAAGGATCGAAGTTGGCTTACAAACAGCGGTAGCCACATACATGCTTGCGATGCAGCAGGGGTAGTTAACAAATAGGTAGGGCCGGAAAAACTTTCCCCGTCTTGTAAAATCTGTAGTGTTGTTAGTTTTTTGTTTCGTCAATAATAACTCGATTTAAATACTTGAGTCAAATTAGAATCAGCTAATGGTGATTACCAATATATTTAACGAGATATTTTGATGAACAATTCGTCTTAAGTATTACTAAAATCAAGCAAAACACCTAAAAAGGCCATGTCTTATCTTACCGGTCCCAACTAAATCGTTAAAAAATTACATTTCAGGTGTATTTTGAAAGACCATGATGATCAGCGGGCTTCAAAGCATCAGATTGAACTTTGGCTTGGACACGCCGTAATTCAATAATATCACCGAACTAAAGATGCGATTAATAAAACCCTTGAAAATAAGTATTGTTACATAGTATTTCGATATATGAGGTATGCTATAATGGTTTAGAGTTTGAAAGCATATTTACTGAAGTCCTTGATAGATTACTAGTTTCAAGTTAAATATTACAGTCCAAAAGGGAAGCCACAAGAAAGTGTATTTGACCCAGTTGTTTACCTGTTTGACCTGAAATTTGAAATAAACAATGACGGATACTTTCGCTGATGATAAACTCTTTGGAATATGATAATGATCCATCAGAAACATATAGATCTTATTGGAAATTGGTTAGACAATACGTGGCAGATTAAAGTCAACGAAAAGATCGATAAATGTTAGTAGTTTACTTCAAGCAGGTAGCAAAATCCAATTCTTACAACTGATAACTCCGAGAAGCAACGTATCTGGAAATGTATTTAGATCAAACATATATTATAAAGACCCGTATTTTTAAGAAGAGAAACGTGGTGGATATCAAAAGCAGACGTACTAGTTACCCGATGGAATGGTACAGACATACACATTACACAATCTTGTCTTCTAAAGTATGATCAAAAATAATGTTTATCTAGTATGGCCAGGGAATAGTTTCTTATTTATGAATGCAACTACGTTTATACTTAATGTCAAAATTTGACATTTGCTTTGTAAGTGAGTTATAGTTGCATTCATAAATTAAGAAGTATTCCATGGCCATACTAGATGAAAATACTTTTTGATCATCTATACATACTATACATTGTGTAGAAATGCTTTACGCACCATAGGGATTTCAATGGTAATTTCTTCATATGAAAATATTTGCTTCCGTAATTATTTTAGAGCAAACTTGTATGGAAGTTTTTTGTAGAGAAAAAAAATCTGTATCCATTTATGCCAGCATTTGTCATTTTACATTTCGGAAAACCGAAAATTTAAAGAAAAAAGTTACCATTTTTAGACAAATCAGTGGTGCCTTGAAATTACTAAATCATCTCAAAGCATCAACAAATTAGTTTGCTGTTTATTTGTTTGCATCTGTTAAATGTAACGGCAACCAAATAAACAGCAAACTAATTTGTTGATGCTTTGAGACGATTTAGTAATTTCAAGGCACCGCTGATTTGTCTAAAAATGGTATTTTATTTCTTTAAATTTTCGGTTTTCTGAAATGTAAAATGACAAATTCTGGCTTAAATGGATACAGAATTTTTTTCTCTACAAAAAACTTCCATACAAGTTTGCTCTAAAATAATTAGGGAAGCAAATATTTTCATATGAAGAAATTACCATTGAAATCCCTATGGTGCGTAAAGCATTTCTACACTCTGTATATAAAACTGAAAGTCCTGACTCACTCACTCACTCACTCACTCATCAACTCCCAGCCCAAATCCTTGGACCTAGAAAGCTGAAATTCTTTCCTTTATGATGTATACAAGGAATAAGGAAGGATATTTCGAAATTAAACCCCTAAAGGGGTAAAATGGGGCTTGAAATTTTGTTTGGAGAAATAATATTAAATAGACATTTCGACTTGAAACTTCATAGGAGTACTCCTAAAAACAAATAAGCAAACACGTATTTTGTGATTTTTCGAAAATCAACCCCGTAGGGGGTGAAATGGGGTAAATAAGCCTAAAATAAAATATGGGTGTCGTTATTGAGGTTTTTTGGGACGTTAATTGAGAAAATGGCTTTTATTTTCTAAGTCCAAGACGGTGGACATGGCATAAGAGAAGGGACAGGACGGGACGGGACGGGATGGGACTAAACTGGACGGAACGGGAGGGGACGGGACTAGACTGGACTGGACGGGAAGGGACGGTACGGGACGAGACGGGACGGGGCGGGACGAAAAGGGACAGGACGAAAAGGGAAGAGAAGGGATGGGATGGAAGGGGAGGGGACGCTACGGGACGGGATGGGACGGGACTGGACGGAACTGGACGGGACGGGACTGGACGGGAAGGGACGGGACGGGACGTGGCGGGAAGGGACGAGACGGGACAAGGAGAGACGGAACGGGACGGGACGGAAAGGGAAGGGATGGGATGGAAGGGGAGGGGACGGGACAGGACGAGACGGGAAGGAACGGGATGGGACGGGACTGCACGGAAAGGGACGGGACGGAAATGGACGGGACGGGGCGGGAGGGAACGGGACGGAACGGGACGGAAAGGAAAGACAAGGATTGGCATGGAAGGAGAGGGGACGGGACGGGACGGGATGGAAAAGTACGAAGACGGGGACGGAGAAAGGGACGAGGACGGGGACGAGGATAGGATGGGATGGAATGGGATGACAGAAAATAATTAGTCATTATCTAATACACAAATAACGAACCTCGAGCAAACGAAGTCGCGAGTAGCAGCTAGTACTATATATTTTGGAGTCGACAATTACTCATGGTAGGGTTGAACTTCTTTATACAATGTTGTCCATAATCTTCTCGATTTAGCATTTATTTTGCTCTATTTAAGGTCTTCAGTCCACTCGTTTCTTAATCGTTCTCTACTTCTCCTGCAGCCTGGTACTATTTCCATGTCGTACCCACACCAGCGCTATATATATATATATATATATATATATATATATTGTTGTGATGGTTATACGGCTTTACTATATAAGAATTAATAATGAAAATAAAATTAGCGAGAGCCTCCCATCGCTAACATAAATTTCTTTTGGGTTCAGCACTTATTACAGATTTATGAAACGCTCAGGGATAATTATTGTGAGTTACTTTATGTTTGACTTGAATTGATGCTCGTATGCCCCTACTTTTAGATAGAATCTGATTGCAAATTAAATGAATGTTGGCTAGCTCAGGTAAGCAGAGATCTTAACACAAGGTGTGGGTCCCCAATTACTTTTTTTGAAAATTCTAGCGTACGCCCATGTGCGTAGTTCAGATATCCGCTAAAATGCTACATCAGATCTAAATGAAATTACGTTTCTGAAAGTTCAATCAAGTGATTGTCGTTTGGTGGTTTTTAGTTAATTAAATACAACTCAATGAGTAAATCTCACAGGTAAATTCATCATTTCCCGCTTTCTAGTAGCGTCAGTAGCTATCTTTTGTTTCTTTCAGGCAACACCCGTTTTAGGCCCAAGCCAAGGAAGGATCCTAACCTCACTTCTGCACTTGGATTTTTCAATTTCAATTTTTACAAGGAAATAATTCGCCTGGGCTCTGTTATACAGCGACGTTTAAGCAGCTTCTCAGCAAGTACACATTGGTATAATTTATATTGGCTTTACCACTAACCTGCGAAACCTTCTTTGCATGCCCGTCCGAACCTCGGCCGCAGCAAGAATATGCCCAGATCTTCTCTTGAAGTCGGTTGCCGGATGTGCGGTGTTGATGTAGTCCTCGTAGGGCTCGCCTGCTATCGCTGGAACTGCCAAGCCGGTCCGGGATGTCCTCAAATGAGTCGAGATGATGCCCCGCAGCTCTGCCGCAGGAACGGAATCGGTGGCGATGTTGAAAATTAACTTTAGGTGTTGGATATTCTTGCCTTCATTTGTGCGTGAACACTACCACGTAAATAGCACTTTGGTAAATTTTTAAAGCTGTAACTGAATGTAAAGGTACTAAATGTTAAATTAAAACACCAGCCAATTTCAATGCTGTCACCAGCAATTTTTTATTCAATTGGCTCGGTACCAAATTTCCCAGATAATCGATCGCAACTAACTCTAATGGTTCGTTGACACGTATGCTTTTAATCACGTTCTGATTGGTATGATTCTTTTCTTTCGCTAATTGGCAGATCTTGCAACAACTCGTAAAGTGCTTAATAAATTTAAGATCGTTCTTCGTGTAGAAACATTCTCGAAACATCAACCATGTTTTCCTTCCCCCACAGTGTCCGAAAGTTTGATAAATTTCTTTCACTACATTAACTACATCTTCTCTGCATAGTACTATTAATTCCTTTCCACCTAGTAATTTTACCAATAGACCTTCGACTATTTTAAAACCTTTGTATTCTTGATTTGGACTATCTTGCACTAAATTTCTGATTTGTTGGAGTTCTAAATTTTCCTGTTTGGCTAATAATTCCTCCTTCGAATATCTTCCCTGTTGATATTTTTTTTTATCCCTACCATTAGTTGTTTCTGTCGTTTACTTTTTGCTGCGTCCTTTCTGCTTAGGAAATCTGCTACGACATTCATGTTGCCTGGTCTATGTCTTATTTCAAAATTATATTGCTGCAAGTACAATGCCCATCTGTACAATCGGTCGTTATGGAACGTTTTATTTTTGAGGAACGATATGGCTGAATTATCTGTCTCTATGTAAAACTTATTTCCAGTTAAGTAAAATTTTAATTTGTTGATCGCAAATATAATAGCCAACATCTCCTTTTCAGCGATAGTATACCTGGTCTCGTAACCCTTCAGAATTCGTGATATGAAACATATTGGTGCCTCCACTCCTTCTTGGACTTGTATCAATTCAGCAGCGACTGCCATGTCTGACGCATCTGTCCTTAATATGAAGCTCTCCTTGAAGTTTGGATACTTGAGTAGTAGTCCTTCGTGAAATTTTATCTTCAAGTTGTTGAACGCTTTTTCTCTTTCCTCGTTCCAAATCCACTTTGTGTCCTTTCTTAACAATTCTATCAATGGTAATGTCAGCTCTGAATAGTTTGCAATGAATTTCTTGTAGTAATTCAATAGGCCAAGTAACCCCCTCAATGTTTTCAAGTTCTTGGGTCGAGGTAAATTCTTTATTTCTTCTATCCTCGTTTCACTGATAGTTACTCCATTGTTACTAATCTCATATCCCAAGTAGGCTACTTTCGTTTGCAGAAACTGACATTTTTCTAAATTCAGCTTTAGGCCGTTTTCATTTAATGTGCTAATCACTAAATCTAAGTGTACCAAATGTTGTTCCACGTCTTGTGAGAAAACTAATATGTCGTCGACGTAGTGCACGCAAAACTCGTCAAATTTATTCAAAATCTGTTGCATGGCTCTTACTAAAGCTGCACATGACGTTGTCAGCCCGAATGGAACGACTTTAAAATGGAAAATTTCGTCCTTTATGCAGAATCCAGTGTATTTTCTTGAATCTTCGTGTAATGGAATCAGCCAGAACGAGTTTCTCAAATCTAATTTCGTTAACACTTTTTTATCCCATATCTGGCTTAACAAAACATCTATCGTCTGCGGACCTTCGTATTGGGGTTTTGTAATTTGGTTTATCCTGCGTGCATCTAAACATAATCTTAAACTACCGTCGCTCTTCTTAACCACCACCATAAGATTTACAAAGTTCGTTTTTGATCGCTCTATTACATCTTCTTCCAACATCTTCTGCAACTCATGCTTGACTTTCTCGCGCTGAGCATATGGTATTGGGTATGACCTTAATTTAAATCCAGTCGTTTCGTCAACAACAAGTTTGTGGCAATATTTTGTTGCTTGTCCTGTCTTTTGATTTAAAATCTCCTTATTCTTCTCGATAATTTTCATAATTCTCCCTTTATAGTGTATGTAATCCATCCCTATCTGTCCATCACTCAGCATTCCTTCCATTAGCGCACAATTATTTATAATTATTTCGTGTTCGGCACCCTGGCTTCGAAAACAAATCATATCGTCTCCCGCTCTATCAGCTGGGCAACAATTTTCACGCATTTGGTCCCCGTACTTGGATCCAGACCAATGCCTTCTAATATCGTCTATTTGTATACATTTCTCCATCCCATCAATTTTAATTCCAACTTGCTGAATAATATCGACTCCTATCACAAATTGTACATTTAGGGCAGATACTATGGAAAATCGCACATCGTATTCCTTCTTACTTATGCTGATCTTAATTGCCAATACTCTTGTTGTAGTTGATATTTTCTTCCTCGTTGCTGACAGTAACTCGATTTTGTTGACTTTTATTATGTTACTTTGTAAAACGTTTTAATGCCTATTTAGGACTTCTTGTATTAGAGAAACCATTGCTCCGGTATCAATCAGGGCCTCATATTCTTGTTCCAGAAATTTTAGTTTAATAAATGGTAAACATGAGCTTGATATTTCTTCTTCCTTTTCTTCTAATAAAAATTCCCCCGCTTTCTTATGGATGATGGCGAAGTTTGCGACGTCCTTAAATCTACTATTTACAAAGTGTTTTTCATCTAATTCTAAAATTGAGGGTTTTTTTTATCTGTCGAGGGCTCCTCATGCACCTCCGCAATCACAATTTGATTCATGTTATCTTCGTCGGGTCTTCGTTGCGTAAATACGTTATTTATAAATTGTCTGTCGTATTGCTTATTAGTCTCCTGCTCCTGGCATCTCCTTTTGTTCCTTTCGTCGATCAACTCGTTATAACTCCTTTGGTTACTATTTTCCCCGCTATTGTAGTTTGCTCTATTCTGATTCCAATTAGTGTAATTATTGAAGTTCCTTCTCTGATTGTTGTAGTTGTTATAACGATCTTGTTGTCGGTTGTTATTCTGGTTGTAATAATTATTCATGTTTCTGTTAGGCCGAAAGTTATTGTTGCCAAAATTATCCTCCCATTTTAGTTTGCTCGACGTTTGATACGCGTTGCTACTATAATTTTGAAAATTACCGTTGGGCTTCGTCTCCTTCTCGTTGTGGACCGCCAAGTCATAGTTTCTTACTATTTCTAGAAAATCCCTCAAGGTGTTCACATTCTGGACTGCCACTGATCGTGTGATCTCGGCCTCTAAATGCCTGGAGAGGTGCTGAATAATTTCCTCCTCCGTCAATCTTGGGGTCAAATACTGGGCTTTATTGTATCGGTGCATAATGTAAATCTCTCGGGACCCTCCTCTGTCGATGTACTGTCCAGAGGTCAACTCGGTTCGCACTTGAGCCTGGTGAGTATTACTCCAATATTGCTCCTTGAACATTTCTTTGAACTCATTGTACGTGGTGTATTTGCATTTGATAATACTATGCCATATGTCCGCATTGTGTTTCATGGCCATGTTAATGACCTGGAGTCTTCTACACTCGGTCGGGATCGTCCGCATCAGGTCGTCCAATTTTGCTAAAAAGATCATCTGTAACTCGCCACTCCTGCCTTCAAATTTGGGAATCATCTCGTTATTTAGGTTGGTATGCATTGTGCCTCCGGGAAGCTCTTGTGCTTGCTCGAGCCGGTCGTGTACTTCCTGTAGCTCCCTTGTAATCCGATTATCAACCAGGGTAATTCGGTGTGTGTTCCTGTTCTGACCCTCTTGTATTTTTACCCATTGTTCCTCGTTTTTCGTAGCAAGGGTGGCGAACTCAATTTCCAGCACTTCCTTATGTTGTTCCAGTTGCTCTCGGGTTCTATTTTCTACCCCCTTAATTTTGTCCTTAATTTCCTCTCCTTTCTGACCAATCTTTTCTTCTATCAATTTTCCCATTTCTTGCTGTAATTCTTGCCTAATTTCTTCTTTGGTTGTTACCTTGAATGTTTCCAAATTTTCCTGTAACCCCTCAATTCTATCTTGCAACTCTTGTTTGTTCTCCTGTTGCTTCTGCATTAGTTCATTCTTTAATCCTTCCACCATCAATTCGGTGTGGTTGTACCCCCTCGCTTCTCTTTCTTCTGCATTCTTTGTCAATTCTTCTTTTAATTCCTGTGTGTTATTTGCAATTAGTTCCTGCATGTTATTTGCGGTCCTCTCCGACTCTTGTCTTAATTCCAGTATGTTATTTGTGATTATTTCCTTTAGCTCTCTAGCTCTCTTTTCTGCTTCTTCTTTATTATTTTTGTGCCGCTCTTCTGCTTCCTTCTTGATTTCTTGCTGCATTTGGATGATCGCTTCTTTATTTTTCTTGTCCCGCTCTTCTGCTTCCTTCTTGCTTTCTTGCTGCATTTGGATGATCGCTTCAATAATCGAATTAATTTCCAGCGTTTGGTTTGAAGCCTGTTGCTGTTGCTCCTCCGCCTGATCCCCTTGCTGTTTTTCCTTTTCCACCTGCCGTTCGGGTACTTCAGCGACCTCTTCTGTCTGGTGCTCCTCTTCCTTTCCTTCTTCTACCTTCTTTGTTCTTCTGGTACGCTTATCCATCTTTTTTCTTATTTATTTTTGGGTATATTGGCAAAAACAAAGCGCTCGCACCTACCAGCGTAGCTACCCACACAGATAATCGATTCACAGTATAAAATTCTATATTTTAAAATAGCCCTGTGGTTTTAACTCTTATTTTTGCAAACCTACACAGTTGGATCTAATTATATTATAGAAGTGTTAGGCACCTACTAATTTTAAGCTCGCCCCACGTTGACGGCGACCATTTTTTTCATAATCGAATTACTAATACATGGATTGGCTTTTGCATTTTTACCATCCCCTTTTAATATTCTAAACTAATTAAATACTGTGGTCCCATTCTTATTAGGTTTACAACTCTGCCTTTCATTTTATGTTACGATTTTAATACTTATTACAAGCATTGCTTTGCAAATTTGATTGCTAATTCAAATTTGATTTTATTTTATTTGTTGCCATTAAATCCTATCTCCCATTCTGAGCTTTTATAACCTATTCATTAATTTGCTGTGCTCTAGATATGCGATCCAGGGCTTAAGACCATCTCAATATATATATATATATATATATATATATATATATATATATATATATAATAGTTTACGGTGTTGACTGGGACAAGGATGAGAATCTAACCCTCAGTACTGGGCACAATATTCAGAGCCTTTTGGTTATAGGAAATTAAAACCACATTGTATTTTGATCAGACCGTTTCAGAATTATTTTGTTCCGTTTTCAATGATCTAGAGAAGGATTAACAATAGTAACAGAAGTGATCTAACAAGCAGTTTATGAACTTACCGAAAAATACTAGTGCATATCCTTAATGCTGTTAATATGTGTTGATAGAAAATTTATAAATAAAAAATATGAAGGAGGTGGTGAAGCCGCATTTTCTTAACATTAGAAGCTCATTAAGTACTACTGAATGGTATAATAACACTTTAAAATACATAGACACAATTAAAACATGTTTAATAGCTATTTATGCAACAAGTGCTAAAAGTCAACGTTTATGCACGAGACATGAAAATTATGAAACGAAGCCGAAGGCTGAGTTTCATAACAAGTCTCGTGCATAAACGACTTTTATCACTGGTTGCATACAATATTTTATCTACGACCTTAATTTTACCGTTATTAATCCATAAATATCGATTTAACAAAAGTTTGCATCTGCGACACTTTTAATTTATATCATAATAAACAGTAAGCCACGCCGCGCGGGCGATTGTTTGCCACGCCAGTGGTGTCAAGGTGAGTTACGAAATGTAATTATTGATACTCTACATCTGACTGTGTTCATTACATAATGCTTTAATTATTTCAAAAACACTTTACTTGTAACGCAAGAAGCAACTAGAATAACTTTACAACTTCACTTCCAGTTCGAAATTGTAGTTTTATAACCTCACTTCACTTTTAGCCCATATGCTAAAAGTAAACAGCTGATTTCTTTAACCACGGTAAACTATAAAACGTCACTTTTAGTGAAACAAGCTAGCGCTAAAAGGCCTACTTTTAGTAGTGATCGTAGATAAAATTAGTTTATTTGTAAAAATGAGGCCATGGCCATGCAAGGTCATGAACAGGTGTAAAATGCAGGACAAATCCTGCATTCCTATAGTTCGCGCTTGCGTAATGATGCACGCGTCTAAATAATACGAGGGGAGACCAAGAAATGGTTGGATGGTCCACCTTAATTAGCAAAAATAATTTGAGTTTAAAGTTAAAAATTCAAAGAAAATTTATTATTAGCCATAGATAGCAAAAGCTGATAGAAAACACTTAAACTGTCAATATCTTTTTTGAATTTAATGCTGATTGTCCAATGCACGATGAGTCACAATTCTGGTAATTAATTTGGTAGACTGCATACGGAGCTAAAAGAGTTGGTGTTTTGTCCTTGAGTTTAGAACAGTAGTCTTTCAAGACATGTTGATGTTTGTTTGCAATTGTAATTTGAACCTGGTTGCGGAAAATTTCTTTGATTATGGCTGATGGTTCGGGGATGTAAGTGAGACTTTTATAGACAGGTGGTTTAGGAGGTGGTTCTTCTATGTTGGCAGGAGTTTCGTTGTTACTTCTCCTGTTATTGTTGTTAGCAGATATAATAGAGTTCAGCAAAGATACTGGATAATTATTCAATTTAGGGATGGTTTTTAATTTGTTTAAATTAGTATTGTGGAAATCTGGATGCGATATTGCCAGGATTCTGTGTTTTAATCCTTTCACCACGTTGATTTTGTGGCGGATATTGTGAAGGAAACGAAAGTTTAGAAACCTTTCTGAGCTGGTCAGTTTTATGTACCAGTCCAGCTTGATAATGTTGGAATCAGTCCTGATGACTAGGGTATCCTAGAAGGGAACATATTTCTCTTTTTCTTTTTCAACCGTAAATTGAATATGCTGATTGTATTGATTGAAGACTTCTAACACTTTGTTTATTTTCTCCGCTGGTGCTGCACAGATTATATCGTCTACAAACGGGCATAAGAATGGAAATTGGAAATCCAATTTCAAAGAACAGTCCTTAATTATGGTGTTCACAATAATTTCGGCCAAAATCGGGAAAAGGGTGGAGCCCATGGGAGACCCACACATTTGTTTATAAAAGAAATTATTGAAAGTGAAATATGTGGAATCAAAAATAAATTTTAATAAGGCTAGAAATTAAATTTTGGGGATTTGAGTATTAGGTTCTATTCAATTCCAATTTTTGTCTATTATTTGTGTGACTAACTGCAGTGGTATATTGGTAAAGAGTGACACTACATCCAAAGAAAAAATGACATAATTGGATGGAAACTTGAAGTGCTGAAGGCAAAAGTGTCTTTTGCTCTATAATTGTTATACTCTGCAAATGAATGGCTTATTACTTCTGCTATAAACTTAGATAGGTTCCTATCAGGAGATTGAGGTAATGAGACAATAGGTCTGCAACTTGTATCGGGTTTATGTATTTTGGGTAACCCGTAAAGTTTAGGAGACACAGCATTTTGACAAATAAAACGTTTATAGGTGATGTCATCTATGTAATGTTTGTTTAGCAGGTCTTTTATGAGTTTATTCAGTTTGGTCTCAATGGTGGTAGTAGGATCTTTAGGTATTTGTTTATAGACTTTATCGTCTTGCAATAACGTTTGCATTTTATTGAAATAATCTCTACGATCCAGAGCTACTGTAACATTACCCTTGTCTGAAGGAAGATTAACAAATTGGGGTTAGACTTTAAGAACTTTCCCTTTCTATTGACCAAAGTGGATGTTGTTTATTATTATTTTTTTTAAATAGTCAGTTATATGAAAAGCTATGAGTGAGCTGAAATTGTTTCTATTTTTGCTATCTAAGGCATTCACAAGATATATCATTATTGTAATGAGTTTAACCTAATTCCTGATTTTTGCCAACTGTATCAGGACCACCCTGTATAAGTGAAGAATTCAATTTTCTTTTGATATTCTCGTTTTTCATCCTGTTTTCTTGTGCCCAATATTTCGAAAAATGTGCATTTTTCAGACTTGTATTTCAGATTTTGTCTCGTTTTCAATAGTCAATACTCATACTTCTACATATCCTGCTGCATGGAAGATAGCAAAAATTTGCCCAATTTATAAGAGCGGCCAAAGATCCAATGTAACAAATTACAGACCAATTTCTATACTACCAGCGGTGTCAAAAATTTTTGAATCTATACTTCACTCTCGAATATTTAATCATGTTAAAACACTTATCTGCGATAATCAACATGGTTTTTTGCCTAAGCGTTCTACAGTAACAAATCTATTGCACTTTACACAAGATGTGTCTGAAGCCATAGATGAAAATTTACAGACAGATGTAATATATACGGATTTCGCAAAAGCATTTGACAGAGTGTCTCATAATGTGCTTTTGTCGAAATTGAGAATGTATGGATTTTCAGATAGTCTTGTAAATCTAATTGAATCTTATCTTGTTGACAGAATTCAATATGTAGTATATAATAGTTGTCAGTCACATAGATATTTTGTTAATTCCGGAGTTCCCCAGGGTGCCAATTTAGGTCCTCTACTCTTTTTGTTGCTAATAAACGATTTACCCAATGTTTTGCAATATTCTAAATCATTACTTTTTGCGGATGATTTAAAAATATGGAAAAACATACAATCAGTCCAAGACTGCATTGAATTACAAAAAGATATTGACAATCTATATTTTTGGAGTCAAAAAAATCAACTTTATTTTAATATTACTAAATGTTCTTATGTAACTTTCTCTAAAAAACATACAAATTACCAATTTAATTATACTATGAATCAGGAACCACTTAAAAAAAATGAAACAATACGGGATTTGGGCGTTACGTATGATTCAAAGTTGTCTTTTAATTTTCATATAGAAAATTTAGTTAACACAGCATACAAAGCCCTTGGCTTTTTAATAAGACAATCACAAATGTTTTCCAGTCGGAATACCCTCACAACTTTATACAATTATTTTGTAAAAAGTAAACTGGAATATGCCTCGCTTATATGGAGTCCCATGTATGCTCACGGTATAAATGCAATAGAAAGAGTGCAGAAACGATTCCTTAAATACTTGTATTTCAAAGAAACAGGATACTACCCCCTATATTCGCATTACTCAGAGTTATTAAAGAAATATTCAGGTATTATAACTTTAGAGAAACGGCGTTATTTGGCAGCACTTGTACTTTTACACAAGGTTTTTAACAACGAAACTGATATTAGTCCAATATTACACAAATTACGTTTTCTTGTACCCAGACAAGTTTCCCGCTGCAATCAAATATTTTATCTTCCACCATCTCGAACAAATTCATTAATAAATTCACCAATTTATCGAATATGTAAATATGCAAATATTGTAAGTGGATATGTTGATTTTTTTAACCTCAAAATAAAGAAATTTTTAAATATGTGTAAATATGCTTTAAATTTACCGAGAGTTGAGGCTGATATTGGGGCGAGGCATATTTAAGTTTTAGCTTAGTAATTTAGTTTTAATCTACAACTTATTCTATAATTTAGTTTTAATCCAGCTATCATGGTTTTTTTGTTTTTTGTTTTTTGTTTTTTTTTTAAGTTATTCAACAATCATTGCTATTGACTTTACTCTGGTAGCAAATTGTAAAGTTATTTTCTTCCATTGTTTATTTTTTTGTTCTCTTAATTTTTGCATTTGAAAACTGGCCTATATTAATGTTAATTATTTATTAATGTTAATTATTTAAAATGTAGCCTGTCATTGGCATCAGCTGTTGGCTACAACGATAATAATAAATAATAAATAAATAAATTACCGAAATTGAATACTGCTATAATTAGTAACCGCGGTTGATGGGCGTCCAATGCGGGGGTCATCTTCACAACTCTGACGTTTACTGTTTTTAGTGATGAAGTCTCTGGTTGTTTATGGTACTTACAGTTTATCTCTTTTTTACGAGGTATAAATTTCACCTGAACCCATTAACCGGCTGTGAATACTTGACAAATTGGCCTGAATTTTTGTTCGTATTTTAATGTCAGATGAACATTTTAGAAAAACAGCAATGATCCGATGGCAGCGTCATTTGTACGTAGCGCAGCAACCATTTCATACAAACTTCGTATATTGAATGTTTACGCTAAAGTTCTAATAACTAATTATTCCGGTTCTGGACGTTTCTTACTATTAATTAGAGATGTTAGGTGATTACAATTATATACTAGTTTTATACTATAACTTGCCACTTTTATATTAGAGGTTCGTTTCCTCTTCGATATTCTCATCACTTTTTCACATTCTTTTTAATTTCAAAAGACCACGTCTTCCACGTGTATCACATACACCTACTGTATAAAAGGCACAAACCTATAAATCTTATAAAAGCCACCAGAACATATATGATAGAAACGACATGCAAGCTAGGATTGAAAGAAAACTGACGAACCTGATCCCAGTAGAAAAACGTTTTTAATTCGCAATTTGCTCAATTTTCATATATAAATTATGCGACATCAACTACCCAAATCTTCTCATTTCAGCTCTAATACATCTTAGTTTTTACAATATCTTCTTGGAATCTTTTGTATTACTAAAATAAAGAGAAGCGCACCAATAGCCCTTTGCCGCACCTTTTATATTGTCATAAATTTTCTTGGTTTTCCCTTTGTGTTAGACGTCTGTTAATTCAATACATATTTTTTGCTGCCTTTCAAAGATGTTCGCTTCCTCTTCCTTTTCCTAAACTATTGCAGATTACTTGCCTCTATAGACGGTCCAATTATTTCTCCATGTCAATAAAATATATACCTGGTGTTCGTCTTCAAACTGGATCATTGGAATTTAATATTGCATTGAACGTTTTTGCTGACTCTTGCTTGTCAATGTAACTTACAGGAACGGCAATAGTATCAATAGAAAGATACAATTATTACGCATCAGATGATTTATTTATATTTTAAACTCAAGGCTACCCAACAGACAGTCGTAGCTGCCCAATAATAGGATAGCACGGAATATACATTAAAACATTTTCAGTTTTAGGTCAAACAAGCAAAACTAAGGAATACTAAAGGATAATTAAAAAGCTATATAGACAACTGAATAACTATAGATATAACGATATAAGCATTAACTACAATAACGTAATAAAAAATTAAATACAATCAAACTAACACTTTTCTCATGTGTCTCTTGAACGCTGCAAATCGTAAATGAAATATATCGCAGCTGTTGTCAGCCTGATTCAAGCTGTTGAGAATTCGAGTACAGCGAGTGAGCGGCGAGTTGAGAAAATAATTTGAATTAGATTTTTGAATGTATGTCTGTTTTGAAGAATGTAAGGGTTAGCGTTAAATTTAAGGCTATTTACGCAATATTCAGAATCAATTAAATTGTTGACAACCTTATAGTTATGTAAAAAATACATCAGAACATTTTCTTCTACATTCAAGAGACTGCATGTTATAGAATTTTAAATTTTCATTTTAACAATAAAACTATCTACGCCTGTTAAAACGATAGTTTAAGGCGTTAATCAACTTTTTCTGTACAGTTTCTATTCGCATGATATTCTTTTGATACATTGGATTTCAAACAGTCGAAGAAAATTCTAAAACAGGTCTTACTAAGCTATTGAACAAAGCTATAAGTGACGATTTTTTTAAAAACCGTTAGTAGCCCGAAGTATGAAGCCTAAATCTTTTTGAGCTCTCTGAACACATATCTCTACGTGAGTATTAAATGGCAGCTTAGAATCCAATGTAACTCCTAAATCTTTTACGCTATCCATGTATTTCAACTTTACATCGTTTAGATACAGACTGCGATCAACATGTATTGGAGCTTTCCTAGAAAACAGAATGCAATAACATTTATATACATTTACAAAGATTTTATTGGTGCTACAATAATTTGAACATTTTATTAAATCGTTTTGTAATTGCACATAGTCTGACACACCGTTAATATATTTAAAAACTTTAAGGTCGTCAGCATACAGAGAGTATTCAGTGTGACAGAAACATAAACTAATGCCGTTAAAAAAACTAAATAGCAAGGGACCTAACTATGACCCCTGGGGCACCCCAGAGGTCACACCCACGCAATAGCTACGTACTGCACTCTGTCCTTCAGATAACTTTCCAGAAGCTTGAGAAATTTCCAAGTTTAACAAGAAGTGTGGGGTGATGGACTTTATCGCAAGCCTTGGAGAAGTCTCCAAGCCATTTTCCATAGCGCTCCTTATTTTTTAAACAAAAGGAACCAAATCTGTCATAACAGAGCTGCCTTTGTAAAAGCCATGTTGATTGCTGTCTATAAATTCCTTCACTCTAAAAAATAGTTGTTCCAATATGAGCGATTCAATTTCCTAAAATGATTTAATGAAGAGATCGGCCTATAATTATCAACTTTTGTTTTATCTCCTGATTTATGTACAGGCGTAATCTGTGCTACCTTCCAAAGTTTGGGGTATTTACCTGATGAGATACAGTGATTATACAATATATGCAGAGGCACACAAAGACTTGGACAGGATTTTAAGAAAATTGTAGGAAGCCCATCGGGACCAAGCCCCTTTTTAGGATCAATACCAGATAACCCTTTTTTAATACTCTTGTTTTGAAATACAATTTAAAGTGTAACATTGTTGAGGCTGGATAAAACCAACCTGAAATGGAGTGTCACAGGGTTCAAAAACGCTGCTGAAGTACCAGGAAAATATCTCACAAATATCATTGTTGTAAATTATTATATGACATTTTATTTGGCAGAGATTTACTGTTTTTCTTATTATTTATAAAAGACCAAAACAATTTTGTATTTTTGTTTATATTTTCCTCTATTGTCCCGAAGTATTTATTGTAATCATTTTTAATATTAACTTTAACCTATGCTCTAGAAAAACGCTAGAAAAACGACCATCATCAGCATATATCCTATATAACACTGTTAACATTGCACCATTTTGATACACACTCAGCAGAAAAAACATACGGAATTGCAATCATCACACCAGCGGGTCACTTTTGCCGCTAACCACTGGGTTTCTGTCCAGACGAAAAACATTGTAATGCGATGGAAACAGCTCTGATGTTAGAACAATTAAAAAAGTGTCGCTCATAGAAGCCATTTTGATTTATAATTTGTTATTCTAGAAAACTTACGTGCCTTTTTATAAAATAGCTTATAGTAAGGGGATAGATGCTCATTAATGGACACCTTTGTGTCTTTTCCAAAACCCAGATTTTGCGTATTTAAACCTGGATTTCTATGTTTTTTTGCAGCATTTAGAAGCTCAGTTTTTTCCCTAGTGAGGCAAAGTTCATGACAATATTCTTTGGATAGCTCCCTAAGGAATCGCCAGAAAAACATGCTACTGGGTGCGAAGTGAAAATATCTTCATTGCGCATAGTAATACCTATTGCCGAAGCCACTTTAAGGACTACCGAAAGAATGTTTTCGCCTTTTTTCTCGGGAATGTCACAAATTTTCACGATATTGATTCGACCTTGTTGTTGGAAGAATTCAAATACCTTCTTGAGAAGTAAACATTCATTCTTAACAGTTGTTAGCTCTTACTGCATATCTTTGACTTTCTTGGAGACTTTATTGAAATTTTCCATTTAAGCATTAAAATAGTCGATTTTCTCTCCACAGAATTTTACTGAGTTCGTCAGAGCAGGTTGTTCTATCTTCAGTCCCGACAAATCGGTTATCATGAAATTCACTTTCATTACGAGCTTCTGCAGTATCTTGGTGGTATCGTCCCTAGGTCTATCCTTACATTCTATGATACTAATAATAATAATATTTACTGCTGTATTATAAGAATAATGGCAAAATACCTTAAACTCGAATGGGCAATGTTGATTGCCTATGTTTGACTTTGAGAGTGGACATCCGGTATAGATGTCCGCAGCGCTTCACCTTATTTTCATATAATTGTTTCAGATTACATATCAGGTTTGAAATCCGCTCATTATCATTAGTTATGTCTTCTATTCTTTGCGTGATTTTTTCTTGTGTTCTTTCGTTCATATTATTAGGTGCCTTAAGTATAGATATACTTCTTTAATTATCATGTAGGCTACGATCTACTTTCTCTGTATTGATATTATTGTTGCATTGTTCTAGTCATTGGGCCTTAATCTTCATATTGGTATTAGTTTTTGCATGGCTCTAGTTTCTCTAGTATAGTTTAACAGTTATGCAGTGATATCCTTTTTCGCGCTGCCTTTCCTACTTTTAATTTGTTTATTCCTTCTTTGTTTTTATCTATTGCTATATTCTGTCTTCCCATTTTTGGTCAACTGTTTCTCCGTTACTTTTTTAGTTCCATTTTTACTTCCTTTTACAATAAAGGCAGTATTGGATTCACACCAAAAATTCGAAATTGAGTTTTCAAGAGATCTTCACGTTTTAGAGTCCCCTGATCCCAAAAAAACATTTTTTTTTCATTGGTCTGTCTGTCTGTCTGTGAACAGAATATCTCAGAAACGGAAAGAGGTATGGCGTTGAAACTTCATATATAAGTTTTATGTACTATGTAGATGCGACAGAAAGCTTTTGAAGAAAATCGTATAACCGGAAGTATTTGTTTACTCTTGTAATTTTTCAGTTTTTTTGATTTTTTCAAAAACGGCTCTAACGATTTTTTTAACTTTACATTTTTATAAAAATTTTAATGTGTAATAATGTGAGATAGGTGATTTTCCAGTTGAATACTTCTGGAATGGGTTTCTTTCGTTTTTTTCTATTTTTTTTATTAACTCCTATTTTAAATAGAACACCTGGTATATTATTACATTTTTGAATTCAGTTTAAAATTCTAGAGAAAATTTGTCTTTTGAACTAACACTCTATTTTGTACCGTTTTTGTAAAATTTGTAATTTTTGAAAATTTTTGACTAATGCTTAAAAATTTAAAATCAAATTTTTGGCTAATTATAAGATCACTGTAAAAGGAAGTTGTGTGCGTTTATCACACCAGAATTTTTTACTTCCCTCGTCTGAAAATACGACTCAACCGATAAAGAATAATGTCACAAAGGAGTAAAAATGTTTCAACCATTACACCGTGCTCTTCAAGAGAAGCGCGAGTCGGACTTTTCCCGAAGAGATGCAGTAGCGCAGATGGAATTTCGCTGTACTTATATCCTCTGCGGAGATTCCGTTAGGATCGAGCATTCTGCAGAGCTGCAGATGCGGCGGGTTCAAACCCCAGCGGGATACATTTTTTTTGTTGAAAATGTATTTAATTTCTTAGAAATGTGAAGATATTTGTACTCCTAACTTAATTTGATTTTTAAAATTATTTAGTGTCACAATGTCGATGATGAAAGTTCTGGGTAAAGCCTTTTACAGATTTTTAGTAACTGTCTTTGTGTTTTGTATTATCTTCGTAACACTTTCTTCCTTTTCATTTCCTCCTTGCGTTTGAAACTCATCAATGCGTGCGGTTAATTTTGTCACATTTTGATACCAACAAACGTATGCAGTCGATTATAGTGTCTTTATTGTTCTCTTTATCTAGAAATTTCTTTTTGTTTGTTACCAACGTTCTAAGCAGTCGGTTCACCTCTTATTCTTAGAACGCGCTATTCTTCTTTTTCCTCTTGTATTGGTGGCTAGTGCATTTTTCACTAAGCTGCTTATATCCATTCTTGTTACATGGTTGTTGCACAGTTGTCTTTCTTCAGTTGTCCAATCTGTTAGGTTATAAATATTTCGGGTATGCGATATCTTTTACTCTATCCTAATATTTTTCTCAGGGTCTTCATTTCTGCGATATCAGTTTGTCAAGCTAGGGGCTAATCGAGTCTCGTATTATTTTCTTTCCAGCAGAGATTGGATTTGATAACTCCCCATTACTTTTATTTTATGCTGCTGTCAGTATACATGGCCCGTTTAAGCTCAATATTTTTTATTATAATTTTTCTCTTTTTTAGCACCGTTATGATGTCGGATAACTGGATTCTATTAAATGCTTTGTGCAAATTTACGAAGCAAATAAATGCTGTTTTATCTCGTTCTAACGATTTTCCAATTGTCTGGCAAATAATAAAAACTGCATCAGTGCACGATTTAGCATATCTGAAGCGCCTCGTTGTGCTTCTTAGAGGTCTATATCTTTATATATATATAATTCTTCTGTACGTCTGTATGTGACTGAACTCCTCCTAACTGGCTGGACCGATTTTGATAAAATTTTGTGTGTGTGTTTGAGTGGGTTCCTGGATGGTTTAGATTCACAATTGGACCCGGTACGTGGCGCTGCAATCGGGTTCTAGAAATGTTCTTTTAAATTTTTTTACGAATTTCTTTTTTAAAATTTTTATAAGATTTCTCGCATATCAGAACATATAACTTCAAAATTTGACCCCAAGCCCACCACCTTCCAATATTTTTAAAATGAAAAAATCGAAAATTCGAAAATCGAAAAAAACCTTTGCTGCACCTGCAAATTGCAGGCAAACCAACATTCGGGCAGGACAACGTCTGTCGGGTCCCCCAATATTTCACCCCCACACCACCCCCCAATATTTTTTAAAAGGAAAATCTTTATATACCGGGTGACAATGGGACTAAGGCCATGCTTATATCTTCTTTATTTATGAATCGATTTGGATAAAATTTTATACACATATACTAGACATAATTTATGATTGGCCCATAAATATAGTCAAAATGGCTGACTTCCGGTTTAACCGGAAATGATACTAACTTTGATTTTTTAAATAGAACACCCTGTATATTTTATGTTTTTCTAAATCTACCAGTCAAACTACATATAATAGTCTTGCAAAATTTCAATTTTTATTTTTTACCATAGAAGGCATTGACTTGGAAAAATCTATTCTAATTGACTCTAGCAACTCTTAATAATAGCTATTTTATCAATAAGGTCAATAACAAACCTTTAATAAAGGAATATAGTTTGCTAAACTCGTTTTTTAAGAAAAAGTCAATTTTTTAAATGGCACCTACTAAGGGCCATCTTGCCATTAGGTAGAAAATGTAATTACCAATATAACGATATGCATCATGCATAACTTTATCTGTATCTGAAACTGAAGATTAATTAATTAATTATTTTTTAAATCTATTTAAAAAACCAAAGTTTGCGTCACTTCCTGGGAAACCGGAAATGTCATTAACCTTGATTTGTTAAAGAGATCACCCTACATGTTTTATGTTTTTCGGTATCTGCTACTCTAATTACATAAAACAGTGTTGCCAAATATGCTCAGGTATTAATATTTATTGCATTTAAATATTTTAAAAAATTATTAATTTATTAATCTTTAGTTTCAGATAAAGATAAAGTAGTGCATGATGCATATCGTTAGATTGGCAATTACATTTTCTATGTAACGGCACGATGGCCCTGCAATCGGGTTCTAGGAATTTCTTTTAAAATTTTTGACGACTTTTAAAAAAATTTGTTTTAAGATTTCTCGCATATCAGAACATATAACCCCAAAATTTCACCCCCCCCACCACCCCCCAATATTTTTTAAAATAAAAAAAGTTGAAAATTCGCATATCGAAAAAACGTATGCTGAACCCGCTAATAGCAGGACAACGTCTGTCGGGTCCGCTACCCCTTAGGGGGAAATGGGATAAATAAGCCTAAAAATCGATATGGATGTCGTTATTGAGGTTTTTTTGGACGTTGATTGCGAAAATGGCATTTATTTTAAAGTCTAAGACGATGGACATGATATAAAATTAAAACTCTATAGTGGTGAAACGGGCTTTCAGAAACAAATTATTTTTGGACAGAACAACGTTTGCCGGGCCAGCTAGTATCCAATAAATTTGTTATTATTTGTGTGGTTAGTTTCAGAGTTATGTTTAGAAGGTTGATTCCGCGATATCTTTCTGGCTCCCTCTTATCCTCCTTTTTATATAATGGTATTAACACGCTGGTATTCCATTTTTATGGTATTCGTTTTTCATTCATTTGCTTGTTTAGTAGTATATTTGTTTGTTTGTTTAATTTTCCCCTCAATATTTTAGTAGCTTGTTACTGATTTCGTCATCTTCACATGCTTTTTTGTTTTTCAATTTTCTGATGTTTTTTTAATCTTGTTTGGCTATCCGTCTTTATTGCGGAATAAGCACGCAAAATATTTTATCCATTGTTCAAGTAATATTTTATGCGTTTCAATGTATTTTTAGCTCCTTGCTTTGGCTGCGGGTTGTTCCTTACACCTGATTTTGTATTCCAAAGAAGTCGTGTTCTAGTTTTTGCGTGTATATCCCTCAATATTACCTTATTTCAGCTCTGACTAGGTTTTTGATTTCTTTCTACTGTTGATTATGGAAGAAGTATTTGTGGTTGACTCTGTTCACACTGATCTTAGTCAAGCGTTTGACATGGCAAAGCACATGTTACTAATTACCAAACTAAAGGCATACAGTATTGAAGGCAGTTGGAGTGGATCATTTCATGTATCACTAATCGTACTCAGCAGATAAATGTTAATAGTTTTAATTCTGAAAAAGGTATTGTACCTTCTGGGGTTTTTCAAGGATCCGATTTATTTATTTATTTATTTATTTAATTCGCACTCAGCCAACGGCCGTTGGGCCAATTATAGGCGTCGCTGTGCAGTTATGGGGACTTCCAACCCCACTAACGACTGTCATGATGTTGTATGACCGCCGGGACCAACTTTTTTCCGTGATAGCCGTACCACGAGGCGCCGAGAGATGCAGCCGTGGAACTCCCATCCAAGTTCTGACCAGAGACAGCGTTGCTTAACTCTGCTGATCGAACGTGGACGCTTGTTCAAGCTCCACCACTCGGGACCCCCATGTTATTTTCCATTTTCATTAACGATGTTAGTTTATGTTTTAATTCAAAATTTCTTCTTTTTGCGGCCGATTTAAATTCTTTATAATCTAGTACGTTGGTGAACTAAAAATGATATGTTTTTAATTACTGTTAAATGTAAAAATATTAGATTTAATAGAAAACGAAATAATACTCTATTTCATTATTATGTTGGACATGAAATATTACTTGAAAATGTATCTGTTATTCGTGGTCTTGGTGTTCTCTTAGATACTTCACTATCATTTGTTAATCACATCAATTTTGCTGTTGGCAGAGCTATGCGAATGTCTGGATTTATTAAGAGAGTAAGATCTAATTTTATCGATATCAGATATCTCACTATATTGTATGTTTCGCTAGTAAGATTCATATTGGACTATAATTGAATTATTTGGGCTCCTACGTATAATGTACACATTAATAGAATTGAACTAGTATAGCGTAACATTGTTAAAACTATATGCTTTAAGACTAATATTAGATACAAGAACTTAAGTTATAAACAATTACTAGCATATATTGGATTCCACCCTATGTAGATAAGACGTAATTATTTTGAATTGTGTTTTACGTTTAGATATTAAATGGCTGTATATCATGCCCAGAAATATTATGCACATTTAATTTGCGTATTCTTTTTTTAATGCACGTTCCAATTCTTTAATGCTACAAGATTATCACCGAACAAATTATAGTAGCAATAGTCCATTACAACGTATTGTATGTATGTATTTATGTATTATCTGTAACCTTATTTACCTTGCGGTGTAGAGGCTGGTGCTTCGTACGCTAGCACTTCACGGTACAATGCTCAACTTGCCCCGGATTCGGGTTACAGAGTTGGAGCGCGTTTGTTGTGTTTGCGCAGCAACCATTGTGTGCGGTGGTGTGTGTCTTAGTGATATGTTGACCTTGTTACTCTATCTCTTAGGTCTGTGGTTCTGAGTAGAGCACAGTTAATTTGGTGCCCAGCTGTGAATGGTCTCACCGAGCCCGATTCCAATCGCCAAGGCTGCTGAAAAATTCTGACCCCACGGAATTCGAACCAAGGACTTGCTTAATGCAAGCCTAGCGCTTTCCCAACTGCGCTACGCGGCTTCTTCACAGCGTATCCGTAAAGATTGTTAATCATTTAAGGAATATAGATATTATTTGGAATCTCTTTTTCTAGATTTAGTCATAGCATAAAATCATTGTTGAAATGTGACTTCTACAACGCATTGTTCTTTCTTCGTGTGGCATATATATAAGCATTATTATTATTATTGTATATGGCTGCTGTGTTGATTATATATTTTCATTTATTGTAAATGGTGTTATCTGTAAATGTTCAATTTACAAAACGATCATATGATTAACATAGGGATAACAATTGATTTAATGTGGACATGTTACAGAGATTTTAATTAAATGCATTCCGTGCAATAGCAGATGCTGTTTGATGTAGTCAAACCGTACGCGTACCCTTCACGCAGATTTGAAAATTTCCTTTGTGTGAGATGTAATTAAAGAGAAAGCCCTTAAACATCAGAGTAAATTAGATACATCCCAACGAAGCAACGTAAACCTTCAAAACTACCCTATAAGACTGAAGAGTGGGTGGACAATTGACAGAAAAGGTTGACTTCTAAATGTCTTAAATAAAACAGCTCCAATGTGCTGTTATCCTTTGCATCTTAGGTATTAGCTCATACGGCAAATATAATTAAAGATTGTTACTTCAACAATAATAATAAATTAATGAATGGAGCAATTGGGAAAAGGTGTCATATCGACAACTTTCAGAAATTGAATAATAGCTTGTACTTGTATTGACATAAAGTTATATAAATATGAGCTTCCCCCTCTGACATTGCACTAAGCTGTCACCTGCGACAAGCTACCCTTATTCCGTTTTATTAGAGTGATGCTGATGGCAGGAAATTGAAGTCCTTTTATCATACCGGGTGGTGCCGATGTATGAGTACTTTCCATTGTTATTTATTTATAAATACATACTAAAATTATAAATCAATCTATTCTCTTGATAGATGTATTGGAACAACTGATAAGCTTTTTCATTATAGGTATACGTCAGTTATTTTGAAGCTAAACGAGAAACCACCGCGTCACGTATGTGTAGCGATATCTGTTTTTCTCATTTATTACATCTATTCGATTAATTTTCCAGATTTGCGAATAATAGCATTCAAGTGGAGCAAAATCATATTAAAACAGAAAATAGGATTCTTGCTGTGTTTTTATGAGACTTAGCAAAATTTCACCGCGATTTTCGACTTTATAAGCGACATGCGAAGCGGTGTCGCCAGTAGTTACTAGAAACTAACATTGATTCAAATGGAGCTGTTCATATAGGAGTTGGCGTTGACACTGTTATTCCCAACGTCTAGTGGTAACACGCGTCAAGGTAACCCTTGTCTAAACGCACCCTTAATTGCCGTTTTGAAAACTTTATAGCCACCTGCTTTATGCCAAGAGTTTCTATTAAAGCTTTTATTGTGTTTATTCTTCCAGCTTTTACGATGGCGAAATTTACGCACTGAACTAGTTACAGTCTTCATTTTATGTGTTTGCTTTATTCACTTACTCCGAAATGATAAGCAAGGCCGCACTTGAACGTCTTCGGAAAAACAAACAGGTCGGCCTTTAATTTTAATTATTCCTTTAGTTTTTCTGACAGATGTGTAACTCCTCGATTTAGCCAGACACACATATGTGTCAGGCAAACAACTGGTTCAAATTTTCTATATTATGTCGTGGTTTGATGTTTATAATGCCTATAAACTTTGACTGAAGATTTTAATTTTTCTAGAAACAAAGTAAAGCAAAAAATATTACGAAAATCACATGCAGGTTTTAATAAATTTAAATTTTGAAACTCTAAGTTGGTCTTTTTGATTGCAAAGTTTATAGTTTGTTCTTTGTAAACAGTTGTAACATTTACACACTACTAAAGTGTATTGCGTAAATTTTCTAAGAATGATGGATGGTTTCTAATAATAATTGCTATTATCTAGAAGAGATCAGGTAGCCTCTTTAAAAGATAAGTTTTGCAATGTAGATTCACGTTAATAATAATAGCATTTCACTCCATTGAAGCTAATTATACTATTTAGGGCCCAGTATCGCCCTCAGCATTCTACTTTCAAAAATTCTCAGCTTTTCTCTTTGTCTTCTTCTTCGAATGTGTAACTGCTTACTTGCATGTTACATTTGCCCATGTTTACGTTGGTTTGACATTTCATGTATTTCGTTTTGTTCTCATTTATTTTTAGCCCCATTGTACCAATTTCCCTTTCCAGATTTGTGAACATTTCGATTATCTTCGTTTCTGATCTTGCGAAAATAATAATATCATCAGCATATGTGAGCAGTTGCTCTTCTCTGTTTACTATTTTCCCATGATGATCTGTCTTTCTTACCATTTTTTCCAGTACGATATTGAATAGCGTAGTAGGTACAGTTGCGGACACCTCAAAGTGCACGGTTTTTTGTTACTATGGTTATTTTTGCGATTTTTCGGCTTATTAAATGAGGGTTTCTCCAGTGGCGTTGCTTGTGATTGTAAGAATAGGTATTACTTTTTTAATGTTTGTATTTTAGCAAAGTTTCGCAAGTAAACAAACTATACGTATAATAATATGTATTTAATAAATATGTATCAGTATTCGATTGGTATTACGCTTTGCAGTTTGTTTCGCATAGATTTGACCAATGTTTCCATATTGTATCCTTCCCTCAGTTTTCCAAGCGTTTCTTATTCTTTCCCATAATTCATCGACGTTGTTTGGTGCAAAATCCCTGGTATAAATTTTTGTAGTTCAATACCCGCAAACCTTTTCGATAGGGTTCAAGTCCGGACTTCTTGCAGGTCATGGTAATAAATTGATATTATTCTCATCAAACCATCAATGTTCTAATACATGCACAGGACAGTTATCCTGTGAAAATAATGTTATCAATTACGTTAACATAAAGAAAATTAATTAATTAGGTAATATCTTGCTTGTTAAAAAGTAAATTGATTAGGAAAGACCTCTCTTACAGATAGCAGCATCACATTTTGCAAAATGTTGCAATAATTTTCAACGTTCAGTCGACCATTAATTCTATAGCATGCCCCCGATCCGTGAGCATTGATCCATCCCCATACGTTTACAGAGAATCGTCCACTACTCCTTAAGGGTTGAACAAAATATTGCTCCTCAAATTTTGAATTTTGTGGTCTATACACCCTTAATCGTCAATTGGTAAATGATTGAAATACCTTTTCATCTGAGAAAACAGTCGTGTCCCAAAATTCGTCGATTTCATTCAAATAGTCAGTTGCAAACTGTATTCTTCGTTCTTTGTACTCTGGTGTTATAAAAACTTTTCTTGCAGAAGTCTCTGCTGCCAACGATTTTTAATTTTGAAAATGCAGCTTTTGCCCACATGTAAATCTGCTGCGACTCGACTCAGCCACCAGTTCTCTTCCAGTTTTGTAATAGCTCGCATTTTCTCTGCTTCTGACAAATGTCTGGGAGTTTTCCGAGTTTTCAGTTCTATGACAGTTGATGCCAAACGTAAACGTCAAAACTCGACGTCTATGATTAGAATATCGTATTACAAGCTAAAAATCTGCCGTGCACTTTGAGTTGGCCGCAACGGTACATAGCGCATTTGCTTGTATCACCCCGGAATTTATTATGAATTTACTTGTTTCCCATGCTGCTGTTCTAATAGATACCGTTGTTTCCTCCATCATTTCTACCAGACGTACTATCTTTGTTAGTATGTCCATTTCACGCATTGCCTTTGCCATGTGCTCTCTATTAACTTTATCAAAGGACTGCTGAAAGTCAATTAATAATAAGTGTAGGTTAATGTTGTGTTCATGTCTCCTTCATGTTAGTGATGTCAACTTTCGTTACTTTTCGATACTTGTAACTATTCGTTACTTTTCGTTGTAGTATCCGTTATTTTGTAATAGTTACCGAGTACTCGTTTATTCTAAAGCCATCGCCCGTCGGAACCAGTTCGGATCGAGTACTTGAAAGTTGAGCGAGAGTATCCGTTGGATTTGGATGGAGTGGCGAGTACTCCTCGTGCACGGAGGAGCTGCGAAAGCTGACGTAAAACAAACAAAACTGAATGCTTACTTTTTTATTTATGAGAATTGAGCATTGCGCTCAGGGCGTATGCACACGTAACATCAGAAACAGGTGTTAAAATCAATCTGATTAAGAGGCATGCTTTTTTTCAAAGTAACCTTATGGAAAAATAGGTGATAGCAACCTACCTGATCACGTTTTTTAACATGCGTTAATAATAGTTTCTTCGGGAAATTACCTATTTTATTTCACGGCATTAAAAAGAGTTAGTTAATACATTTTTTCTTAAAACTACTATGAAAGAAAACATCCGCGAAGCCTCGCTTATATGATAACACATATTAAACATCTCTTCGGGAAATTACCTATTTCATTTTAGAGCGTTAGTCATTGCTAATACATTTTTTCGGAGAATTATAAATGTAAGTAAACATCCCTAAAGCCTCGTTTATGTGCACATTAAGCATTTCTTCGGGAAATTACCTATTTCATTTTAGAGCATTAAAAAAGTCCTAGCTAAGAATAAGAACGCCAATCGCTGTTCGAATGTGCGTAAAAATATTTTCATGAAACAGCTACATTTTTAGAGAGCGTTCTAATTTTCAACACAATCTCAAACTTAAGCTTCGTATCGTAAGATGGAGATAAAATATAAAGCAAGGTTAAACCATATATCTAATACTTACTATATTGCTAGCGGCTATGAGTGGGAAACTCACCGATGAAGTGAGACACACAACCAACTCCTTCATGTATACGGTGAGCTGTGCGCAAGCGCGGCGGCGTCGTCCGCCCAATGGGGAAGTGGTCAAGTTTAAAATTCGCTTTTAAAGGCGGAGTCCGAATTCTCACGCATGCGCACGAGACGCGTTATACTCTAAGTGAGACTATGTCGGCGCCGTAATGTTTTCTGAAGTTTCCAGGCCCTACCAGCAATATACCATGTGTATTATATATATGGGTTAAACCAAATACTGTTGGGTGCACAAGTACTTGTTCACTCAACGACTATAGTAACTGTTTTAAAAATGTAACGAATACTTTTGCAAGTTGATATCCGTTACTTCGGATCTTGCCGGGTAACGAGAACTCGTGTAACGATAGTTACTTTTTTGACATGACTACTTCATGTTGGATATTTTAAAAATATATTTTTAATAGTTACTGGAAATATTTATTAGTAACATTCTAATATTAAGGAATCTTTTTGAATATATCAAGTTACTAGATAATATTTACTTCTGGTGCAGCAGTTCACCAAACCATACAAGTAAATCTGCACTAAATTACTAACGACCTTTACGGGATAAATTTGTTTACAAAATGTTACCAAAAGAATCCCAGAAAAAAGAGCTATACAGCATCGGAATTACTCCAAAAATTCTCCCAAAAAAGCTCTGCTTTTAAGTTGTGTATCCAAAATGTTAGGAAAGGAATGCCAATTGCCATTCTAAAAATGTCCAAAACATATATAGGCAACCTAAGATACAGAACAACGTGAAAAATTGCCTAATGGCCTGTAAATCTGAATATGGAGGGAAATTATTTTAGAACTAACTTTTCGCTTTATGACTGTATCTTTCTTATTTATGAAAATACAGAAAAGTAATTTGAAGGTTTTTAAAGCACTTTTTTGATAAGAATGCAGTGGTGTACTCAGTTTTTCCAAACAAAGTTTTGATGTTGAAGTTATAGTTAAAGTTGTATTTTTGTAAATAGAACTTATAGTTGACTGTGGCTTACTTAAAAAGATTTTTTTTATTTTCAAAAATATATAACATGTGGGGTCAATTTTTAATTTTGAGTGACCTATAGTTGTATTCATAAATTAGGAACTATATCATAGCCTCCCGGTACGCGTTTTCCCGTTTCCTATACCGCGAGCGCTACTGAGTGCTCTACATGGTGTGTTCCGTAAGTTCAAGTAGCTTTATTAATCATATAAAAAACGATATTGTACATTTAAAAGATCCCTTGCCTGTGCGCATATGTCAAAAGCTATTAGATATGCTTACTTCCAAATCTTATATACTGTTTTATTTTTACTTTCCCTCCCCGGAGGCGAATGAAGTTTGTAATCGTGAGAAAATCATTTTCTGAGATTTTTTTAGATCTTTACGTTGCAAGGTCCCCAGATGACGAGAAACTAGTTTTTTCAATTTCGTCTGTGTGTCTGGCCGACTATCTGTCCGTCTGTCTCTCTGTCTGTTCGTCGGTCCGTCTATTAGCGGTATAGTTGAAAAACTATTTGTTGGAGGACGACGATATCTGTCATGCGGATTATATGTCAAAATGGCAAATATATACGGGGTGAGCACCTTGAAAATATTAACTTTGTTCATTTTTGCTTTAACTATTGGTTAATTAGTTAAATAAAAGTAATATTTTTCACATAGCTCAGGTTTTTATTTTTGAGGAAAATATGTTTATTTTGTACTTAACATGTACAGAATGGATACCTTAAAAAAATAAATAATTTTTCGCTTTTGATATTTTCAAAAGTTTTAGTTTCAAAAGTTCCACTTGCGAAGAAAGTTTTAAGTAACGCTCCTTGATTATTAATCAATATAACTGTGGGTGTAACAATACATGTACATGTATATTTTAGATAATTAATAACATAATGAAATGCTGAAATATATACTTTTATAGTATGTTCAACAGTAATAAGAAAAGTACATTAAATAAGCCGATTAAATTTCGACGTTTTTTTGTAGGAATGCTTTGCTATGAAGTTTGCCAAGCAACAAAAAACCCGAGTGTGGAGTTAGAGGTAGTTTTGGGCTTAAAATGTAAAAAATATATTTCTTCATATCAAAACAGTTGACAAAAAATTTGTCCAAATGTATTCAGTCTAGCTTACATGCATGCAGGATATTCGGCATGATTATTTCCTGAATAGATAGATAATTCTGACATATTTTTAACAGCGGTAAAATTTTGAAATTTGAATTTTTATCATTATTGAACATATAGAAAAAACCTTGATAATTACGCATTATTATGGATATAAAGGAAATAATCATAAATAATTCCTGATTGACGACTATTGCCACGACTTAAAGCAATTGTTGTGGTGAAATAAATGTTTGCTGCTTAGAATATATTCTTTTTGGGTCTTTTCTTCATTATTTCCTCAAAACTAGAAGGTCGCCGTGCGTATATAGCTGTTTCTCCTGCATGGAAAAGACAAATGTTTAATCGTCGAGTTGGTTGCACTTTAATTCGCCTACATTTATTAATATTTGTTACAACAGAACAATTAATATTCTAGAACTTTTCAGTATTAGCACTTTTTATTTTACGGTTAAAATCGACGATATTATAGATATGATTTAATGTATGCGTTTCAGCAAAATTATAAAGTCGGTTCAATTTTTTCTTGTTCTATTTGGAAACTCTCTGTCTCATCTTCCGATGTGTTCTAATTAATGGTCCCTTCTTCAGACATTTGCAAAGTCATTCTCGCCCATTTGTGTTTTTAAATTCTGTATAGTCATTGGCTTTCCAAAACCTTTTTGAACATTATGTGCAGTGGCCATACTTGTATTCATTTTCATTAAAAACTGTTGTCTGTGGTATTCTGGAAAGCCTTGTTGCTAGGTAGTTCGACCCGATCTTGAAATACTAAGGCTGAAGTGTTCAACAAGTTTATGCCGCTATTGTACATAGCGCACAATTGTTTACAAAATTTTCCACTAGTCCCTTCTGGACAATAATACTGCTCTGTTAGTGTATCCACAGAATAAAAGGGCATTTCATAGGTAGGTAGGTATTCGATGTCTGAGCTTTTTATATCTTTGAGAAATGTAAACTTTTAACATAATTTTTCTAAAGTAAACTTACAGTTTCATTCCTCTAGAATTTGCATAACCAATTAGTTCCTGTTTATAAAATTGTTCCAGTGAAACACATATGTACACAATCTACTACAGTAGCTGCATTGAACAGTTTAATCTTTTTAACACTACATCTTTGAATATTCGCATTGACACTTCTATGATATTATTTGTGTTGGTGTGTATACTATTGCGAAAACAATGGCACCATTGTGATCTTCTTTCTCACATGTGATTAAAATAATTCGAAAACGTATCATACCTCATTGTCGGCGAGCTGTTGCAGAGAGTTTCCGCTGAAAATGTACAATCTAAACAACCTATTTTTCTGTGAGGTAAAGTACCTTTTATGTGGCAAATACGACAAAAAGTTATTAAGAAAAGTTTTTTAGAATCAACACATAGGCCCCTATACCAAATTTCAAAATCCTCAGCCAACTTTGATCTCTCACAATTTCTTTTTATGTTTAGGTCCCAAATCAAAGAATTTTACTTTTAACAAAGATTTTTATTGGAAAAACATACTTTTAACAAAGTTTTTTATTTCATAATAAAAAAACTTTGTTAAAAATAAAATTCTTTGATTTGGGAAATAAACTTGAAAGAAAATGTGAGAAATCAAAGTTGGCCGCGGATTTTGAAATTTGGTATAGGGGCCTAGATGTTGATTCTAAACAACGTTTTTTTTATAACTTTTTGTCGTATTTGCCACATAAAGAGTACTTTACCTTACAGAAAATATATTTTTTGAAAATTTCCAAGGCATACTTGATTTTTCAAAACTGAAATGATGTTGGAAATTTGCCTTTAACCAAGCAGGGCTGAACCCCAAAAAATGAAAATTTAAATCGAGAATTTTTTACCTTTCACAAGAGTCGTTTCACCTATCCTGGGACACACTGTATACTAGGTATATATTGCTAAACAATTCTGGCCGATACACTTATCACTATAATTACGTTTATTTCTTTAAGGTATAGATCACTATAGAAGGTAAATTTGTTGTTTTTTCAAAAGGTTTAGAACAGTTTAGCGTTACAATCCGTGTTTCTATTCTCGCTGGTTTTAATTTTCCTTTTTTTATTCTTGGAACTATCTTGGCAGATAGTCTTTATAATTTCTGGTTTTTTAATGTTTGGATATTTTTCGATACGATCTATTGTAACGTGCAGGTAGCACTTCTAAATTTTTTCAGTTACTTTAGACAGCAATCATTGTAATTTGGTTCGTTAAGTATTTTAGTTCTGATTTCGTAATTTTCTGTCTCCGAGTCATTTTTAACGATCTTATGATTTGAATCAAAATTCTTCAAAGCCTCTTTCAAGTTATATCACTAAACAGGCATGTAGTTAAAACACTGTGATCTAAAACCCTTGAACAAATTAGGTGGATTTTACAGACTAAATCAGGTGGCGATGAACGTCTATAATCCATTTTATAATGCCATGGACAAAGTTATGCAGCCCAAAATAATAATTCCAATATAATCTAGATTCAAAAATTGCATTTTTAACGAATCTAATCCAGGAAGGCATGAAAAAGTATGTTACATGAAATTAGGTAAGTTTATGTGATAGTTCGATTAATGTCATATATTTGTTTAATGTTAATTATAACGTAAGAAAACATAATGAAGTTATATTTTATGGCTCTTGTTACACTTATATTCGCTTGTCGATTTTTTTATTTCATACATTTGTGATGTACAAAAATTAAATGACAAGTTGACACTGTCAAGCTCAACTTACGTTAGGATTAATTTCCTATACGGGTAGCGCACTCAGTAGCGTTCACGGTATAGGAAACGGAAAAATGCTCTCGAGACTGAAAGACGTTTTGATCATCCGTTAGTTTTATAATCTTTTTAAATTATCCTTCAGTTTGTATTTTTGTTATCTCTGATTTGTTGAGAATGGTCGTTTTATTGATGGCAACATTTTCACTAGCTTCACTATCGTATCTATTTCTTCTTAGATTGTTCAATGAATTACAATTATTTATATTTTCTGTTAATTAATTCTCAATAACATTCGCCTATCACTCGAAAAGCGTGAAAAGGACCATTTTTACCTTGAATAATATAAATTTTTAATAAATTTAGAATAAAAAATAAGAACTGGCCCCATATGTTATATATTGTTGAAAAGAGAGCACATTCCCCTTTTTAACTAATCTACATTCAACTATTAGTTTTATTAAATAAATACAACTTTTTACTATAACTCGAATTTTGAGATTATTTGAAAAAACTGACTAGGCCACTGCATTCTTATAAAAAAAGTGTTTTAAGAACGTTGACATTACTTTTCTCTGTTTTCATAAATAAGCTGAATATAGCCGTAAATCGAAAAGTCGAAAAATCGAACTTTTGTTTAGAACTCGAGATTTGCCCACCCTGTACACGGATCTCAGGCAAGAACTAAATATATTTTAAATATTATTATTATTAGTAATTTGCTCTTTATTTATATTATTAGCAGTTGCAGAAGTATTCATCTACTTGATATTCAAAAATGTATTCATCTTCTATGCATTGAAGTTTAGATATATTGTTGTTTAACTTTCTAACTTCAATATCTTGCTTTTTAGCATTCACTTCGTCAATGAAAGCAATAATAAACCCAATCGGGGAGAACAAAGAAGTGACGCAGATAGGCACAGCATATGTAGGGTGTTTGTAAATCGCTAGACAGTTCGTAACTTCGTTCATAATGGAGATATTGAAAAAAAAACTGTTTTTGTTTTAAATGCTAGTGTGTAGCCTATAAATGGCCACAAACCAATTTAAATCATGGCCTCCTATTTTTACGTAGTGATACACGACTTTGGTTTTTTAAATTGAACACCCTATATATTTTTAAATATTTTAAATTAGTCCTAAGGATGATTTATGGTAGTATGCTTAAAATAAAATTTTGGGACTTACGCATTTTTTAATAAAAAAATTGTTTGCCTAAAGTAGGCCACGTCTTACTCAAAATCGTTAACAATCGAACAAGAAATGCATGGACGAATTGGTTTGCGGAAAGTTCGTTCCCCACATTTCGTTCCCCACATTTCGTACCCCACATTTCGTTCCCGGGATATTTCGTCTCCCCACATCTCGTATACAGTTAGAAAAATTAAAGATATTTTAATGAATTTATTTATTATAATAAACTTACAAGAACTATATACAGTATGTCCCCGGCTTGAGTTTACAAATGAGAATTACATTTTATTTTTAGTTTTACGTAAAAATGTTATAAGAATTATAATACCTGCTTGGTTTGTAGAGAATTTTAAGTTTTTCAAAAACAAGTCGGCCTTAACAGTTAAGAAAAAAATATTTTCTTTTCAGGTAAACTACCCTATTTGTTCATGATACAGCAAAATATTACTAAGAAAAGTAGTCCAGAATGAGAAATTATGGCCCTATACAAAATATCAAGAAGATACTTAGATTAAACCGTCATTTTTAATAAATACAATTTATTTTGTTCTTATTAAGTTTATTATAATAAATAAATTAATTAAAATATCTTTAATTTTTTAATTGTATTCCGATCGCTGCACTCGTTGTTCAACACCCTGTAATCTATAGGACAAATTGAGCTTGCTCGGGAAAGAAGTGTCAGGGTACGAGACGTGGGGAGACGAAATGTCCCGGGAACGAAATGTGGGGTACGAAATGTGGGGAACGAATTGTGGGGAACGAACTTTCCGTATCCCGGACGAATTATCGTACTACACGCACTAAAATAATCTATTGAAAACTATGTTTTTTAAATGGAATAATTGTTTTTGCATTATCTTTTAAAAAACGTTGATTTTTAAAAGCTACTTTCAAATGAAATGGCGAATGTAAGACATCGTTGGGAAGCTTTTTTATTGTAGTTTTCAACTGTTGCATTTCTTGTTCGATTTTTAATAATTTTCTGTAAGTCATGGCCTACTTGAGCTAAATATTTTTTTTAATTAAAAAGAAAACGAGTTCCAAAATTTTAGTTTAACCATGTTATAAAGTATTTTTTACGCTGATTTCAAATATTTAAAAATATACGGAGTGTTCCATTTAAAAAACCAAAATCGTGTCTCACTACGCAAAAATATGAGGCCATGATTTAAATTGGTTTGTGACAGTTTGTAGGTTGAATAAAACATTTTTTTTTAATATCTATTATTAATGAGGTTACAAGCATGCAAGACATCTCTAAAGGGTCCGTACAGAACGCTAGCACAAATTGCTGAGGCTAAATTGTGACGATCTAGCCCAACTTACCTTAGTCCAAAAGTTGATAGTTTTCGAAATACAGGGCATCAAAGTTATTATGTTTTTTACAGTGACAGTGACCATTCTGCCTAGTGGTATGCTTTGGCGGAGGTTCAGATCGTCAGAGAAAACTCCGGCACCCGTTTCATGCTTTTTTTAAAATCCGCCAGTAAAGATGGATATGTCTATATGCTGGGAAAACCTAGCATTTTCGTAGACATTAGATTGTCTATTGAAGGCATATTGTAGAGGGCGGTAGTCTACCACAGCGTCCAGAAGAGGCATCTTGTCGACGGCCTCATTCAGAATGCGTGTATGTCTGCCTCCCTTGCCTGATGTGTGCCACAGCCCCTTTAGTGCAGCCTCAAGGAGGCTCTTACGGTTACTTCCTCACAAAAAGGTCAAGTGATGGAAAACATAAGATCACCTTTAAAGCGGTCGTGGGGGTTGAGCGTATAGCACCTGTAGAACTAAGACAGGCAAGACGTTGTACATGTCCCAATTTACTTGCTGCCGTAGCCTGTCTGATCCTGGGCCACTAGACAAGTGCTCCATAATATAGCATGGGCCTAATGACGGCAGTATACAGACACAAGATAATCTTGGGGGAGAGTTTCCAGGATTTACCCAGAGCGCGGCGACACTGCCAGAATGCCGTGCATGCTTTTTCAGTTTTAACTTTCAAACGTTTCTCCCAATTCAGATGTTAGACAAAAATAACTCACATTCACTGACATTGAAAAGTTGAGAAAAATGTTAAATAGGGTGGTCGACGTAACGGTCTAACCTTCCATTTCTTTGTGAAAAGTACTATTTCTGTTTTTGAAGGGTTTGGAAAGAGTGAATGTTTATTACGCCATGTCTCTGTTATTCGAAGAGCCATCTCCATCAAGTTATAGAGCGTGTTCTCGAATTTCCCAGTGATAACGATGTCATTCGCATATCCAGTAGTATAGAATCTAACAACATTGAGTGTGTTTAGAAGGCTGTTCACCATTGTATTCCACAGTAGTGGAGACAGAACCCCCTTGTGGACAGTCCTCCCTCACAACACCCCTAACGGAGTTGTCTACTATATTAAATTGTACTGCTCTCGCTCCAATATCAATGAAAACTCCCACAGTGGACATTTTATTGTCTATCGATCTCTCAATTCGGTTCACTACAGCATGTAGCGCAGATTCAGTAGATCTCCGTGAGATAAAGGCGTGTTGGTTCTGGTGCAATTGTTGTCACCGCTCTTTCACGTATTTTGCTGTCACAAAGTCTTCCAAGCGTCTTTAGTAAGAAGGATGTAAGACTAATGAGACGATATGATTTGGCCAGGGTATAATCCGTACGCTTTGGTTTAGGTATAAAAACTTCTTTCACTTCTCTACAGTTCTCCGGTATAGTATATCGAAAAGCGATAATGCCCGGTAGATGCCTACTAGGTGAACAAGTACCAGGTCCGGTCCCCATTGTAGCAGGGCTGGAAAGATACCGTCCACTCCTGGCGACTTGAAGGGGAGAAAGGAGTTTATAGCCCAGGTTACCTTGTCACCCCGTACGACCTGGTTTGCCACATTCCAATCCTCCTGCGGGGGAGGTGGGATGTTGGGTCTTGGCCATACATTGTCAGGGGTGACAATACAGCCTGGAAAATGTGTTTGCATTAGGACTTCCGCTGTCTTTTCGGGTTTGGTTGTAAAAGACCCATCCCCTCGCCTGAGACAGCCTGGCTGTTGGTTTGGATCCTTAGAAAGGATCTTCTTCAACCGAACCGCTGGACAGTGGTCTTTATGGAACTGTAAAACGTTTTCCAAGAGTCCGTCTATCTCTGTCGCTTTGGATTTCTTGAAGAGACATGATGATTCGTAGGATTGTAGGATCGAGTTCTGCAGGATATCCATTCTGATTTGCAAGTCTTCTATCTGATCAATCTTTTATGGAAGAACCGAAATCACCAGGTGAGCGTCCAGATCTATCTTGTAAGATATTGTTTGGAATTGAATGTAGTTCCGATAGTCTGAAACAAAGCCATCTATGGTCTGACATCGACACATGGTACCTGCCAATATTATTCGAAATATCTCAAGAAGCCAGAGTGACGTCAATCACGGTCTGAATACGCGTTGTGAGAAAAGTTGGTTTACATCTACGGTTCAGTATTTCTAAAGTTTGTACTTATTAGGTACCCAAGTAAAAACCTACCTCGGGTGTTAATGTCACTGCTACTCCACGAAACGTGGTGAGCATTTGCATCACAGCCAATAATTATGTTTTTTTGTTCTTTTTACAGTAGTTCACCAATTCAATCAACTCTTCGTTAGGTGTAGGGTAAATTGAGTAACTAGGGAGGTATACCGATGCGAAATTTACATCTTCCTTTTCTTTGTTTATACTACAGCTTATCTGCATCGCCGTAATATCACCCGAACAGAGGTGTGGCAAAGCAAAGGCTTGTAAATGCTTGGGACAGTAGATGCACGGTCTTGATTTCTCATACGAGTAGGTGCTATCTATAAAAATAGTGCCATTACGATGAATTAATCCACAGATCTTAGATTTTACAATCCAAGCCTCTTGTATTAATGCGACAGTGTTTTACTGGCTATCGAGTTGTCTGCGTAGAGTAACAGCAGCCTCTCGACAGTATTGCAGTTTAATTTGTGTAATGTTTAGTTCAGGTTGGGTGAACATGAGGTCGACAATAAATTATTCGGCCTCGGCGTCCGACCCGGACCCTAGAATCATATTCAGCCACCTCTCATTCTTATAAAGGATATCTATTGGGGGGGAGGGGTTACTAAAACTTCGTCTTCGAAAAGATGCTGTGGTAGCGGTGGCCTTCCTACTAGTAATGGAGGGGTGTCTGTGGGCGCACCCTGGTCTGAAACAGAAGAGGATTTAGGGGTATCCGTAGACGCACCCTGCCCTGAAGATTTGGATTTTTAAGTTTAGAGTTGTAAATTGATAGCGCAGTTTACTACCTCTGCTTTTGACTGCTGTTTCAGCCTCTTGCCAAAAATTAAGAGTCTGCCAACTGGATCCTCATTTTCGGCTGTATCGAATAGGGGCCAGTCCCCTCCCCAGCACCTATCTCGGGGTTCTGCACTGCCAGTCTACGAGTAACAGTCTCCATAGGTTCAGCTTTCTCTGGAATCAACAGAAGTGCGTTTGTCAGCCTGGGCAGTCGATCCACTTGGATGACACTACAGGTCTATTCAGACTGGCGGTAGCGGCGCGGATTCTGTACGGGTTTTAGACTAGTAGGTATTCATACTGAGCGCGGTAGTTTGACGGTGAGTTATTTGCAAGTGGCGTTCAGAGGCGTGCAGGTTACAAGTCTATAATAAGTTTTTAAAAATGTTTACAAGTAGTTCAGAGAGTTCCGATGAAGAGTGGCCGATTTGTCTGAAAACTGAGTCTGCCATTACTCTTAATTCTAAACAACTTTTCTTAATACTTTTTTGTTATCTCTTTTAATAAAAGTAGTTTACTCTTGGAATTTTTCTAAATTTGATTCTAAAAACACCCTCTTTATGAATTAATTTGAATGACTTTCTCAAAATCTTGGTTTGAGAACAAGCAGGAACGATTTCTAGAATATTAACATCTAACTCGAAAATATTTTGGTATTTACACATTATGTGAACTCAATCCGCGGACACACTGTATATTATAAAGTAAAGACAATTACAAATATTGAACTTAAAATAATTATATTTATTGGTTAATCAAGAATAACGTAAACACACATATTTTAATTCTTGGTTTGGAAATTAACTATTAATAAATGGATCAATCAAATTTATTTTTATGCGCGTTTCGTTAGCATTGCAAAGCTAACTTCTTGAGACGTTTACATTAAGTTTTTAAACAGTTACTTATTTGATGAACTAATTAGGAGAATGAGATTAGATTGTACATATAAACAATGCATGTTTTTATTCTTATCATTGTATAAGTTGATTTAATTGGGGAGAATTTAGCACTCCCTTTTTTACATTTTAAATTAAATAAATCGTTGACGAACAATTTATTTTAAAAAACTGTTTCGTCAATGATTTATTTAAAAATAAAAAAGGGAGTACTCATTCCGCCCTAATTAAATCAATTATCTTATATCTATATATATAAAACTGAAAGTCCTGACTCACTCACTCACTCACTCATCACCGCCCAGCCCAAACCCTTAGACCTAGAAAGCTGAAATTTTGCACAGAGGTCCCCTTTATGATGTATACAAGAAATAAGAAAGGATATTTCGAAATTCACCCCCTAAAGGCGTAAAATGGGGGTTTCGTGATTTTCCGCAAATCAACTCCTTAAGCCGCGTACACATTAATAAATATTTACGTTGTGTGTTGTATTTCAAAATGTAGCACACTTATTTGCATCGCAAATTTAATGGAGGTGCGATCCGCCTGTTAGTCGATTTGCAGCGCGGCGCATTGTGCATTCTCTTATTATTAGTAAGTTTTATATTTGCAACATTTGTGGAAATCAAGAGTAATAACAAAAGATGGAATGGAACGACGAAGATGAATTGGCACTCATTCAAGAGTACAAGAAGCATACATTGTTGTGGAATCCTAAACATATAGAGCTCTTTATTATAGAGGTGCTTTATAAACATCAATGGCATTTTGAATCTATTCTCTTGATTTTTGTCCCAATCATAATGAAGATTTTAACATCCATCAATGACATATATAACAGTAAACATAAAAACACAAAGTGGCCTTTGATTTCCAACATTTCATGAGTGTACTTGTAAAATTAATCTTTGTCTAGGAATGTACTTACAAAAAGTTACTACAACTAATAGGTTAAGGTGTGATATTTACTTAACATCTGTCATAAATGCTATGATTAACTACTATTAAGGATATTATGCAAATACTCTGGTGGATACTATTGACGTAGAATTTATTAATAGGTATTTTTATTACATTTCATAAAAGTTCAGGCTAGAATATCTGGAAAAATATCTACTTTGACACTAAAATAATGAGAAATATTGTCATTGATTGTCATTTTTGAATTCAAACCTGCTTTTATGCAGGTGGGGAAAACCTTGCAAAACAATCCCCAGTACAAAAATTGTATACATATGCCAACTTCAAAACAATTAAAATGTTTTTTTGTTTAGTGAATGGCCTATACTACGAAGAAAGTTTGCGGAATTGTCCAGTGCTTTCATCAAATTGCTAATGTCGTTAACAAGCCACTAGCGCCATCCTGATTTTTATATTGATAAAGTTGTGTCATCCGATAACGTTTTTCTTATTATTGAGTTTATTTTTATTTTTTCGAATTAAATGGGTGCATTATAATAAAGGCCGCATATTTCTTTTTTACTAAGAATGAGTAATAAGGCATGGTTAATTAATAATATCCTTCTACAAGTTAGAAAGTTCATTCCTAAAAATAAATTAAAATTAAAACAAGGTAAACACATATATGCACTACCAACATGGATAGCGTGCGTCATTCGTCACGAAAATATTTGTGTGCGTTTGTGTTCGGCGCACCGTCCACATCTACATTAATGTCAACGCACACGCACACATTAAGTCAAATACAACGCACAACGTAAATATTTATTAATGTGGACGCGGCTTTAGGGGGTGAAATGGGGTAAATAAGCCTAAAAATCGATATTTGTGTTGTTGTTGAGGTTTTCTGGGACGTTGATTGCGAAAATGGCATTTATTTTTAAGTTCAAAACGGTGGACATGACAAAATTAAAACCTTATAGTGGTGAAACGGGGTTTCAGAGACAAATTATTTTTGGGCAGAACAACGTTTGTCGGGTCAGCTAGTGTAGCATATATAGATATTTATGTATACTGAGCGAAGAACAGGTGTTATGTTTTATTTCTTGCTTTGATTTTATATTAGAGTTTAGATTGCAAATAAATGTACTGATAATCATAACCAATGTGTTTGGTTAATAAAATAAAGGAAACTATCATGAGATAAAAACATAAGTTTCGAGCCTTTCTCTGCTGTAATTCAAAATATCGTCTACTTTTAATCGACTAAACTTTATGGAACGTCTTTATTTTTACTTTTGCAATTATAAGTAGTGATCTGTGTCTGTATTGACTCTTCTGTAAGATCTTACATTGTGTATTGTTTTCTCCCATTTGCTCTATTTGGTTTCCGTTTGTTGTGCCAGGTATCCTCCATGTTATTTTGTGTTGTCTTTTGTGTCTAAACTTTGTGCTTACTACGCTAGTGTTAGTTGTTGATGCATGCTGCAGAGCCTTGATCCGTTATCATTTGTGGTGTCGTGTATTGTTTCTTTTCCTGCTGTATCTTCATTATATTCCTTCTTTTCAATCCTCGCATTGACGTCTCCCATGATCATTAATATGTCATTTCTGGGTATTTTCTCACAGAGTTCTTCTAATTTCTAGTAGAATGTCACTTTGTCTTCATCCTTTGCGTCTTCTGTGGGAGAATAGACGTTAACTATCGTTATATTGGACTGTTTATTTTTTAATCTTACATATAAGATTCTGTCATCTATAGCTGCAAACTGGATTATTTCTCTTTTAAATTTTATGCTTATCATGAATGCTGTTCCTTTATGACCTTGTTTGTTTTCATCCGAGTAGTACAGTGTAAAGTTTTCTATATCAATTTTACCCTCCCCTTTCCATCTTACTTCATGTAGGACTATAATTTTCATTTTATACCTTATCATTTCTTGGGATATCTCCTCCATCTTACCCACTGCTAGCGTAGTTTTAATGTTCCAGCTACCGATTTTTATTATGTCCCTTTTTCTCTTTGCATTTTTCTTTTTGTTTTTGGTGCTCGTTATCCTTCTCACTGCTGTCGTTAACTGATTTCCTGAAGCGTTTATTATTTTTGTGTTTGTCATGCACTTGTGGCTGTCATCATTTCTTTTTTGAGTTTTTTTGCTGTTCAGGTAATTGGGTTTCCTTATTCCATACGAGCATTGTGCCATCTTCTACACTTTTTTGAATCCAACTTTTACTTGTTTACCCCTGGCTCTTTCTATGCTGGCTTGATTTCTAATTGTTGCCTGAATTTTGGGTTCTGATCGAGTTCTATCGTGGTCTATGTATATTCTTGTGCCTTTCAGTTTGCTTTTTTTTCTCCATGATACGTTGTTTTACTTCCATATTTTCAAGTTTTAATATGGCAAGGTTGCTGGTTACTCGGTTCTATTAATCTTATTGCCTTTACCATTATTTCTGCTTGCAGTTTCTTGTTTAATATGGTTCCTATTTCGCTGTGGATGTTTTCATCTTTTAGTTTCATACATTTTATGGTTATGTTAAGCTCTTTTTTCCTTTTTTTCTTGTTTTTCCAGTAAATCTTCTAAGGAAGTTACTCTTTTCTGCACTTTTCTCTTTGCTTCTTTTAGATCCTTAATTTCTTTTGCGAGAATAACTCAATAACACAGTTAAAAGGCACTTTTTTTATAACCTAAAAATTAAGAACACATTATAAGGTAGGTTTGTGAAACAATAAATTCCTCTGTTATTATTACCTTCAATTTTATTTTTTGTTTTTCTTAAAAGTTTATTTATAATCCCATTATCAAGGGCTTGGTGTTATATTATTTATTTCTGTTTTAATGTGGTTTAAGTAGGGTGTGAAATTCAATTACATAATGGGATTATAAATAAACTTTTAAGAAAAACAAAAAATAAAATTGAAGGTAATAATAACAGAGGAATTTATTGTTTCACAAATCTAACTTATAATGTGTTCTTAACTTTTAGGTTATAAAAAACATGTGCCTTTTAACTGTGTTAGTCCTAACATTTTAATTTGTTATTAACAATATGTATTTAAAGTCTGAAGAAGCTATATTAAATAGCGAAACGTTGCTTTAAATTGATTTTAATTAAAAATATCCCATATGTTACGACACAACTAATAATTTCACATAAAACTATTAGTAACGATTGAAATTAATAACAAAATTAGCTGCAAAATTCTTCTACCGAAGAAATATGATATACAATTGTCATGTTTTTTAATTTTTTAATATTTCGAATAATACAGCTGTAACAAACAATTAATAGGATTATAATATTCTCTCTCTGGTCAGAACTTTGGGTGGGAATTCCACGGCTGCTTCTCCCGGCACCTCGTGGTACGGCTACCACGGAAAAAAGTTGGTCCCGGTTGTTATAATAACATCATGACAGTCGTTAGTGGGGTTGGAAGTCTCCATAAAATGTACAGTGACCCATATAATTGGCCTAACGGCTGTTGGCGGAGTAAGGAATAAAATTTTAAAAAATAGTATTAATTACACTAATTATTCGATAAATGTCTGAATTCATGTAAGTTTATTGTTTATCCAATACCTACCTTTCTGCGCAAGTGTAATTATTCGCCGCGGCGAGTTAGTACAGCGGCGAGTTGGTTCAGCGGCGATTAAGCTGGCGGCGAGATGGCTGCGGCGAGTTGGCCGCAGCGAAATGGCCGAGGCGACTTGTCCCATTTCGACTTAAGGATGAGCCGCGGTAGCCAAGGAGTTCGGTTTCGAATCAGTTGTAGGACCATATTACTGAAATTAAGCGTTTGTTATAAAGTTAATTATATACGATTTCTAATGGCTTTTTTGGTATTGAAAATTCCGTTGTACATTTGGGTAGACATTCATTGAACTATATATTTTCGAAATCAGCGATTTTGAGGCTATAATTTTAAATATTTGTCTTCAGTTTCGCTTAAATCACAAATATCATTAACGGAATGGTAAGCGATGGTTATTTATGTATAAAATAAATGTAAGCGTTTAGAAATTTCTTTATTTTGATACAACTGCTGTACCAAGTGATATAGATGTCACTGAAAAAACGGTGATTGTTCAAATAAATGTATAGAACTAAATATATAATGTAAAAAAAGGTTAACGATTTAACTGGATGTGTTGCGAAATATTAACTACGAGGAATCCATCGTATTGATAAATAAAAAAAAATTCTGCTTAATATACTTTTTTAAGAACTATTAGTCAGAGCTGGGCAAATTACTTTAGAAAAGTTATTAATTACTAATTACCAATTACCGCCCAAAAAAAGTAATTGACTTACCAGAGATTTCAATTACTCACATGAAATAGTAATTCAATTTCCAATTACTTAGTAATTGTAATTGTACAACATCAATTACTTTTTCAATTACTTGCAATAAAACTTACTGTCCTATAGTTGTATTTAGTAGAAGTTTCTTACAAGTTGCAACTAACTAATGTAGTGTCGATTCGTATCGTAATCTAAAAATGCTTAATTTTTATGTTTTGTTAACTATAATAACCTACATACTTTATCACTTTTAAAGGTTTTTGATAATTAAATCTTGTAGCTACATTCACCGTTCACCAAAACCAAAAGTTTTTAGTTTGTTTTAATGTAAGATGTAAGTAAGTAAATAAAGTCAAGAATAAAAATTATACAGAGTGACCCAAAAAGAATGGGACACCGATTGCTCATAGATTTCTTAGGTTATTATAAACCTATGAAACCTAATATGCCTTAGTACAAAGTCCCTTCATTAAGAAGGTATAGGGACTTGGACCACAGGAGGGATAAAAAGCAACTTCCAGTGTTGAGGAGTTCATTCGTGTTCAAATAAACTGGACTGGGACAATATTTGTTTCATATGTAGGTTGAGTTAAGAATTGAAGAATATCTACATTGTAGTAGTTAAATTTGTATTTGGCGCTCAATTCAAACCTCGCGCCAAGAATGTAACGAACACTTACGAGAATAAACGATCGTAGTTCTCAGTCAACCAACTTATCAAACCGTTCTGGCCCTAGGATTCTTCTTATGTTAGACTGGTATGTAGATGGTGCTCGTTGATTGTTTTAGGTTATGTTAGTGTTTAGACTTGTATTAAATGTACGTGTATTTCCTGTGCAGTTAAATAAATTAGTAAGGCCAATCTTACAAATTCAGGTGTGGGGTAAAGAAGTGGCATCCATTTTTGTAGAAAATATCCCTAAGTAATTAAGATGACGCTTGATGAGGGCGAGGGGCAAGAGCACGTGCAAGCAGAAGCGGGACCGCAGCCTCAACCAGGTGGGCTTACAGTATCAGTGGATGAATTAATCCAGTGAACAGTAAGAGCGCTTACGTTAAATAACCAGCAAAGTACGGTAAATAAGGAAATTGCGGCGTTAGTGCCAGGCTTTGGAGGTTCGTGAGACGAAGATGTAGTGGCATGGTTCAAAAGAATCGAAACCGTTAGAACTACCTATGCAGTGCAGGATCAGAAGCTAACACTTATTGTAATTGGAAAGCTACAAGACCGAGCCCTAGAATGGTTTCATTCCAAACCGGAGTTTGCTGCGATGCAGTGGCAAGAGCTAAAGAAGAAAATGTACGAGATGTACAAACGAGAAGAGGATAAAATAGCTCTTATGCGAAAATTTGAAGGTAGGAGGTGGCAAAAGACGGAACTGGTTAATTCATATTTTCATGAAAAAGTTTTATTGGCTAACAAGCTCAATCTATCCGAAGCAGATACGATTAGTTATGTAATCGATGGTTTAGATAATTATGTGCTACAAACGCAAGCAAAGATGAAGGAATTTACGTCACTAAATCGTTTGTTGACATTAATGAACGAAATCGCACCAAAAGACCCGATGCAACAGGCCACTGCTAGACCGAATCAGGGGGCTATACGGAGACCTGTGCAGCCGCAGGACAGTGTGAAGTGCTTTAATTGCAACGAACTCAATCATTATGCCTCAAATTGTCCAAAACCTCGACGAGAGAAGGGTTCGTGTTACACATGTGGAGTTATGGGACATTTTTCGGGGAACTGTCCGACGAAGCAACAAAATAGTGCATCGTTTTCAGGTAGAAGTGGAAATCAAGCTGGACGCAGCACCCAAAGAGGAGAAGTTGGTTCAACCTTACTTTTGGATCAAGCCAGCAACCCATTTCAAGGTCTCATAGAGAAGAGAGTTGCTCCAGTCGTTCGTCCTATGCAAGGAAGTCAACGCATGGGGAATGACACATGCACTGTTAAAGTCGATTTAGGGACGGATGCGTATCCTTTTGAAGTTATAGGTATAGTGGATTCTGGGAGTCCTATTAGTTTAATAAAATCTTGTTTTGCACCCTTGGATATGTGTAAACCTTATATGTCTAGCAATCATTTTGTAGGTATAAATTCTTCGGAATTAAAAATTTTAAGATTGTTTGAGGGATACGTTTCCATTAGAGGCATATGTATAAATATTTTGTTTCATGTAGTACCTGATAATACGATGAACTACGATTGTATTTTAGGTAGGAATTTTATTTTTACGCCCGGTATTAAAATCACCTTTTGTGATGGTATTCAAATAGAGCACATTTCAGAGGAAAATGCGTTCACAAACGAACTGTTATTAATAGACGATATAGGGGTGGCCAGAAAAGATCTATCGATAAATCCTGAATTGGACATGAAAAATAAGGCTGAAATTGAACAGATAGTTGATGGGTATTTTAGTGGGAAAAAACCAGAAAAACCAGAAAAGGATTTTGAGATGTCTATTATTCTAAAACCAAATCACAGCCCATTTAGTTTCCGACCTAGAAGATTATCATATTCTGAGAAAATAAAAGTTCAAGAAATTATTGACAATCTTTTGGCTAACGGCATCATTCGGGAAAGCAATTCAGAATATTCTTCGCCTATTGTGTTAGTCAAGAAAAAGACTGGAGAGATACGATTATGTTGTGACTTTAGGGAATTAAATAAGGTAACCGTGCGGGATAGGTACCCCTTACCATTAATTGATGATCAGTTAGATAGATTACAAGGTAAAATTTATTTTAGTGAGTTAGATTTAAAAAACGCGTTTCACCATGTCAAGATTTCGGAGGATTCGATTAAGTATACGTCATTTGTCACTCCAATGGGGCAGTATGAATATTTGGGGATGCCTTTCGGGTATTGTAATAGTGCAGCAGTTTTTAGTAGATATATAAATTTAGTTTTTAAGGATTTAGTTAGGGAAGGTAACTTAAGTGTTTACCTCGATGACTTAACGATTGCCACAGAAGATCTAGATTCACATTTAGATGTCTTAATGAAAGTGTTTGAGGTAATGAAAAATAATTTGTTAGAAATTAGAGCAGATAAGTGTTGTTTTGCAATGAATAAAATAGATTATTTAGGGTATACGATAGAGCATGGTAGCATTAGGCCGAGCGAAGGGAATATAGAATCTGTTTTGAGATTTCCAATACCAAGTAATGTCAAGGAGGTTCACAGTTATTTAGGTTTAATTAGTTATTTTCGACGATTTATAAAAATTTTTTCAGTGTTAGCCAAGCCATTATGACCTCTTACGTATAAACTGTGAATATGTTTTCGGAACTGCGCAGCTGCAAGCGTATGAAACCCTTAAGAAATGTTTATTAACGTTCCCCGTATTAGCCATTTATTCACCATACGCTGTCACAGAGTTACATTGCGATGCAAGCGCACTAGGCTTTGGAGGGGTTTTGCTTCAGAAGCAAAAGGATGCAACGTTACATCCTATAGCCTATTTTAGTAAGCGAACGACAGATGCGGAGGGCAAATATCACAGCTATGAATTGGAATGCTTGTCTATTATTTATGCACTGAAAAGAGTTCATGCCTACTTGTATGGTATACCTTTTAAAATAGTTACTGATTGCCATAGCCTACAATTAACTTTGAGCAAACAGGATATCAATGCTCGCATAGCTAGGTGGCTATTGTTACTACAAAATTACAATTATACAGTGGAACATAGACCAGGAAAGAGAATGTTGCATGTTGATGCACTTAGTCGTTGTCATAATGTTTTGATCTTGGAGGAAAATAGTTTTGCCCAAAATCTATCCCTAAAACAAATACAAGACAATAGGATAGGGAAAATTAGAGAAATATTAGAACAAAAAGATCACGCGTTTTTCGAATTAAAAAGTGGGTTAGTCTATCGCAAAGTTAGGAAACGTTTGTTGTTTTGGGTACCCCAAAGTATGGAGATAAAAGTCATGCATTTATATCACGATGACGTAGGACATGTAGGGGTACATAAAGTCGTTGACCTCATTACTCACATGTATTGGTTTCCAAATATGCATAGCAAAGTAAAAGATTATATATCTAATTGTTTTAAATGCATTACATATTCACCTCATACTGGAAAACAGGAGGGTTATTTACATAATATCCCTAAGGGGAACATACCGTTTCAAACGGTACATATAAATCATTATGGTCCTTTGGAGAAATCAACGCTTGGAAATAAGTATGTTTTTGTGGTAGTTGATGGTTTTACAAAATATGTCAAGCTTTACGCATGCAAGACCACTACTACAAATGAAGTGGTTAAACATTTGAAAAATTATTTTAATAATTATAGTCATCCCGTCAAAATTATTTCAGATCGAGGAACATCTTACACCTCGAGTTTATTTAAAGAGTTTATGAGCACCTTAGAAATACAGCATATTTTAATCGCTACGGGAGCACCTAGGGCAAATGGTCAAGTAGAGCGCATTAACCGCAGTATTACACCGATGTTGGCTAAAATTTCGCCAGAGCCAAACAAATGGAATACGATGTTAGGACAGGTTGAGTATGCTCTTAACAATACAATAAACAGATCGATTGGCGACACCCCACGTAAATTACTGTTCGGCGTTAAACAAAGAATAAAAACCGACGATGCTTTAGGACGCTATTTAGAAAATGAGAATGAATGTGATCGTGATTTAGAGGAAATTCGGGAGTCGGCAGAGAGGAAAATTAAAGAAAGTCAGGAATACAATAAAGCTCGTTATGATGATAGGCATAAGGAAGCTCGTAAATACGGGGAGGGGGAGTTTGTGGTTATAGTAAATGTAGATGTCACCCAAGGAGTTAACAAGAAATTAATCCCTAAATTCAGAGGGCCTTATGTGGTAAAAAAGGTCCTTCCAAATGATAGGTATGTCGTAACAGATGTTGAGGGCTTTCAAATTACGCAAATACCATTCGAGGGAATTGTTGAAGCATCTCGAATGAAACCATGGGCAAATTCAAGTAATAGTGTTGCAAACAAAATAGAATTAGAGTAGTTAGCATTGTATTTTAGGTTTAGTATTAATGTTATTGTGATTGTATTTGTTTACTTAATACTGTTTGTATTAGTCACATAAGTATATTATTTTATAACGTAGCATATCTATATGTGATGATCGTGGTCGATCATCTAGTCAGGTTGGCCGAGTTGTAGTAGTTAAATTTGTATTTGGCGCTCAATTCAAACCTCGCGCCAAGAATGTAACGAACACTTACGAGAATAAACGATCGTAGTTCTCAGTCAACCAACTTATCAAACCGTTCTGGCTCTAGGATTTTTCTTATGTTAGACTGATATGTAGATGGTTGCTCGTTGATTGTTTTAGGTTATGTTAGTGTTTAGACTTGTATTAAATGTACGTGTATTTCCTGTGCACTTAAATAAATTAGTAAGGCCAATCTTACAACATGGATTTCCTGCATTAGCAAAAGTTACAGATTTCATTTACTTGTCAAAGTTTAATGTAACTATTTCTGATAGCAGCAAATCCATCAAGATATTCTTCAATTCTAAACTCAACCTACATATGAAAAAACATTGTCGCAGATTTAGTTGAACACGACTGAACATTGTTTTTTTAAATGACAGCATTTTAATCAACTTTTGTAGGTTATGTTGACGTTTACTTATCGCCCAGCCGCCTACAAAAAGTCGTAAAACAATGGATTACTTCACTGCCGATTTCTCGTATTTTAATGACGATTTCGACGTTCTTCACTGCCGATTTAAAAAAAAGTATTTTTTTTCTAATATGAAAAAATATCGAATTTCATTTTGGCTAGTTTTTGTAACGGTATTAGAAAAAACACGAAAATATGTAACTTACCTAAGTATACAGGGTGCAACATTGGATTTCTTAATTGTTTGACAACAAAATTATATTTAAATTTTGTAAAGAACACTACATGGTGAACCAATTGGCGCAACTTGAGCATTATCTGTTGCCTCAGTTCGAAAATAACTTTTTTACACCTTTATACGAAAGAGGTTTTCCGAAAATATACGTTTGGTTCTCTGGTCGGTTTCCAATGGCAGTGGGAGGGAATATAATACATTGACCCCGTTGCCATGCAACTGGAGGCAATGTGATTAATAATAAATCAACTAGTCTCCTGACTTACATATTTAAATATTTTTGAATGCAGCTGAGTACAAGAGATAGGCTCATCATAAAATGTAAAAGTGTCATATGTATAACTCTGGACTAAAATGTAATTTCCTCGATTCCATGATTACAATTGAATAGATGCTGTTCTCGCTAACACTAGAAAATGAAACTACATCCGCGGGAGGGAATAATACATTTTCCTCCCTAGTAATACAAATAGCTATAAAAAATGTGTTAGGTAACTTTTGAAATTTTAAAACAAAATATCAAATTGGTGTTGATCAGGGACTGTTAAAAGTTGACTGGTTCTGATGAAAGTGATAAACCTAGTTGAAAACGGCCGATTGAAATAAGAATTCGTACATGAAATACAAAAACAAGACATTTGCTCAAACACGTAACAATGAAGTCATTTTCACATTCAAAAGACCTTTATACCATGTGTTCAAAAAGAATTTACATAAGGGGGACAGCAAGCTTTCGAGAAAGCAATTTTTAGAATTTTCAATCACTATATCAGCCTATAATATAAACTTACAATAACAACAACCGTGATGACAGTTTATGAATTCTAAAGCTTGCTGTTGACATTACTTTTATATTCCATGGCAACCCTTATGTAATTTCTTTTTGAACACACCTTATAAGAAACGGGGAAAATACGTATTTCATAAAGTTACTGACAACGCTCGACAAATACTTTGCTCAGGTTGCTTTCATATTTTTACTTCAAATGAGAAAATCTTAACATCTTTAATAATACCTATTAATTTTACCAAAATATTTAATAATACCTATTGATTTTAAGTTTAGGGTGATAAAATATGTGAAATTACACAAATCGGGTCACTATGCAGTGTTCTTTTTAAAAAAACCAAATGTAATTTTGTGTAAAATAATTAAGAAGCCAATATTTGAATGCCCCGTAATTAGCATAGCGTTTTTGTATGTTTCGGCCGTTAACGCAGCACCCTGAATAACGTAAAGAAGTAATGTTGAATGAGGTGAGCGAAGTTATAAGAAAGTCACGATTTTTATAAGGCACTATTCCAGATCTTGAATAATAATCGAACATGCTGTAGCAGCACGTAAACAATTTTTTATAGCCGCAAAATTATGCGCTAGTTCCAGTACACAAAGCAGCATATGAGCATTACAAGGAAAAAAGGCGATAAAGAATGGATAATTTACAAAATGATCAATGCAAGAATGCGGTAAACTTATATGGCGTTTTTAAATTGTATTAGTACTATACCCCATACTGCATTTTTGAATCAAACAGGCATGAAATTTTGCAATTGGTGACATTTCATTTATGTGTTTTACGCTGTTTAAATGTTGTTATCGGATTTTGGCCGTTTAGTTCAATTCTTCACACAAAAACGTAATTTTATGGACTTAACGCGTGTTACACTTGCACGGCAGTATCTCCCTATGCTAGTACATCGTTTAAAATAAGCAAAGTGAAATGAATAAATTATTATTATGAGCCATGGTGATCTATGGTGAGATATAGACCTTACAAAGTGTTGAAAGAAATGAGCTAAAATGAAATATCGTCTAGTGAAGCTATTTTAAATTATATTTTTACCCTAGTTATTGTAATCTGTACTTACCACAAATATAGTTTTAGCGTCTTACACAATAAATATTAGCTTCACTATTACAACCTACATATCACATCTATATACAAGCACTAATGCACTCTTTGTTCGTTCACGCCGGGGTTGCCAAGTCACAAAAAGAAAATTATCGTATCGACCGAATTATGATACATTATCGTACAATATATCGTTTCTAGAAGAAATGATCGTATTATAAAATTATGGTCTCTTTCTCTTTATTATTCGTTTTTTTTTGTTATTTTTACCATGTTGTTACTCATATAAAATAAAACAACGGTCCCTAAATTAGTCGCCTGACATATTTACGTATTTATTTAAAACAAAATTAGAATTATTTTGACAATACTTCGAAAATGTACTAGTCGACTCACCTACCGGACCTTATACAAACAAAACCAATTATTTATATAAACAAAAAGCAAAGATACTTTTACTAAATACTTATAATATTATGTCCCCAAAAAGATAATATCTGCAATTTCGGTTTTCTGTTGGATTTCTTTAGTCGGATAAAGGCTGGCAGTTGTCATGCCTCTTAACATTTTGTCTCTAGGTTTAAAACTATAACAGTTTTTTTTCTAAACATATATGCTGGGAAGATAACATCAGTCCATTTATTGTTTCTGTTGCCAATTTAGTCCTGCATTTAGTTTTTATTAAATTTGTCTTAGAAAACTGTCTCTCGCAACTTGGGCTTGAATGTGGCAATGATAAGACGTTTAAAATAAAATCACATAAATCAGGGAATAATGTTTTCCTATGATAATCGAACTAATACAGAACGTGACCAGCGGTAACCAAAACGTAGTCAATTGGAATATTAAATTAAAGCTTTTCGTAAATGTAAAACTATATAAAAATGTAATAATTTATGATTTATATTTTTTTACCTTGTACACCTTTTTTACGTTTTTCCAAATTATCGTACAAAAGGCCATTATTGTACAGGCAGTGTCATACATAGTACATTTGCTAAAATTATCGTACACCTGACAACACTTGTCGTACAAGATGCGAATGTTGCACAAAAGTTGCTATTATTCGACTCGTAGGAGAAAATCATAAATTAGGCTTATATTGTCCGTGGGAATACCCTATTGCGATTTTCTTAATATGTAACTTAATAAGACCTTATGGTATTTTTGCATCCAGGAGATTTGGCACCCACTCGAGTTCAGTAATTCAGTAATTGAATCACCATAAAGCAATTCAAATACCGCGAGTAATTTCAATTACCACAAGTAATTCAAATACTTGTAAAGTAATTTAAATACTTTAGAGTAATTTAACTACACAAAAGTAATTGAGTAATTGAATGTAGTAATGAATTACTTTCGAAAAGTAATTGTCAAGTACTTTTTAACAAAAATGGTAATTCCCAATTACAATTACAGCATTTTGAAAAGTAATTCAATTCCTAGGCAAATAAACAGAAAGGAATTTAATTACAAAGTAATTAATTACTACCCAGCTCTGGTATTATTTAGATACAAGTAGTATTTTGCACATAGCTCAGGTTTTACCTTTGACGAAACAAATTCAACAGATACAGGGTAAATAAAAACCTTGAAAAATAAATTCTATTTATTTTTGCTTTGTGACAAATTTCTGAAATAATAGTAATATTTTGCATATAGTTTAAGCTTTTATTTTAAAAATATCATCACTAAGTTTTTTTTAAAACATCTACCATCGAGGGAAGTTCCGTATAGTATGTTTCATTTATTGAATAGCACACCGGTTAAGCCCTTCATAGGTGCAAATTTTTCTCATTTAGAAATTGTACATTATTTTGCATAAAATAAAAAATCTTAGAAGTGGATTCAACGTTTAGTGTTCTTGTGGCCAAATAACAAATGTATTGTCTGAATACATTTAAATCAACATTTTGGATTAAGCTTACATATACAGTATTTTGATTAAAATTTGGATTTCAAATATTTTTGTGAGTCTAGGTTTTTTAGTAATTTTTTTCGATAAAACTAGGTCTACTACGATTTTTCAATTTTTTGGATTTATTTTTAATCGCAGCGAAAGTGCGCTTATATTGCAATCGAACATGGAAAGAAAGTGTATTTAGCGTCGTTTAATTAAATTGCCTTATCAAATGTATACATAAAAACAGTATTTATACCAAAAGCGCAGGAAATTGAAGTTTGTGAAAAAAGTGAAAGTTCAGCAAACATTTATTATTTAATACATACTACTAATGACAATCATCATACCTATTAAATAATGCACAACACTACATACCGCGTTAAACCGGCAAAAGTACAAATGCGTTTACTGACGGTTTACTATATTCGGATTTTTGTAAACAAACTTCCTATTAATTTTAATAGGGATATGACCACAGAAAACAATTACTTATGTCTATTGGTTGTGTTTTTTAACTACGAACACAAGTATATTTCATTTAATAATAAATAGATTTTATTACTGCTTTTCTGAATGAGCCCAAACAAGCGTTTAAACACACCCTTAGAAATCGCTTTTTCGAGTTCGTCGCACGATCCAAGTTCGCGTGGCTGCGTGCATCTCACACTAATGCACGACACTTAAATGGTGCATGCGCCACAGGCTACAGCTAGTACATACATAATACAAATACTACTACAACTATTTTGTTTAATACTATTGTGTCCAAGGCATGCACTTGCCAAGGAAATGAAAAAATGTTAATTATTACTATGGCTCTAGTACAGGGGTTAGTTATGGTGCTAAAACTTTGTTTAAGAAAGAAAAAGACTTGTAATAATGTATATAAAGTACAATTAGATGGGAGATTTGAACAAGAGAAGAATTATTTACCGAACACTTGAGGTAGTAAGTTTTTGAGGAATAAGCCTTTGAAATTCCTTTTTGAATGACCTTCAAACAATTACTTCTATTACGGCTTTTCTTTAATGCCAAAATTTGATAACATTGTCCTTAATTAACTTGCTTTATACATTAATATATTCTCGAACAACTCGTTCAGATTAATCTTACTCAAAATTGGTATGACACAACTAGAATAAGGCCACTTAGCCCCCACCACTTTTCATTGATTAAGCCCTGCGGGCATAATAATAATTAAAATGCCTGGGGTGATGTCGTCATGTAATTAAATGGTCTGGGGCTTCGGATTTGTTGTCGTCACGTAAATTGCCTGGGGCGTCGGTCATTTTGATTTCGTCATACCCATTTTGGATTTTGATGCTGTTAAGGTATTAATACCTCACGATTGCCAAAGCCGAAGACCTCCTTAGTGTTTTTAGTTTCTCTTTCTTTTTGATACCAGTTGCTTTTTCCGTTTTTTTGAATGTTATATAGTCCTCTTTTTCAGAATTTTCCGACTGCGCGTTGTGTACTTAAATCTGCACGTCATTGCACCATACGATTTGCCCATTTCATGGTATCTTGTTTAAGTACGTACCCTACCTAGTCTCACTTGTGTTCGCTGAGATATAAACACTGTCGGAATCATAGTTTCCAATCCACCGTAATAAATTGCCGATAAAACGTAGACTGTTCAAGTTTTCAGAGATTTATTGGGTACACTCGGAGTACTATAGGAATTACACTTAAGTACCCCCTGCACTGGCCACTATACATTGTTATTCTTTTTAAATATTATACGCATACGGTTTACTTGTCTTATTTTGTTACTGCGGCCCTCTTATCTCGGATTATTTGGCTTTTAAGTTTGAGTTATCGCTTTTATCAGAGCACATTTGTTATAAAAAGACTCGTTAGCTCCCTCAGTATTTATTTGTAGTAATTTTTTTGTGAAAGACTGCAAGCCGTCTCCAATGTTTAAGTGGCTGTCCCTAAAATGTGCCCGTGTAGTCTTCTGATAATTTAATAAAGATATACGAGTCAAAAGCCGGTATCAACATTTAAGGGTGATTTACTCCTGAGCCCAAAAAGGTCTCTAAAAACAATTTAGTCAGTGCAGAGATAAAATTAATACATAGAGAAATAAAACTGGCAATGATGAGCATCACTAGAAAATAAAATTATTATATGCAGAGCAAGCAATTTTGCTCTATGGATGCATATTTTCTCCATCTCTACCGATTAGACTTGTGACCTGAATTTGGAATCATCATCATCAGCTTGTCTCCGTCCATTTCCACCTTTCTTTGATGCGGTTAAGGTATTAATAACTCACGATTGCCAAAGCCGAAGACCTCCTTAGTGTTTTTAGTTTCTCTCTATCTTTTTGATACTAGTTGCTTTTTCCGTTTTGTTGAATGTTATCTAGTCCTCTTTTTCAGAATTTGCCGACTGCGCGTTGTGTAAATAAATGTGCACGTCATTGCACCATACGATTTGCCCATTTCATGTAACTAACTCGTCGTGTAACTTCAGCTACCTACTTGATTTTCTTTGACTGATTTAATAAGTTGCCCGAGATCAATTTATTCGTTTTCATGTTCAATAGATCGGTTTTCAACAATTATTATTGGTGTTTGATTTTCACCGATTATTTTTGTTTTGGCCAAGTTCATTTCCAAGCTTACGCTCTTCGAAATTATATTAAGTTGAATCAGCATACGCCTTAAACCTTTTATGTTCTTTCTCATCAAAGCGGTGTGATCACAGTTACTATTTATATTTGTGCCTCTATGTCCAATATTTTTAAAATATATCCTCCATCGCCAGGGTGAACAATTTAGGCAATATTATACCACCCTCATAATCATCGAGTTGAATATGTATTTCGTGGCTGATTTGGAAGGCAGCTTTTTGATATATGTAGGTATGTCATAAGACACATGAATCTATCTCTATGGCCAATAGCCAAATGAATTTGTACAATCCACAAATCCCAAATATAAATGAAAGTTGAAATCTGCGTTTTTTTTAAATAAGATACTGTATGGTTTGCAAATGATCTATGGTTCTGTCCCCAATTGCTCAACCTTGCTTCCTCGGAGGGATTATAAAAGTCTAAGTTATTCGTTAAACAGTTGGTAATAATGTTCATTTCGTTATGTACAGACTTTTAATAAAAAGCTTATTACCAGTCTGGAATGCTGTTACAGTTTTTCAGAATTATATTGATTGTATAGCATGTTCCAGTCCTATATATACCCACACCATTTCTTGTCCTCGTTCTATCGATATACCAGATTTCTCCATTCAATTTAGCGAAAATTTTCGCTTCGAAAGCTGTACTTCAAATGGTTTTTGGAATCGAAAGATTAATTTTCTTTTGCCTGACTTACTTCATTTGCAGGATAAAAGTTTCGTGTATATAATTTGTTAACGAATACAAAGTGTGAAAGATCTAAATAAAACAGATAAACTATAAGAAGTAGGCATTATAAGTACTTCCAACTGCATAACAGAAAAGTAACTAGGTTTCCATTTTTAATATTTGTACTGCCATTTTACTACAGTTTTTATTAACGTGTACTAATTGTTGTTGTGCTTACTTCCACCATTCTCGATTATTTAAGTTTCTGTGATTCTTTTAGAATTATTTAGCTTATATCAACCAATTCATGTGGGTTATTAATTGAATGAAAACTTTGGGTTTAATCAACACTTTTATTTTACAAACGTGATTCGACAATCAGAACGAAAGCATTAAACTGAAAATCTTTCTATAATGATGCACCAAAATAATTAAAAATTACTAATATTATCGAACTATGGCGCGAGTGGCCCACAAGGTGCTGCTACCGGTTGCAGAAGCCTATGAAACCTTGTTATAGGAAAACTGATCAAAGCTTTGTCGTCTATTGAATAGATCTTCAGAGCAGGTAGATACCAAAGTAACACACACAGTAAGTAAGGGTGATATATAATAAGCACATTCATGGCCTGGGGTAAAGGTATGGCGATTAAGCAATTTACCTGCTTATAACGAATAACCTTTACGGTGGTAGGATAGGTACTTTGAGCATCAAGATTTCCAATTTGAGTGGTGACAAAAGTGTTTGAAAAATGGCTCAGTATGTCAACACATTGCTAAAAGATAAAACTCGTGCTTTTTTAATTATTAGTTTAGTATAAGCAGTATTTTTAAGATACATCGATGTAAAGAAATTTTGCAATAATTATAATGTGTTTTAAGTTTTTCATTTGTATTATTTTCTATAGCAATAATACAAAATCTTGCTATTTGGAACCACTGAGTTTAAAAGCGTTTAAATTAACGTGTTAATTTAAGGAATCTACGCACAAATTTTCTTCTATTCCATTTAATATTATTTTCAGCATGCTCCCCTGTAACACTTCAACTCTGCAACTTATACAATTAAGACCTCCTTCCGTAAGAAAACTAAAAGAAAGATGGGATGAAAAGAAATGCCGTATCAGATGTGCAACAAAAATAATCGAAAAAATAGTCTAGAATTATTTTCAAAATACTAGTACTTACTATAAGATTCATAGAAAAATCTAAGTCGAGATTATACAAGGTTTGACTAATTAAAAACGAGAATGTCCACCGAATGAGAGAAATGAAAGAGATTAGTTTTGTTTTGTTTGCATTCAGACGACATCTAAAGTAGATTAATTTGTCATGCTGAGTTTAAAAATACAGCAGCGAGTGAATTTGAAAGTTTTGGTTGAATCTAAAAAGCTTCTACTGAATGTTTGCGTTTGTTGATAATACCATTTGGCGTGAGCGATTTTTTGAGTGGCTCAAAAAGTTTAGACGATCCGGGTCTCCTGCAAAGTCGAAAACCATTGATTACATTGAAAAAATCAATCAAATCGACATCTCATTATTCGAATGGCAAAAAACAATTACACAAAATTTTGCGTGATCAGTTAAAGATGTATGTTGATAACTGGTCCCCAAAAACCTCACAAAAGACAAAAAGACCCTTTGCTCTAACATCCTAGAACAAAGCAACAAGCAACCGGATTTGCTGTTGTCACGTTTGATGAACTGATCCTGAAACAGACATTTAATCCAACTCCCACGTGGCCGAAAGCAAGTCGAAACCGAAAGAAATGCTGATCCTTTTCTTCAATATCAATACTTCATCATGACTGAGTGGGTTCCTAAGGTTTAAACTGTCAATTAACACAGAAAGATTAGGCTAGATTTGTGGAAGAACAACGAGGGAATTCTCCGTCAAGACAACGCCCCTGCGCACAACGTAGTCTCCGTCCAGAAGTTTTTGGCTAGTAAACGAATCTCAATGTTCGAGCATCCCTCGTATTCTGCGAGTTTGGCATTCTGCAACTTTTTCACGTAGTCCCAAAAGTGAAAAGCTCGCTGAAAGGAGCCCATTTTCATTTCGTGGAAGATGTGAAGACGAAAACGGCAGACCTACTGAAGAACTTGACTGATGATCAGCTTAAACACTGATTTGAACAATGGAAAACGCATACGCAGCGGTGCATATGAATTTTATATTAATGCAGACGTAGAAACTAAGCGTTGCGTTGGTTACAAACAAAACATAATGAGCGTTTAAAAAACAAATAACTTAGTAGTGTAGAAAAAGAAAAGCACAGAAAACAGCGGAGAGAAGAAATGTGTGACAGAAGCTGTCGATTTGCTAGCTGTCAAATAGTTAACTTTAAAATATTTTTTATCGTTTATGTTTATGTCTATCATGAAATTGAGGGTAAGCGTCAGATAATATGTGCCAGTAGAATGAGGCTACTTACCCCCCCACCACTTTTAATTGATTAAACCCTGCGGGCATAATAATAATTAAAATGCCTAGGGCAATGTCTCATCACGTAATTAAATGGCCTGGGGCTTCGGATTTGTTGTCGTCACGTAAATTGCCTGGGGCGTCGGCCATTTTGATTTCGTCACACCCATTTTGGATTTTAATGCTAATGCCGTTTTGGATTTTGATTTTGCTCGGGCCATTTTTGGATTTTGAATTAGTCACGTGATGCTCTGTATACTTACTTTCTCTCTCACAATCGTGCTATCTCTCTTGCAGTCGTTTATCTTTGTCTTTCTAAAGTCATATTTTATTTAAAAAAAACTTCTATGCCCCAAGCCGGATTCGAACCTGCTACAATTGTATTGCTAGACAGCAACGCTAACCATTAAGCCATGGAGGCTAGTCAATACTTTCTCTTTAGATGTTCCTCTCTATGTAAGCTGTTTGAAGTGTTGCCTGTCAATCCTTGGATGTTTGAAGTGTTGCCTATCAATCCTTTGTCTGATTTTAATATATTGTTTTCTTTATGAAATCTTGATTGATTTTTAGACGTCGATTCGTGTAACGTAAAGTAAAATGAAAGAGTTAAATATTGTGAATTAGTTTCTAATTTATTACTATATGTATACATATTTATTCGCTTAAACATTAATAACAATATATGTTCCTAATATAAAATATTTGTCTTTATTTCAAAACTAAATAACGTTCAATAAGTTTAACATGATAAAATACTGTGCGTCAAGGTTTTTTACATAATTGTAGTTACAAATTAAGTTATCGTCAAACAAACTTAGGAAATCTAACATAGACACATTCATTCTAAAATATAAATACATTAAGCAATACAAACCGCAAACGTTGGAACTAAAATCTTGCAATATTTTGCAGTTATAAAACCAACTTTTTGAGTTTTGATGTATAAATTTTAAGTGAAAACCGCAAGAAGATCGTCCAAATGAATCAAAATGTTCCCCATGACCATTCACATATATATACACACAGCATTCCAATGCTCTCCAGGCCTATATGAAGTATCTGTATTAACAATAACGACAGCAGGTCTTGATATTCTTGTAGGCAGCTGATCACAAGCAGAAACTTGTCGTTGCACAATCAAGGAACTCGGTATTGATTGCAGTAGTTTTAGAACTTCCCTTGCATTCATTGCACCACCAGTTTGACAAAATTAGTAAGCTTGTATAATTCCTCTTGGCATCCTGTTCTCACTTTGCAGAAGATAAGGTAATTTTGCTTTTACATGTCTAGCAGAAATAAATTTCGAGAATTTCTTTGGTAAGTGACTATTACAAACACAGCATATCTCCTTCTTAACAATAAGAACACTTTTTCATTCGCAACCTACAAGATCAATAATTTCAACATTACATTGTCACAAAACGGTTGTGTAAAACGAGTAAGTAAATTTAAATTGCTGACGGTAAGGAGTTGTTAGACTTCAGTATAATTTATATTTCCAAAATCTGTAACTTATGTTATAAATATATTACTATAGAAAATCTCGAAAAGTGTTTGATGACAAACTAAATAAATGGAACGCATTTTAAATTCGTAAAACTTTTAGTTATTGTGCGTTTACAAGATGAGTCTTTTAACAAAGGGAAAGAACCAAACTTTGCTATTGTAAATGTACAGATTTTTCACTATTAATATGTACGAGGGCGGTTCACCAATTATTGTCCCTAGCATAGAAGCAAACGTTTGAGAAGAACGAAATAATTTTATTTTTCAACATAGTCCCCTGAGAGGTTAATACATTTTAAGTATCGGTGCTGAAGTGCTTGAATGCTTGGAAAAAAAATCTGTATTTTGTTCCGCCAGCCACTCATTTACGGCTGTCATCACTTCTTCGTCGTTCATGAAATGGGTTCCCCGAAAATGTTCTTTTAATTTTGGAAAAAGAAAATAGTCGCTAGGGGCCAAATCTGGCGAATAGGGAGGTTGCTCAAAAATTTCAAAGCCAGCGTTGTGAATGGCTGCCATTGAAATACAGCTTTTGTGGGCCGGGGCGTTATCCTGATGAAACAGAACACCTCGTCTCAATTTTCCTCTTCTCTTTTCCTTGATTGCTTCTCGAAGTTTTGGTATTAAATCTGCGTAATATTGGCCTGTTACGGTGTGCCCACGTGGTAAATAATCCACAAAAATAACTCCCTTAAAATCCCAAAAAACCGTTGCCATGATTATGCCTGCCGAAGAAACAACACGAAATTTTCGAGGAGGTGGGGAACCCTTATGCCGCCATGCCATACTTTGGCGTTTCGACTCTGGGTCAAAGTGATGAACCCAAGTTTCATCCACTGTAAGGAATCTTTGTAAAAATTCATCGGAGTCTCTGTTAATGATTGCCAAATTGCTCTCTTCGGTAACGTGTCGGAGGCGTTTTTGATCTGCCGTTAGCATTTTTGGTACCCAACGTGCAGAGACTTTTGTGAGACCCAATTCTTCGTGCAAAATTTTTTCAACGCTCCCAACTGAAATGCCACATGTCTCCGACATCTGACGGCAATTCTTCTATCATTCAGTACCATATCATGGACCAAATTAATATTTTCCTTGGTAACCACAGTTTTTGGTGGTCCTGCACCTGGCGCGTGTTCACAGGACTCTCTCCCCAGTTTGAAATTTCGATACCAATTTTTAATTGCCTGGTATGAAGGCGCAGAATCACCCAATACTTCAGTCATGTCCTTATGAATTTTTTGCGGTGATAAACTTTTCTTACAGAGGTATTTTATAACAGCTCTTGTTTCAATTTTATCCATTTTGATAAAATTACAAACACCACAAGAGAACTGAACTAATATTTCGAATAAATGAAAAGATAGAGAGACGCAATTTTACATACTCTAACGTGAATAAATGACACTTTGGATAAAAACAGTTTTTAATTTGTTAGTCAATGCCTACTATATTAGGGACAGTAAATGATGAACTATCCTCGTATATAACAACTTAATGTAAATTGGTATTCAGAACATTTTAACGAAAAGTATTGAAAACGCTTGACCCGTCATATAAATTTTAAAGTAATTTCATAAGTTTTCTCTCATTACTATCATCTTGTGTTCTTTCTCGAGCAAATATTTGTATTGTTCTTCTATAACAATTGTATTTTGCACATATTTTACAGATTATCAAGTAATTTAATATGTAAACCTGTCAACTTTCTTGTGTTTCTATTTCCTCAATAAATATATAGTAAGACATTATTAAATACAACACAACAACTATTATGCAGAGTATTAGTCAATGTCTGCAAACAATTCGAAAGGGCCTGTCTAGTTTGTCTGTGGCTGGTACACAGTTTCCTACGTACTGTGATAGTTGTGTTATTTGATTGTTCGAAATAGTTGAGCGTGTTAGGTTAGGTTAGATCCTCTGAAAATATGTAAAAACGACTACTAGTGTAAGAACACGGTTAATTTATATATAATAACTTAATGTAAATTGGCATTTAGAACAATTTAAAGAAAAGTATTAAAAATAATTGACTCATACAAATTTTCTGCACAGCATTACGTTTTTCTTGGCGCTTCGCTATTTCGAACATACCAATTTACATTAAATTGCTATACCGGGTGCTGACTTGCGCGACGCACCATAGGAATTTGCATAGTAAATTCTTTATGTTCAATTATTTGCTCCCCTAATTATTTTAGAGCTAAAGTGTAAATACATTTTTTGTAGAGAAAAAAATACTGCATTCATTCATACTGTTGCTAACAATTGTTCATTTTCCGGAACCGAAGGAATGAAAAAAATCAAACTAGCATTTTTACAAAAATCAGTGATGCCATGGAATTATTGAAACAAGCCAATGCCAACGCAAGTGTGTGCTGGGCGATCATGAAGACACTGCCTTCAAAAGATTGAACGTAGTGTCGTTTTTCTCATTTTGGTGTAAGTTCTGATCCTCATTATGGCACCTACAATTATTTAATAACGTGCATGTAGTTTTAAACTTAATGTATCAGTCTATTAATGGTTGTACTGTTTGGAATTTGCCGATACGGATATTTTACAATAAACTAGGAGCTTACTTAACGAATGTCCACCATAAAACCATTTTTGTTATGGACGAGGTTCAGGTACCTTACCTTAGAGACATTAAGCATAACATAATTAATAATGAATTATTATAAACGTCAAACATCAATGACAAACAAACAAGCAATACATATTGTCGCCCCGCATGCACTTTCGTTGGCATTGGCTTATTTCAATAATTCCACGGCATCACTGTTTTTTGTAAAAATGCTGGTTTGATTTTTTGTATTGCTTCGGTTCGGAAAAATGAAAAATTTTTAGCAATAGTATGAATGAATGCAGTATTTTTTTCTCTACAAAAAATATATTTACAATTTAGCTCTAAGATAAATGGGTGAGCAAATAATTGAATATAAAGAATTTACTATGCGTCGCGCAAGTCAGCACCCGGTATACAAATTAACCGTGTTTGTACATTATTAGTCGTTTTTACATATTTTCAGAGGATCTAACCTAACCTAACACGCTCAACTATTTCGAACAATCAAATAACACAACTAGCAGAGTAGGTAGGAAACTGTGTACCAGCCACAGACAAACTAGACAGGCAATATATTAAAATCAGCCAAAGAATTAATAAGCAAGACTTCAAACATCCAAGGATTGACAGGCAACACTTCAAACAGCTTACATAGAGAGGAACATCTAAAGAGAAAGTATTAACTAGCCTCCGTGGCTTAATGGCTAGCGTTGCTGTCTAGGAATACAATTGTAGCAGGTTCGAATCTGGCTTGGAGCATAGCAGTTTTTTAAATAAAATATGACTTCAGAACGACAAAGATAAACGAATGCAAGAGAGATAGCACGATTGTGAGAGAGAAAGTAAGTATATAGAGCGTTACGTGACTAAATCAAAATCCAAAAATGGCCCGAGCAAAATCAAAATCCAAAACGGCACTAGCATCAAAATCCAAAATGGGTGTGACGAAATCAAAACTGGCCGACGCCCCAGGCAATTTACGTGACGATAACAAATCCGAAGCCCCAGGCCATTTAATTACATGACGACATCGCCCTAGGCATTTTCATTATTATTATTCCCGCAAGGCTTAATCAATTAAAAGTGGTGGGGGGTAAGTGGCCTTATTCTACTGACACATATTATCTGACGCTTACCCTCAATTTCATAATAGACATAAACATAAACGATAGAAAATATTTTAAAGTTAATTATTTGACATCTTGCAAATCGACAGCTTCTGTCACACATTTCTTCTCTCCGCTGTTTTCTGTGCTTTTCTTTTTCTACACTACTAAGTTATTTGTTTTTTAAACGCTCATTATGGTTTGTTTGTAACCAACGCAACGCTTAGTTTCTACGTCTGCATTAATATAAAATTCATATGCACCGCTCAGCGTATGCGTTTTCCATTGTTCAAATCAGTGTTTAAGCTGATCATCAGTCAAGTTCTCCAGTAGGTCTGCCGTTTTCGTCTTCACATCTTCCACGGAATGAAAATGGGCTCCTTTCAGCGAGCTTTTCACTTTTGGGATTAGATGAAAAAGTTGCAGAAAGCCAAATTCGCAGAATACGAGGGATGCTCGAACATTGGGATTCGTTTACTAGCCAAAAACTTCTTGACGGAAACTATGTTGTGCGCAGGGGCGTTGTCTTGACGGAGAATTCCCTCGTTGTTCTTCCACAAATCTAGCCTAATCTTTCTGTGTTAATTGACAGTTTAAACCTCAGGAACCCACTCAGTCATGATGACGGCATTGATATTGAAGAAAAGGATCAGCATTTCGTTCGGTTTCGACTTGCTTTCGGCCACGTGGGAGTTGGATTAAATGTCTGTTTCAGGATCAGTTCATCAAACGTGACAACTCTTTTCAGCAAATCCGGTTGCTTGTTGCTTTATTCTAGAATGTTAGAGCAAAGGGTCTTTTTGTCTCTTGTGAGGTTTTTGGGGACCAGTTATCAACATACATCTTTAACTGATCACGCAAAATTTTGTGTAATTGTTTTTGGCCATTCGAATAATGAGATGTCGATTTGATTGATTTTTTCAATGTAATCAATGGTTTTCGACTTTGCAGGTGACCCGGATCGTCTAAACTTTTTGTGCCACTCAAAAAATCGCTCACGCCAAATGGTATTATCAACAAACGCAAACATTCAGTAGAAGCTTTTTAGATTCAACCAAAACTTTCAAATTCACTCGCTGCTGTATTTTTAAACTCAGCATGACAAATTAATCTACTTTAGATGTCGTCTGAATGCAAACAAAACAAAACTAGTCTCTTTCATTTCTCTCATTCGGTGGACATTCTCGTTTTTAATTAGTCAAACCTTGTATAATCTCGACTTAGATTTTTCTATGAATCTTATAGTAAGTACTAGTATTTTGAAAATAATTCTAGACTATTTTTTCGATTATTTTTGTTGCACATCTGATACGGCATTTCTTTTCATCCCATCTTTCTTTTAGTTTTCTTACGGAAAGAGGTCTTAATTGTATAAGTTGCAGAGTTGAAGTGTTACAGGGGAGCATGCTGAAAATAATATTAAATGGAATAGAAGAAAATTTGTGCGTAGATTCCTTAAATTAACACGTTAATTTAATCGCTTTTAAACTCAGTGGTTCCAGATAGCAAGATTTTGTATTATTGCTATAGAAAATAATACCAATGAAAAACTTAAAACTCCTTATAATTATTGCAAAATTTCTTTACATCGATGAATCTTAAAAATACTGCTTATACTAAACTAATAATTAAAAAAGCACGAGTTTTATCTTTTAGCAATGTGTTGACATACTGAGCCATTTTTCAAACACTTTTGTCACCACTCAAATTGGAAATCTTGATGCTCAAAGTACCTATCCTACCACCGTAAAGGTTATTCGTTATAAGCAGGTAAATTGCTTAATCGCCATACCTTTACCCCAGGCCATGAATGTGCTTATTATATATCACCCTTACTTACTGTGTGTGTTACTTTGGTATCTACCTGCTCTGAAGATCTATTCAATAGACGACAAAGCTTTGATCAGTTTTCCTATAACAAGGTTTCATAGGCTTCTGCAACCGGTAGCAGCACCTTGTGGGCCACTCGCGCCATAGTTCGATAATATTAGTAATTTTTAATTATTTTGGTGCATCATTATAGAAAGATTTTCAGTTTAATGCTTTCGTTCTGATTGTCGAATCACGTTTGTAAAATAAAAGTGTTGATTAAACCCAAAGTTTTAATTCAATTAATAACCCACATGAATTGGTTGATATAAGCTAAATAATTTAATTCTAAAAGAATCACAGAAACTTAAATAATCGAGAATGGTGGAAGTAAGGAAAACAACAATTAGTACACGTTAATAAAAACTGCAGTAAAATGGCAGTACAAATATTAATAATGGAAACCTAGTTACTTTACTGTTATACAGTTGGAAGTACTTATAATGCTTACTTCTTATAGTTTATCTATTTTATTTAGATATTTCACACTTTGTATTCGTTAACAAATTATATGCACGAAACTTTTATCTTGCAAATCAAGTAAGTCAGGCAAAAGAAAATTAATCTTTCGATCCTAAAAACCATTTGATGTACAGCTTCCGAAGCGAATGAAGAAATCTGGTATATAGATAGAGCCAGGACAAGAAAGGGTGTGGGTATATATAGGACTGGAACATGCTATAGAATCAATATAATTCTGAAAAACTGTAACAGCATTCCAGACTGGTAATAAGCTTTTTATTAAACGTCTGTACATAACGAAATGAACATTATTACCAACTGTTTAACGAATAACTTAGACTTTTATAATCCGTCCGAGGAAGCAAGGTTGAGCAATTGGGGACAGAACCATAGATCATTTGCAAACCATACAGTATCTTATTTAAAAAAAACGCAGATTACAACTTTCATTTATATTTGGGATTTGTGGATTGTACAAATTCATTTGGCTATTGGCCATAGAGATAGATTCATGTGTCTTATGACATACCTACATATATCAAAAAGCTGCCTTCCAAATCAGCCACGAAATACATATTCAACTCGATGATAAGAGGGTGGTATAATATTGCCTAAATTGTTCACCCTGGCGATGGAGGATATATTTTAAAAATATTGGACATAGAGGCACAAATATAAATAGTAACTGTGATCACACCGCTTTGATGAGAAAGAACATAAAAGGTTTAAGGCGTATGCTGATTCAACTTAATATAATTTCGAAGAGCGTAAGCTTGGAAATGAACTTGGCCAAAACAAAAATTATAGGTGAAAATCAAACACCAATAATAATTGTTGAAAACCGATCTATTAAACATGAAAACGAATAAATTGATCTCGGGCAACTTATTAAATCAGTCAAAGAAAATTAAGTAGGTAGGTGAAGTTACACGACGAGTTAGTTACATTGCGTTGAGCATAAATCTCTGAAAACTTGAACGGCCTACGTTTTATCGGCAATTTATTATGGTGGACTGGAAACTATGATTCCGACAGTGTTTATATCTCAGCGAACACAAGTGAAACTAGGTAGACTACGTACTTAAACAAGATACCAAGAAATGGGCAAATCGTATGGTGCAATGACGTGCACATTTATTTACAGAACGCGCAGTCGGCAAATTCTGAAAAAGAGGACTAGATAACATTCAACAAAACGGAAAAAGCAACTAGTATCAAAAAGATAGAGTGAAACTAAAAACACTAGGGAGGTCTTCGGCTTTGGCAATCGTGAGTTATTAATACCTTAACCGCATCAAAGAAAAGTGAAACTGTTAACAACAAAGATGACAACAATAATGTTCAAATATGGACGGAGATAAGCTGATGATGATGATTCCAAATTCAGATCACAAGTCTAATCAGTACCTACAGATGGAGAAAATATGCATCCATAGAGCAAAATTGCTTGCTCTGCCTATAATAATTTTATTCTCTAGTGATGCTCATCATTGCCAGTTTTATTTCTCTATGTATTAATTTTAAATCTGCAGTGACTAAATTGTTTTAGAGCCCTTTTTGGGCTCAGGAATAAATCACCCTTGAATGTTGATACCGGCTTTTGACTAGTATATCTTAATTAAATTATCAGAAGTCTACACGGGCACATTTTAGGGACAGCCACTTAAACATTGGAGACGGCGTGCAGTCCTTTACAAAATTACTACAAATAAATACTGAGGGAGTTAACGAGTCTTTTTACAACAAATGTGCTCTGATAAAAGCGATAACTCAAACTTAAAAGCCAAATGATTCGAAATAAGAGGGCCGCAGTAACAAAATAAGACAAGTAAACGGTATGCGTATAATATGTAAATAGAATAACAATGTATAATGGCCAGTGCAGAGGGTACTTAAGTGTAATTCCTATAGTACTCCGAGTGCACCCAATAGCCATTCAGCTAAAATAATGGCGCCAACCTAAATATCACAGATTCGCCTTATAGGCAGGATAACAGGTTCGTACATACAATGAACGATCAAATGTAAAATTACATACAGACTTACGTTTAATTAACAAACATAGTACATAAAAAAGTTATAGGTTGAAATAAGATTCTAAAAGTCGAGTATCATATTTAAAACAACTCAAGTTCCGGCGAGGTCTTAGGGGGGGAACTCAACGGAGGCGTGAGTAAACAGTGAGAGATTAACGCAAACACAGTTAGATAATGGCCAACCTGCAAAAGTCAAACCTTCTTCCGTAGCTCCCACGAAGGATTCTCACTCCTCTCAGGAAAATCACATGCCTCTAGGCACAACCAGCTGCATAATATGGTTACTGGGTTAAGATAATGTTGACATAATGGAGTGGCCTGCACATAAAAGAGAATCAAGCGATCACACAGAAGGCATTCAATCTGGAAAACTAATCATATCTTTTTGTCCCGATACTGATGGCTGGAAACCAAAAACGAAAATTAGAGCGAATTTGCAATAACTCACCTTATGTCGGTCCAGGAAATACTGAATTCCAGCCAAGTGGCGTAGAAAACAAAACTCCCAAAGCATCGCTAAACCGCCGACATCCGCCTACCCGCGTGGGATAATATATCATCTTCAACTAAAACATGAGGTAATAAGGTCAAACACCCAAGGCTCGGGGGAGCGACGAACCGCAGCAATTTGGACTGTATTACAGCATGAAACGGAAAGGAATCAAGAGCCACGCCACCCGAAAGCACCGAAAATCAAACCCAAAACCAAAATCATCCAGGCTAGATGATCACCCGACCTGCGATATATGAATATTAGTGCTAAAGGTGATTTTACACCGTAACAAAGTTCTACCACCAATTTTACGTGTCTGGTCGTCTCCATATATATTTCTTTTATGTCCTGTTTGATACCCTCCATTTTAGGCAAATTTTTGTCACAGTATTTTAAAGATATTTAGCATATTTGCATCTTTGATGCCGTCAGCGATCGATACGTTATTATCGACAAATCTCAGGTAATTTACGTAACAGGTATTTACCGAAAGTTTTCTATTACCTCTAAATATCATCTTGAATGCATACTTTAGCAGCGTAGAAAAAGTGGAGGAGAAATGGTATCTAAAATGTATATCGCTACGTAATTTAATACTTGCTGTGTTATTGATAAGATCCGAACAGATTTAATGATAAGCGTTTTTAAGCAAATACTCAGTGGCGTATGCGGAATATTTTTGAAAAGATCAAAATTTAGTAAAGATTGTCATCACTAACATCAACTCTCATTTGACTTTTACATTTCTAAGGTAGGTAATAAATACGCATGTCTTATTGCTCTATATGAAAAAAATTTGCAGTGTTTTTCAAAGTAACTATTAAAATAACTTCAACTTTCTTGTGTGCCATAGTTAATAGTGCATAAGTAATTAAATAATTATTCTTCTTTCCTGTATTGTAATTTAAATAAATTTTTGTGAGACCCCTACGGATAATAAAACCCCACTCAGACGCCTCTAATTACTATTATCTTAGTTTAAATAGTCGGCTGTAACTAAATGTGGTGCAGCAGATAAAGTCTGGCATGGTTGCTCTAATACTGTACCGGGTGGTTTTATTTCGTTGATATTATAGGGTACATACTAAAGGGTAAGAGATACAAAAAATAGTATACCTGTCTCGTCCTCTTTTTAATGGCTCAATTAGATCCACTCTAACTAGATTGATTTAGGAAATACAGGGTGATTCTCAAAATCTGCTGTTTGTTGTAATCTTTTGTAACTTCTTAATTAGCGGAGTTACAAAAAAATTGTAAATACAAAAACATGCCAATTTTTACGTAGAATCCAGTAACGTACTTGAAAATATTATAAGGTTTTTTATTTTTGAGATATTTTGAAAATTTGCATTTTTTTTAATAGGACACCCTATATCTGGGTAGCTAATAAAATTATTTTTTTTGTCATTGCAACGATATATAATACTTAATATTTTATTTTATTCTAAATAGCGAAAATACCAAAAAAACCCAAAACAATACGATTTTTTTAGTTGGCCATAGGTTGAATCGTTATTTTTTTTTGTTAATGACATTTCAACGTTTTTTTCTAAATAGGAAAAATGTCAACAAGCGAAAAAATAATTTTTGTGGGTGTGGTATAAAACTTCATTTTTTTCTAATTCATAATATTAATATAGGACAAAATATGTTGTTTTTTTTCGAATTCATAATTATGCAAAATTTAATTTTTTTGATATTCTGGCTTACAATTTTAGAAAAAAACTAGTTTAAAAAGGAAATTATTTTATTTAACGTAGTAATAGCAATAACCAAACAAATAATAAAAAACTAAACAACTAACAACAACATAAGACCAACAGAAAACAAACAACATTGTTTGATCAGTAAATTATCTTACTTATAGGTACTTAAATTAAAATAACATATTTACAAAAGTTGCTCAAATTGTCTGCCATTTTGCTGAATACATTTTTGGGCTCGGTTTGACACCGAACGAGTGGCGTTGTAAATATGAATATTTGACACTCTTTGAATACAATTAATAACATTTGTTCTAAGTCCATTGAGGGTATTGCTTCTGGTTTTATACATTTCGTTTTTAATATATCCCCAAAAATAAAAATTTAGTGGCGTCAAATCACGGGAACGTGGAAGCCACCTATTTGGTCCATATGTTCCAAGCCAGTTTTCCCCGAAGTTCACATTCAGTAGGCACCTTACAATATGACTGTTATGTGCTGGTGCACCGTCCTGTTGGAAAAAAAAACATTATTTCTTAAGGCTAATGCCATGTTATCTAACTCGTTTACAACAAATTCTTCCAAAATTTGAGTATATGCTTCGGCATTTAAATTGTTGTTAAAAATTTAATAGACAAGCACTCTGTTTTGAAATAGAGCCACCCATACATGGAATCCGAAACGTCCTTGTTGTACCCTGGCTACCGTCTGATGAGGATTAATATTGGACCAATACCGATTATTATGTCGGTTGAAAATTCCTTCGCTGGATATAAAAGCCTCATCTGTCCATATTATTTTTTGGAAAAAATTAGGATCTGTATTCATCTCTTGTAAATACCAATTACAAAACACTAAACGTTTTTCTTCATCTCCAGGATGTAAGTCGTGAACTTTTCTTATTTGATAGGGTCTATACTTGTGTTTTTTAAATACTTTTAAAACTTTAGATTTACTTAGGCCAGTATCGTTTTCAATTTTACGACTGGATACCATCGGATCAGCAGCAACACAAACTAGTGTATTTATTCAATCCGTTTCGTTGTTCTCCTGATCGTGAGTCTTAGCTCTTGGTTTTCCAAACGATCCATACTGACTTAAATTATGATATAATCGTAGAATTATTTGTTTTTCTGGCTGTTGGCGTTCTGGATAACGCTCAAAATATAAGTCTGAAACTGCATCTTTATTTTTGTTACTTTCAATGTAGTGCTCAATCATGTTTAATTTTTCATAGTTTTCAAAAAAAATCATGTTAAGATTCGTTTTGATAACAGGATAAGCTAAATATATTTCGATAATATCACAAACAATAATTTATTATAAAACTAGTATTAACATTAAACATTAACATTAAAACAAAACCTTGAAATGTCAGAAACAAAAAAAAATAACGATTCAACCCATGGCCAACTTAAAAAAATCGTATTATTTTGGTTTTTTTTCGCTATTTAGAATAAAATAAAATATTAAGAATTATACATCGTTGCAATAACAAAAAAAAATTAATTTTATGAGCTACCCAGATATAGGGCGTCCCATTAAAAAAAATGCAAATTTTTAAGATATCTCCATAATAAAAACCCTTATAATTTTTTTAAGTACGCCACTGGATTCTACGTAAAAAGTTGCATGTTTTTGTATTTTCGATTTTTTTGTAACTCCGCTGATTAAGAAGTTACAAGAGATTACAAAAAACGGCAGATTTTGAGAATCACCCTGTATTGCCTAAACCAATCTAGTTAGCGTAGATCTGATTGCGCTATTAAAAGAGGACGAGATACGTATACTAGTTTTTTGTATCTCTTACCCTTTAGTATGTACCCTATAATATCAACGAAATAAAACCATCCTGTACAGTGATAGCCACGTTTCACCTGGTCAACTGCACAGGTGCAAATGTTTGTGCAAATTCTGCAGTTATCTCTAGGGATATCCAAATTTTATAAAACTGCTGTAAGTTTACAAATGTCTTATACTTTTTAATTCAAAGTTTGATTTGGACAACCATTGCTGTTTTGTGAATTTATTGTGTTTTCATTAAATCCTAGTTATTGATGTGTGTATGCTGGATGAGAGTTGCATAGCAGTAGTCTATCTATTCAGCATTGTTATAAAGTTCCCATTATTGGAAATACCTTAAATGTGTCAAATGCGCTTTCGTAGTTCATGAATGTTAGTGTCTGACGTTGGTTGTGTTCTTTACATTTTTGTATCAATATTTTAACGGCCTGTAGGTGGTTTCTAGTTTCGATTTGGAATCCGTCTTAGTCTTCAAGTTAGTAGGAATGAAATTTTATTGATTGTGATTATTTTAGGTAAAAATCAATACGTATGGGAAGGGAAGTAGCAATATTGTTCATAATTTTCTTGGTTTGCCTTGCCATCCATTTATCAGTAATTTCAGATTTTTAAGTAAATGTTCTCTACTACATCTATAATATAATTTTCCTTAATGTGTGTCTGTGTGTCTGTGGCACAAAATAAAATCTCACGTTCCGGCTTCACAGATGTTTATATTTGTTTAGGTTTTGTTTTTTTTATCTTAGCGCTTGGTTCGGAGCTTGACCTTTCGCGTATCCTATTTCACGTGCACGTAGCTCGCAGTTTGCTTGTTAGTTTTAAAAGTCCATAGTCCTTGCATAGGAGTTCGGTACTTTGTGCCTTTCTGTTGGTCTATTGAAATTCCAGAATTATTTTGTGATCATCCGTTTTACTTGTGGTATTTATATATCTCATACCTATATCGTCTACTACGTTTTTGCCACTTTAAGTAATTATAGGTTTTTGTTAGCTTTTTTTACATTCTTTTACTTTTTTAATCAAACGTTTAGGTTTTAAATTTTACCCACAATTGATGTGCTCTTTCTGACAAAGCTCTCTAAAGTTGAGTTTTTGATGTTGCCGACCTGTGGGTAAACAATTGGCTACAGATATATCCGCTACCCTCTCTCGATGAGATGCTGTTGTAAAATCTATTGAGTTAGTTATTGCTCCATGTTGAATCAATATTTTTTTTAAAGAATATTTTATTAGGCCTCTATTTTATTGGATGGTAATTCTTATAGACTTTGATTTCTCTTGTAGTTTAAGGAGTGATAAATGCACGTGGATGAATTTGAATTTATATCACGTACTCAATTTGAATATTGCAGGAGTTACTTATATTTTCTTAAATTATGTTCATTACATCTATAATATATTTCTATTTTTTTATTTTTATAGAAATAGACTGAGAATGATATATCATGTTTTCGTACTTTCGTAGTTAGTAATAAATACGTTTTCGAGTAAACTCGTATACTCCTATTACGTCTTAGTTCCCCAGTTTCCTTTTCTAATTTTAACAATATTTCGTTAGTCCTTAACGATCTTGTTCCTTCTTAATAGTCTTGCCGATTTCCGTGTTTCCTAACACGCTGCAATCCGCTGTCAAATTCACCCTTACCCTAGCGGTTTATTTCCGCATCGCTGACAATCCAAAACTTTTTCCTTTTCACCTGTTTAAAGTTTTTGGGGTGGCTTTCCCGCCACAAGATTTTATCTCAGCCGCTCCTAACCTGATGACAGACGCTTTTTGCAGTCATCCGATATGGACGCTACTTTTCCTGTTGGTTCGCCGGAGGTATTTTATTTCCGTCCGACCCACCATATCTGGTGGACATTTCCCGAATCGCTACTTTGGGGATGCGCCCTCTAGGGGTCACCGGCGTCCCTCGGAAGTTGTTTTATTTTGTGTTCTAAAATGTTTGCTGTATAAAAGCACACGTTTTTCCTTTTATTAAAAACGCCTTGATTTTATTTGAATATGCAGGTGATAATGAGTCAGCGGTTTAGGGAAACCCATAGGCGCGCTCAATATAGACAAAAGGGGTGTGCATTTTACCAATCTAATATATAGGTTACTGCAGCCTCTGATTAATTTGGTTCGAAATTAACAAAATACGGCTAAAATGTAAAGCACAGAAATCCTGACAAATGCAACCTTTAAAAAACTGTGACATCTACCTGAAAGCACTTATGTAGAACTTGAAGGGTTACTAATGACAGTGGCTTTTCTTGAAGTTTAGCTTAAGTTTAATATGCTGCTCCACCGAAGTATCTTTGATAAATACTTACTAACTCAGAGTTCTGCTTCTCTTCTGCTTCTTCTTCCTCTTCTTCAGCCTTACCTCTTTTCCATTTTTCTTCGTCTTGCGCTCTTTGAGCCTAGTTCTTCCTGGCAATCTGCTTTATATTGTCTATCCACAGCCTCCGCGCTATACCCCTGTTTCGTTTAGTTTGTCGTGGTTTCCATTTCAATCATTTGTTGTCCTGTCTTGCCATATGTTTCTCCCATTGCTACTTCAATTCAGTGAAGCTAAGAATTTTAACATGTCGGTTACCCTAGTTCTTCCTTTAAGCTTCTTGTTCCGTATTCTGTCTAGCAAGGAAACATTATCCGTTTTACAGCTCTTTCGGTATAGCTCTCAAAACGGTTTACACTTTTTTGTGTAAGGGATATTCTTTCCAAGCCTTGATATATCTAGGGGTGAGGAGGATATTATCGGTAAATGTAAGATGGTTTAAACCATCAGCGTTTACCTTTTTTGCTTCCATGAAAGCTTATTAAAAGCATCCTCCAGAGCCAAGTTGGACAATTTTGGCGATTTTGGTGTACACCTCTCTATGTCTATTTTGTTGCTTCTTACAATTCTACTTATCTTATCATACATCGCTGTATTTTGGTATATATTTTCCAAAACTACATTGTATCTGGAATCCACTCTATCTTTACTTATCCACTTTAAAGTGTACTACGTTTTAATCACATCAAAAGCTTTATGTATGTCGATTACAACCATATGAGTAAGTATGTTGTACTCAGTCGCTTTCTCTATTAAAGTCGCATAGTTTGGACATGATCAGTGGTACCAAATCTGTTTCGAAAGCCCGCCTGCTTTACAGGTTCATAGAAATGCAGCTTGATCGTCAAGCAAATTGTGAGAATTTTAGAGAGGAGCCTGTGGAGGTGGGATAATTCTCGCTGTTTGCGATATTTTATTTTTTAAACAGGAGCATAATTTCGGCATTGTATCATTCTCTTAGTATTCTTTCGCAATCCTCTATGAGACATTATAGTTTTATGTTAATACCTTTTTTCAAATTTCTCATTTTATACTTCCATTAAGTGTGTTATAGTGATCTGCATCTCTTTCTGTGCTTTTATTTTCTGTAACAGTTGGACGGTGTTGTGACTTGGTTTTTCATTGCTTTTTTACTTCTCTCGTTTGAAAGTGGTACCAGCAGTACTTTTAGTATTCTCTCCGAAGTAAACTTTCACTTTTCCACATATTCTCCTCCGTAGATTCACAAATTACCATTTCTTACTAGTATGCTCCCCCTACCTCTCCCCTTTGTTTCGCACAGACCTATTAGTTTTAAGTCTGTTTTTTTTAATTCATTTGCTAGGTCTTTCCTCTTTTTATTTATTGCCCTCACATTCCACACCCCCATTTTCCATATCGCATATCCGTTATCCTTAGCCATGCCCACTGCTACTTGCATCTTACTTTTATCTTGCTTTCTTATTTTGGTCAGGTTTTTGTTTGTTTAATTACTCCCTTTTCCTTATCATCCCTGGTATATTCTTCCCTTTCAATAATACCTTTCTTATACCTTATTTTTTAGTTGGTATGCCTTACTTTTCTCTTCTGCTTGTATTGATTTATCTTGGACAGTCATATCGTGTTTAATATAAATTTTTGTAACCGTTAGTTTATATTTATTTTTCATTACTTTATGCTTTCACTCCCATTCTCCAATCTGTAGAACGTTAGTTGATATACCAGTTTTATTGCTGATCGTTATCACCTTATTTACTTTTACGTCAACTCCAATTTTTTTCTTCGAGAATTGTTTTGCTTCGTCTACTGTGTGCTGGTTTTCGAACTTTACTCCTTTAAGATTTTCGACAATTTATTATCAGTTGTTGAAACTATAAAGAACTTGGGATTAATTTTGGATTCCTCTCTACGTTTTAAGCAACATGTTTCTAAATGTTTGCAGAAAGCTTATTGCAATCTGCGATTTATATACCAAAACCGACATGTTTTGAGCACCGGGGTAAAGGCTACATTATGCCGTAGTTTGGTTTTATCACAGATGGACTATTGCGACGTAGTATACGACTCATGTCTTGATTATCAGAATGAAGTTAGGATTCAAAAACTACAGAATGCCTGTTTGCGACTTATTTATGGTATACGTAAATATGACAGGATAACTTATAAACTTAAAGATGCTGGGTGGTTAAATATGATCAACAGGCAACTCTTTCATCGCTCCGTTTTGTATTATAAAATTCTGCTATTTAAGACTCCACCGTACTTATATAACAAAATCTCATTTCGTACAGATGTACATAATTTGAATTTGAGGTTTAGGGGTAATATCACTATTCCATTACGTTACAGTGAATTTGGAAAACGACGTTATCTATATAACATTGCGAAATGGTTTGGTGACTTGCCCGTACACCTACACCTACAAACACTATCTTTATCCTTGTTTAGGTGCCAGCTCAGCAAAACACTTCATTCAAGACAAATTTAACGTGTTTCCCTATTTACTTATTTTTATTTTATTTTTTTTAATGCGTTGTGGTTTTCGGGCAACAGTGAAAGCAAAGCCAGACTATATTTTTAGTATTGTGTGTTTTTGTTGTTTTTGCAACATAGGGTTAGGTGGAAGAACAGCTTATTGCTTCTGCTTTGAGTTGAATCTCGCCCTCCATATATTTTTTCTTTATTATTAATGATTGAATATAGGTATTTTTTTTCGTTTTATGTAAATTGTGATCTACTGTTATATGTGTAAATAAAGACCATATTATTATTATTATTATTATTTTCACAGCAGCAGGCAGTTTGATACAGCGGTTAAAGGTTTCGGTGCGTGAAATTTAATAAATTATAATTAAAACATTGCATTAAATATTTATTACCATGGTGTACTGTGCAGTGATGGGTTGTTTAAGCAACAACGACAAAAAGAGCAAGAAAGTTTCGGATTGCCGTTTCTTTAGTTTTCCAAGGGACAACCATGTTTGCGAACAATGGATCCTAAAGTGTTACCAGAAACACAAATTTAATGTGAAAACATCAAGAATATGTTCAAATCATTTTGTAGAAAGTGATTACTGTTCCAAAGAGAAACTGTTGGAGTTACCGCAAAATAAATGGAAGTTGAAAAGTGCTGCAGTACATTCTCTTAATTTTTAACAATTTTAATGGGGAGTCATTAAAATTGACCAAAAATTATTTAAAAGTCCTAATGGATTTAGCGGAATCTATCAATTTAAGTACAGATGTCAAGCATCTTTTCTTTCGATGCAAAATGTATTTTAAAATTAGAATATTGAATAGAGATATTAAAGAAAAATCCAAAGTGAGGAAGAGAAAAATTACAAAAATTGTAAAATAAGTCTTAATAAAACTTGGTTTTCTTGTGTAAATGTGTAAATTTTGTAAATAACATGTAAATAATATGTAAACAAATAATATGTACTTAATAAATTAAACAAAATTGTTTATCACTACAAATTTTTAACACCTACCAATAAAAATCCAAAAAAAGCTTGTAATAAAAAATAGTTAATAATATATACCGGGTGTCCGTTCTCAAACTCGAACATAGGAATCTAACATTGCATTGAACGATTTTGCTGACTCCTACTCGCCAATTCAACTTACAGGAAAGATAGTGGTATCAATAAAATGATAAAATTGTTGCACTAGTAATAATAATATTTACTTATATAGCATGGAAATAATGGAAAAATACCTAAAAATGTTGATTGCCTATGTTTGACTTTGAGAGTGGACACCCAGTATACATATGCTCGTATATATCACTCATATTTTTCTACAGAAGTATTTTTTTTAAATTAACAATATTTATTTAAATTTAAAAAAACATAAGTCCGTTTTTTGCGCTAGGGATTAAAGTAATAAATTTTGATAATGAATAAGCCTTAAACTTTTCACTCTTCATATGTTGGTATCTTCCTTTACTTTTAAATTTAAATATTCCAGTATTCAAAATCGTTTATTGTTCGTTTTTTACAAAAAAAGACCTTTATACAATGCTAAACTTTGAAGATAATTTATTATATCGAGCACCTACCTACTTTATTTAAGGGCTTATTCTATTATGGGCCATAAATCCTACATTAAATTATAAAAGAAATATCTCTAATACTATTATAATATATTATAATATACTACTAAACAGTAAACATTAATAAAAACCGCTTGAAAGCAATGCATTTCCATACCGTCAAGCAGGATTTTTGTCACGGCATGACGTCATGCGCAATGTAGTACGAAATTCGATCGCCGCATGGGTTTATCTTAGTAGTAGTAGTATCATGATTTCTACCTACTATATTCTAATTTCTAATAGAAAGCATATTTGTCACATGTAAAATGAACTTATATTTCCTTATTAAATATCAACACCATGATATAATACTCAATTGCTATTACCTTTCAAAATAAATTGTAAATTGTCTCAAATTAAACTTCCATTACTTATTTTCAAATAAACTAACAATCTTTTTTTTAAACTTTTCTAAGTTGATTGTATTAATCTCCCAAATTTATATGTTCTTTAATTTTTATTCAAACACGTGATTTTTACGTAACATTACAGTTGGTCGATATCCTTTTTACTTCCCTCTTCTAAAAGACGAAGGAAGTACCTACTACTGTAATCGCGAAAAAATCTCTTTCCGAGATTTCTTCAGATCTTCACTTTTCAGGGTCCCTAGATGACTAAAAACAGGTTTTCTCAATTACGTCTGTCTGTTTGTTTGTTTGTCTGTCTGCTGGCGGTATAATTTAAACACTGTTATTTGTTGGCGGAAGACGATAGTTTGCATGCAAATTCTATGTCTAGGTGGAATGAAACCGAGAAAAATTCGGACAAATAAATACAGGGTGAGCACCTTAAAATAATAAAATTTTGCTTATTTTTGCTTTAACTGAGAAAGAGAAAAGAGTAATAATTTGAACTTAGAGGCACAGAAGCGGCGGACGGAGCTGTGGATTAGAAATAGAGCTAGACACATTCTCCTGGAGCGCAGAGTTCGAATTCCAGCACACTGCATTTTTTTAATTTGCAAATTGATGCAATTCGGGCGAGAGAAGTTCCGTTGAAACCCTTTTACAGATATTTAGCTGTTGTATATGTTTTTATAGTTGCTGTTTGCATATTTGATATTTGTTATACGTTGTTCAATGTTCAAGTTCATGGGTTTTTCTGTTGGTTCCCAACATTTTTTCATACTCTTAAATGCCAGCAGTTTATTGTGGGATACCGAGGTATTGCTATTAGGTTATTTCGTTCATGCCTGTACTGAATTTCTTTTTGACATATACATTACGGTATATTTGCTTGTTATTTGAAAGTACAAAATTAACCAATTGTAGATGCATGGAATTTTTATATCTCGCCCAAGTTCTTCAAGACATTTTTACAAGTCATAATAATTTGCAGAGTGAACATTTTGATAGTTTACCTTATAAACTGACGCAAATCCGACGATAGAAAATTTAAAGGGTAGTGCGTGTTCTCGGAATTTATTCATGAAAAATTGAGGCAAAAGTTCAAGAACCGATTCTTAAGTTTAGGGCTTTACCGAAAAGTAAGATGCATTTGAAAACGTAAAGGATATTGTAACATCGAGCGGGATTTGGTGTAAAATATGTGGCGAATCGGTTAAGGCGATTTCTATGTTTCTAATATTGTAAGCGGGACTTTACCCTTCATGTAAATGCAACTTATCTAAAATTTATATTCAGTGGCGAGCCCAAGTTTCACTAGTTTCCCGTAATAATTTACAGACTTTATATTTATATTTCGTTTAAGTGGACGTCGTGATAACTCACTAGCAACAGTTATATTTTATGCAGGGAAAAAGGAATAGAATCTGAGCAATAAATAGTGATTGCGATAATAAATGTTGCAGAAAAATTCTTGTTAAAATTCAGGATAAAAATATGCAAGCCTTAAATTCGCCTCGTTCGCTTCCGAGAACTAATGTTAATAAAAAATAAAAGCTTTTCAATCAATACACCGGGTGGTTGTCGATACCTCTGAACATAGTCAATTTCAATGGTTTATCACAGTTATGCCTATTCCTGCTCACCATTTTTATGGAAAAAAATGGTAGTGGTACTAAATTAAAGAGAATAATTTTCAGCGTCGTTTAGTATTAAAAACTTATTGGATAACGTTAATTGCGCATAAAAATATTAATTTTAAAATTTAGATATTCCCCTCACTTATATTTGGGAATATCTACACTTTAAAATTAATATTTTTATGCACAATTAACATTATCCAATAAGTTTTTAATACTAAACGACTCAGACAATTATTCTCTTTAATTTAGTACCACTACCATTTTTTTCTATAAAAATGGTGAGCAGGAATATGCATAACCGTGATAAGCCATGTAAATTGCCTATGTTCAGAGGTATGACCAACCACCCGCTATAGTAATAGTCTCTACTAACGTGAACACGCGTTAGAAGTTTTTCTTAATAAGACTGACCATTTTGGAGTCAGTCGGAATTTAGTGTGTTTCCAATTGCTAAAAAGTCACTTATTGAGCTGATGACCATCATAATTATGTATGCGTGTAGATAAAGTTAGCATGTAGGTTATGACTTATGCAATTTCGCACACAGTTTAGTTTCGCAGCTGTAAAATACAATGTGCAAAGGGTGCTTTATTTATTAAAAAAACTCAATTTGCAATTCTTATTTGAGTCTGCCAAAATTGAGGTTAGAATTTATTTGTTTGGTCTTTTTATTTATTTTAGACATTTTCGTCTGTTTGTATTGGTATTACGTGTAGTTACAAGTGGCAAAAAATATTTAATTTCATTAAAACCATTTTTATTTCAAGTAGATAACATGTTGAACAGCCCTCGTATGTGTTGTAAAGTTATTGTAGCGGTAAAAATTATAATGACTCAAAACTGATGTGCCTGAACTAATCTATAAATTGTTACCGTGTACTTATTAGCACATAATTAACGTTTAAAACCATTTTAAAAATTTAAGTTTCGTCTAGCAAATTACAGAAAATCGTTTTTATACTTTTTTTTCTCGATAACGGTTGCAGATACGAAAAAACTGCAAGAGAACAAAAAGATTCTAAACAAAACAGAAAACTCAATTTGTATTTTAGAGTCTAACAGCGACGCACCGCAAAAAAGTTCAGGGGAAGAAAAGGAAGCATGACCCCTGAAAAAATATCTTCCTGTAGATTCTCACAACCGTTTGATATGCTCAATGATGTAAGCCCTGCAGCGTAACCTGTATTCCAAATTTGAGCTAAATATCTCAAAAACTGCAGGAGCTATAAAAGAAAAAGTTAAAAGTTAAAAAAAATTGACCGGAAGTCGACCTCGGAAAAGAAATCCGATTTCCGGTTTCTATATATTTTTGGAATCTACTCTGCAAACTGAGTCAAATGATATATATCTCGTCGTCCTAAAATATATCTCCATTTTCTTGCTTCTCAGTTAATAATAACAAGTTAATAATGAGACGTAAATGCAGAGAATCTACACTTACAACGTAATTATATGCTATATGATGCTCAGTTTCAAACTATTATACAGTTAGATTTAATTTTAAAGATATGACCTTTATATGAATCAGCAATATAACTAATATACTTTAGTACTTTATTTTTCAATTAATTGAGAACTATTTAATAAAATACAGCTTTAAGTGATATTATTGAAAAGCATGTTTCAAGGGCTTTCCAATAATGTGTCACAAGTAGGGTGGTCGGATTTAATTTGTTTAGTTGATGTGGCTGTGGCTTAAGGGGTAGATGCAGCTGCGTTACTTGTTTTACTCATTTCAGTGGCCCTTCATGTTACCGAAACGACTTCGAATTATTTTTGATATTTTTTTTCAGTTTCCGACTTACAACTTTTAAAATTATCAACCTGATATTTGGTTTCGAACCAGGTAAACATATATTCCGCATGCGAAATATAGTCGTCTCTAACAAATAGTTTTTAAGCAGAGATGTGGTAAATATAGATGCAAACATGCCACTGCAACTGTGTTACTACATGTATGATATAAGCACAAACACACTTTTAACAAGCTGTCTCTTTCACATGCACCTAAAATTCGTGGTGGTCCACAGTCTCTCTCTTTCTAAGAGGTACCTAATTTTTGATTGGTTGCTAAAGCAGAGTGGTAATTTTAAACCGTCTTTCAGAACCACGATCCACCTCGCGAGAAGAATATCATCTTGCTAGTCGTTAAATTTAAAAACTCAAAACCGAACGACGATCGAACCCCAGTAAAATTGAACTTTATAAATAAACATTTAAATATCCCTTTGTCGCCCGAACGGCTGTTACTCTTATCCAGTCTTATCGCTCTGCAGCCGGCCCCGCGCGCTTGCTGGTTTCATGTTTCATGATTGCGCTCGCATCTTTCGCTATTCTTGGACTTCGGCCCGCTTGATATTTAAAATTGTTTGAGGTGCAAGTTGCCCTTGGTATCGAATTTGTCAAAGAGAAAGCTTCTGCGACGCCTAATTTCAGTGTAAATAAACGCAAATATGACAACTGACAACTGTAAATATGGTGATTGTAAACACACAAGTTATGCGAGTTCAGAAGTACGTTTAATATTGTGATGCGCATGCACTGCCCTGGTAACGCCCAGGTACCACTTAGAGGGAAAGAGACGATGTTTGTACAAACATTTACAATAATACGAAAAGAGACAAAATGAAAATCGTATGTTGTACATGTTGGAACATACGTATGTTCTTAAGTAAATGGTGTGTTTGTATCTATATTTACCACATCTCTGTTTTTAAGCTATACTGCCAACAGACGAACACACAGACGGACAGTCCGACAGACAGACAGACGGAATTAAGAGAACATGTTTTTTGTTGTCTAGGGACCTTGAAACGTAAAGACCTGAAGAAATCTCGGAAGGTGAATTTTTACAATACTTCCTTTACCTTTTGAAAATGGAAGTAATCAGTCGAAAACGTGTGTAAGGTATTTCCTCAAATCCGTAGTTTTCGAAATACAGCGTGTTCTAGTTTCCAAGTCACGTCTGACTTTTGCTTATAACAATAGACCCCTTGGACCCATTTTGATGATATCCGATATGACATTCCAAACTGGTCTAACTCATCTTGTGAGATGATATTAGTTATTACTGGTAAACTACCAGTGAATGAAATACTGGTGTCACGATACAGATCAAACAATAACTAGTTTATGGCAAAGCCGATATTTTTGTCCAAGAAGAGACAATAATTTGTATTTTTTGTGTCTGTAATTTTTTATATCTTTTCTGATTTAAACAACAGAATAAAACAAATTAAGTGAAGACGCAATGTTTTTTAGGAAATAGGTGCAATTTATTTGTCTTGTATGTTTAAAACAAGCGTTTTAAGGGGTTAAAATTGTTTTACTTTCAAATTGAAATATCTGAAAAACGGTTGAATTTAGGGATATGAAATAAGATGTCAGCAGAAACTTCATTAAGAGAGTATTTTGATCATCCTCTATAGCATTAATACCCAGAGACACTATTTTCAGAAATAACAGAATATTTTGGCATCGTTTTCTTTATTCAATTGTTTTCTCTTACCTACAGCAGGCCAAAAGTTAGCTTTAGACTCATACAGCTTTAAACTGAAATGATTAGCATTTGGGATACAAATTTTAAGCTTCCTAAAATAAGGCATTTCATTAAAAAAGTTTGGTTTGCCAGACCTTTTTAACTATCCTGTATAATAGAAAATATTTTATGAATGTGCACGACCTTCGTATCTTCAACTTTTATCTAAATGTATTTTTGATGTATCTCTCATAGTTTTAGAAATATCTTTCACCCCCACATCGTTGTCGATCCCTGTATATCCCATAAAAACGCTATTTATGCTTATCGATTTAACATTTTTAGAACAGTAAACATTTTCGTCGATATTTTCTCTGAATACAGAAATTCACCAACTCCCCAAGGAAGAGCAAGAGAATCCAACAATAATATTTTGTACTTCGCATTAATTTATTTATCGACAGTTCACTTGTTGGCCTAAAATGTTTAAACAGTAAAACCACTTTGGAGTTTAGACTGAAATGATATAATAGAAGGCGTAAAGAAAACTGTATGTGTTTTAGTTAAAATAAAAAAATGTAAAGTAATGCACATAGATATTTTAAAACTGTAATAATGTAGAAAATCCATTAAACTCCATAGGAATATACTAATGTTCAAACGCTGTATTAAGTGAAAGCATGTTTTTCAATAGTAAAGTAATAGTTACCTGTTTTCTACTTTAAATACAAACTCCAGAATTATGGTTCTGTGTAGCTGGTATTCGTCTCAGCTTTTTCATATATTTTTAAAAATAAAAATTACTTTAGTTTAAAAAATGTATTGCCGGAAAGTAAATTTGTTCCATAGTTGTCAAAAGCGATCAATCCATACTGGAAAGAATTTTGCAATCACATATTAGGATATTTAAAAGATAACGGGTAAATAAGTATCGTATTTAACAGTAATAACTGTTTTGAAAAATATTTACTTGAGAACGTGAGTTAACCCGCGAAATCGAGGAATAGGCCTAAAGGCCGCTTTACACGTGTATAGTAGCTAAAGCAAGTTACTAAATCAAGTAGCTTAATTTAGTTACTTGCTTCGTGTAAACATTTATGTTTAGTACGATTTAGTACTTGAGCAAGTAAAGAATTTAGTACTACTTTGTCAAGTCAATGGAAATCAGTTCTATTTACTTGAGCAAGTGGCGTACTCCCACCACGAGTTTCGTTAACTAAACGCAAACTAAACAAGTGTAGACAGGTTAGTTTAGTAAAGTGTATTAGTCAGACCATTCGTTCGCCAGATAATTTGTTGCAACATGGCCTCCCGTTGGAATGAAGATACAACATTAAAATGTTTGCAAGAATATCGAAAGACAGATTGCACAGGCCTGCAAATTGAACTTTTTTGATTTTTTTTACCGTAATGGGTGAATCGTATGTATTTTGGTGCGCTGAGTCCAAATATGACCTCAGTTTTTCTCCAGCACGTAGGGATTTTCCGCAAAATGAAAAAGAAAGTTATGCAAAACCCGCAGTACATATAGGTAAAAATGCATTTTAAAATTTAAAAAAAATATATTACTAGTGGTTTATTTACATTTTTAAATACAATTTGATAAAAATAATATGTAGTATATACAATAAGGATTTATAATTCTTTATAATATCTACATCTTTTTCCCCCAAAACTCCGTTTTGAGCTTTTCCGTTTGTGTGGGATGTTTGGAAGTTCTCTATGAAGCAACCAACAGTAGTCTCCCACCATATTCACATCCCATCGTCCTTGGTACCTCCGTTCCATTTCTTTGATGTCTTGGTGGAACCTCTCGCCCTGCTCTTCACTTACGGCACCAAGGTTTTCTGGGAAATAACTCAAATGGGAGTTCAAAAAGTGAAGTTTCAAGCTCAGGGAGCACCCCAAGGTTTTAAAACATTTCAACATTTTATTTACAATTTCTTCATAATCCGGGTCCTTATTGTTCCCCAAAAACTTAGTCACAACTTCTTTAAATGATATCCACGCCTCTTTCTCAGATTTTTTCATCACCTTTTCAAACTGATTGTCTTTCATTAGTTTCCGAATGTCCGGGCCAACAAAAACACCCTCCTTTAACTTTGCCTCAGACAGTCCCGGGAATTTCTTTTCAAGGTATTTGAACGTTTCGCCATCTTTTGGCAATGCCTTGACAAACTGCTTCATCAGTCCAAGCTTGATGTGAAGTGGGGGTAAAAGCACTTTTTTGGGATCAACTAAAGACTCAAAGTGAACATTTTTTTCTCCAACCTTCAAAGTTCTCGTTGGCCACACTTTTTGGCTCCAGTGCTGTGCTTTTGCCCGGCTATCCCACTCACATAGGAAACAGGGGAATTTCGTATAACCACCTTGTTGTCCAAGCACCATAGAGATGACTTTGAGATCACCACAGATAGGCCATCCAAACTCCTTATATTTCAATTTATCAAGGATAAAAGCCATGTTGTCATACTTTTCTTTTAGATGCACAGAGTGCCCCACGGGTACAGAAGCGTATTTATTGCCGTTGTGTAGCAAAACTGCTTTTAAACTTCTCTTTGACGAGTCAATAAAAAGCCTCCATTCATCTGACACATGTTGAATGTTAAACATTGACATCAACTTGGGAACATCAGAACAATATACAAGTTCGCCATCTTGAGAAAAATTTGACTCAAATTGTTTTTCTCTGCTTCTGTACCAAGAGAATGAAGTTCCAGATCTCAACAAGTTCTTTTCTTGAAGTCTAGAGCCCAGTAATTCAGCAGACTCTTTAGAAAGCCCTAAATCACGAACGAGGTCGTTTAATTCTTCTTGTGAAAACTGTTGGGGTCCACAGTCTTAGACTTAAAACTCATCATCCAACTGCTCTGACTCGCTCTCTGATGACTCTGGAAAATCGTCAAAATTGTGTGGGGGCACTGGTACTGGAATACCGGGTCCATGAGGCACAGGCCGAAGTGCAGATTGCATGTTTGAGTAACATATATCTTTTTTATTTTTGGCATTGTACCCTTGTATGTTGTAAGAACAAAAGTAGCAGTCATCGCCGTGGTTTCTCGGTTCTCTCCAAATCATAGGCACCCCAAAACGAAAAGATTTCACCTTTCCTTTAGACCACATGCAAAGTCCTTCAACACAGCCTGAACACACTCCATGAGGGGCCCAAGATTTTTCTTGATCTCCGATCTTCACACCAAAATAGGCAAAGTACACTTTTTTAATAAACTCCGTAATACTTCGAGATTGTTTTTTTAATACAAGTTCGCCACAAATGTAACAGAAAGTATCAGGATTATTAACACAAGCTCTTGAAGACATTTTGAAAGACACTTTAAGAATATTTAAATCGAAATGAACAAATCGAAGGACTACGAGGGGTATATATAGGGCAATGGGAAAATCCAGGTTTCATTTGTCAATAATGTTCACCACAATTACGCTAATTACCAGAAAGAATTTCTCCTATTTATTTATGTACTTTTAATAACAAAAGCATTTATTACAGTAACATTGGAATCTGAAAACACCGAAGAAAAGCGATAAACCTTAATTGCATACTATTAAGGTAATGGGTTTCCATGATTCATACGCTGACTAATACTGTTAAATATACTAATTTTTATCATATTTCATAGTTTCTAATATAAAACTATGAAGCCGAATAGGAAAAACAACTTTTTTCGGCATATTCATAAATATACGCCTTAAGGTAGGCAATCCCGCAGAAAAATGCATTTTGCGGAAAATGCTTACGTGCTGGGAAAAAACTGAGGGCATTTCCGAACTCAGCGCACCAAAATACATAAGAATCACCCATTATTTTAAAGAAAAAAATTTGCTCGCAGACCTGTGTTGTTTGTGGAATACCAGAGCTAGCATTTACAAGAATAAACAAGCCCAAGACAACCATTTCCTGCCTCACACACGCTTTTTTTATTATAGCTATACTTGCTATTATATCCGCCAATTTACCACATAAGTGAAAAATACATTTCTTTAATTATGAACGAATTGTTGCACGTTGTGCCATTTTAAAAAATCAACGTCAACTAAACAATTATGCTAAAATGTGTGTAAACGTGTTCGCTTAACTAAACTACTAAATTTTAGCTACTCGATTTAGTAACTTGCTTTAGCTACTATACACGTGTGAAGCCGCCTTAAGTCTCGTTTCGAATTTCGGAGTTGCTTCCTAACAGCTTTATGTTCATCATTTCTGATAATTGTTTATACGCGTTTTTCACATTACATAATTTTCATATTGTATGATTTATATGATCACGCAGTATAAATGCATGTGCCTTAACGAAATAACGGGGTTTTTTAATTGTCTCGTTTAAGAATCAATTTCTTGTATTCAGTGAAGCATTCGTTCTGTAATGTTACGAACATTTTTATTTTTCAGCAATTGTTAATGTCTAAAGTTATTGTCACCTTGTCCTAATTTTTTAAATTTTTGTAAATTGAAAAATATACCTTAAATCATTAGATCATCTGTTTTAGATTGAAAATAGGGCCATATAATGATTACTTCATTTGATTTCAGATGGGAGGCATTTCTTTCACTTTATACAGGGTTTCATAAAAATGCACGTCATAAATTTAGATACACAGAGATCTCATGAAACTGAACAGCTTTTTTATTTACCATTTTTTGAAAACACCCCCAAAGCTGAGTTAAAATTCAAAATAGTTTTACTCTAAAAATGTATACCCGCCAATGAAATAATATTTCAATTTAATGGCACAAAAAAAAACATATATTTGAAATGCAAACCAACAAAAACTGCATAGATACCATATATATAATACACATATATTGCTAGTAGGGCCTCGGAACGCTAGAAAACATTACGGCGCCGACATAGTCTCACTTAGAGTATAACGCGTCTCGTGCGCATGCGTGGGAATTCGAACTCCGCCTTTAGAAGTGAATTTGAAACTTGATCACTTCGCCATTGGGCGGACGACGCCGCCGCCCTTGCGCACCGCTCACCGTTATACATTGAAGAGTTGGTTGTCTGTCTCACTTCCTTGGTAAGTTTCCCACTCATAGCCGCTAGCAATATAGTAAGTATTAGATATATGATAGATACGGATAAAATTTTTAGTTAACATTTGGTCACTAACGTAAGTACCTTATCAACTGAGATAGCTAAGTTGACCGCATGATTTTCCTACAAGAATTCTGCAGGTTTAGTATACTTGTGTCGTTCATTTTTAATATACATTTGCTTACCGAGCGGCTCGTCAAATTTAGGGGAGATAAATGATTGAAAAAATATGCGACTAAAAGAAAAACGATACATAAAAAGGTTGTTGAGTTTGTTAAGCTCTATCACTGAAAAAAAATATTTCGTGGACTTCCATAACACCCTGTGTACTAAAGTACTGAAAAGTATCGCCTCCAAAATGGAGATTTTTGTAGGAATACTGGTAAGGTCAAGAATTTAAAAAAAGTGTATGTATTTTTATGTTGTTGGCGTCGTCATACTGGTTTGTCTGTGTGTCAATGTTGTCAATATTAAGCCGTATGTCCATTTCTGTACAAATTTTAGCAACGCGTAAACATGTTTAATCATATGGAAATGTTCATGTAGGCATCATGTCAGCTGGGATTTAAAATACCTAGTACTCAAGAAAAGTAAAAGTTTTCCCATTAATAAACAAACAAACTAAACTGAAATAACCACAATATTATTTAAAAACAATATACAGTGCGTTTCTCTATTGCTATTGCTATATATTTGTTTATGTGCTTTACTACTTCACACCTCATTTGTGTTGTTCTAGTTTGAATAAAAGCTAAATAACAGAAAGTCTAATTTTAAACTAGTGTTATAAACTTACTATATCGATTAGCTAGCTGGGTTGCCTACACGGATAAATATTGATAAGTTGTTTGAAATACCTTTCAGTTTCCTGCATCGCTAACTGTAATTTCGTCTCGAATTCTCTTTCCATTCGAGTGTATTGTTCAAGTTTGCTTGCAAAGTTAGTTACAGAAGTTTGAGTATAGTATTTCTCAATTAGAGTAATACAATTTACCCGCTGGCATTGTCGGTTCTCTTACCGCTATTGTCGTGTTTGTGGTCACAACTTTGTTTACGACACCTCCCTCAAGGTACAATGTCCTTATTTTCCGTTCTTGCTCCCAAGATAGTTAACAGATACAACACATATCTTTTGTAAAACGACACATTCAGTCATACAGAAAGCACTCGCGTTGTTGACAGACAAAGAAATGATCAAGTTTTCGCCTTGTGTAGCTTTCAGAACAGCAAACTCCACACACAATGTCATAATGCCCTGAAAAGTACTCGACTGAGTTTCTATGTATTTAGATAGAGCTTTATGTAGCACACATGCTAGGAAATACAATGAGAATTCGTGAATCAAGATAAAGCTTCGGCATTGTTTAGTCAAAATGCAAATGTATGTAAGCTGCTGGAGCGACAGTTTAGCTTGTCCTACAAAAGCCGATGCTTCATATCGTGCACACATTTAGCTGCAAAGCCAACAGTTTTCCCATTAAACGAAACCTAGATATTTTTGTATGGGAGCTGGAATTACAATCTTGGCTGTCTGGAGGCTTAGAAACTGCCGCATATGCTTTTTTTAATTTAATTGTTTTTCCTTATGTTTGATGACAAGAAATTTATTAAATTAAAATTTGTTTAAATTAACAAAAACACTTTAGTTTTCGTTTTCAGCTGCGGCTATATTAATTTAGTTACCTGAACATTATTTAGTAACATTTTTCTAAACACTTTTAAACTAATTCTTGAGCGTTGAAACACTGTTTTTGCATTGTAATAAAGTAAATACTGTTTAAAAAACAACTTAGTATATTTGTTCATAATTCCTTAATTTAAACAAAAATTACCAATCTTTCGAATCATAAACTTTCTTAGTCTGCTAAAATAACTAATGAACAGTTAGACTGCTACGTAACAATTGATATCAGTTAATAAATGATTATTAAATTAAAATATTTACTTAAATGTCTCGTTATGTAAAATGTGCCATTTGTCTTTTGGTATCTATCTACCTAATAGTTCTGTCACACTTTCCAGGTTTTTCCTCATGATTCTCTCTATTCATCCATGGAAATGTTGCTTTGCTTCGGAAAGACGAGTTTGGAAGTAGGAGATTGGTAAAATAGAGGAAGATGGCGCTTAGGGATTGAGAAGTAGTTGCAGAACGGATAACCCATGATGATGATGATGATGATTAAAACTATTCAAATGCAATACATAATACATAATGTTGACATAAACATTTGTCTTGCGAATTTTGCTGCATAAATAAATAAAATAACGGAGTTAATTAACGAATTAATTGTATTTAAACATCTACAGATACAAATATATTACAAAAATAGTAAATGTAAACACGACTGTCGATTAAGGATGTGTTGCAGAACGGCCGAAAACTCTTTTTATACGATGTTGCCCATTGTTTTGTCTTTATTTTCTTGTTCGCCTTAATAATGGAGCAGCCCCGGTTGACGATATCTTAGACGCGTGAATTCCGTGAGCCATTGCACAAGTGCTACAGGTGTACAGAGTGCGAAAATTTCGATGTTTTTATAGGGAATCTCGATAACTAGAAAAGATCCCCATCCTTGATCTCTTTCTTTCGATAAATCCTTAATGGTGCAAACCAAAATCGGTTATCATCTTTTGTTTTCGAGTTATAAACGAAAGTTCGATTTTTCGACTTTTCGTTTTGTAGCCATATTTCGCTTATTTATGAAAATAGAAAAAAGTAATGTTTACGTTCTTCAGGAATTTTTTTGATGCGAATGCATTGGTGTAATCAGATTTAAAAAAAATAGCATTTTGAGTTATGACATAAACTTGTATTTTTTTTATATGGAACCATCACGGGAAAGGTGATTTTTAGCAATGTATATCATGTGGGGACGATTTATTCATTTTCACTACATTATAACAACTCACAATTTTCAAAGTAATTAATAATAATCATATAATAATAATAATAGAGGTCTTTATTCTTCCAATCATACTCATAACGTAAAAATGCATTCAATATGAAAATTATAAATTGAAATTTGAAAAAATCTCAAGGTGTTAGTTCAAAAACAACCCTTAGGTTATTCTTGTTCTGCCACTAAGACCTTGAAATCGTAAAGAAAATAAACTAAATATAAACACAGTGCCTAAACTCACTTAATACTAGATTCTGTGATGATATGTCATGGAATTGTAGCAAGAAAACAATATATTCTAAACTAAAACAAAGAATAAAGGTTCACCTAAGTTGGGAAACAAATAATTGCTCTTTATATTTGCGTTTAAATGTTTGAAGCGAGACGGTTTTTAATCCAAGGGGTATTGAATTATAAACTCTGGATACTAAAAAAGAAAACCCCCTTTGAAACAGAGCAGTCTTATGAATTGGTGGTGTTATAAGACCCTTGAAACGTAAATTTAAAGAATGCACATCAGTACGAAATCTTATTTTATTGTACAAATATGGTGGTCGTTCTTCAAGAATGATTTTATGACAGAGCGTGGCATACTGAAGCAATCGTCTGTTATGCATATTGAGCCATTTTAAATCTTTTAATTTGTGGGAGATTCTATCAAATTTTCTTATTCCATAAATGAAGCAAAGACAAGAATTTTGAACTCGCTGGATTCTGCGAGCAAGATCTTGTGTTATGGACTGACCATAGACCTGAGAACAGTAAGAGAAATGTGATAGCACTAATGTTTCGCAAAGCATTGATTTTACAAGAATTGATAAGCAATGTCTATGAGGAAAAAGAATTTTTAAATTTAAATAAGCTTTTTTTATACAATTGGTTATATGAGTTACATATCTAAACGAATTATCTAGGGTCAATCCTAAGTTTTTTACTTCATTCACAATTGGAATCACATCATCATTTATTTTGAAAACGGCAAACGGCTTTATTTCTATTATATTGGCTGGATTACCAAAGAATATTACATTAGATTTGGAAGGATTAATAACTAAAGAGTGTTCTGTTGATGTTATAAATATTTGTTTGAGATCATCGTTAATATCATTAAAACATTTCCGAAAAGATTCCTTATTGAATGAGTACAAGAGTTGCGTATCATCGGCAAACATATGCATCGAACTTGATTTGATATGCTTTTGAAGATTGAAGGTGTAAATGGTGAATAGCTGAGGTCCTAAAATAGAACCCTGTGGAACCCCTGTTTTCACAGCCATGTAGTCTGAAGAATTTCGGTCTAAAATTACTTTTTGGAAACGATCCTCTAAGTAATTTTGTAGAAGAGAGCACGCATTTGAACTGAAACCAATATATTTTAAAATATGAGACATTGTATTGTGATTCAAGGTATCAAACGCTTTACTGAAGTCCAATAGTACTAGAGCCGTCATATCGTTATGATCATAAGCAGATATTATGTCATCAGTTATATGCATAAGTGCAGTTGTACAGCTGTAACCTGAACGGAAGCCAGATCGTGTATCTGGTAATATTTTATTGCCGTCAAGATAGGATTGAATTTGTGAGCACATAACTTTTTCTAGAATTTTGGAAAATACAGGTAAAATACTTATTGGTCTCAGGTCTTTTAATTCAAGAATATTTGGCTTTTTTGGGCAATGGTATGACTAATGCTTTTTTCCACAATTTTGGTACAACATTCTTGGCTAAGCAGAAATTAATCAAATGGGTTAGATAAGATAATATGGTAGGACAGCAAAGTTTGATTAAGTCAATATTAAGTCCATCGATTCCTTTAGATTTACTCTTAATCGTGTTTATAATTCCGACTATATCCGCAATATCAACACTGTGAAAATTGAATTCTTCGTTGAGTTCATTTAGTTTGTGGTTTTTATAAAAATCTAATACATTACTGTTATTATTGTTGACGTTTGGTACACTATTTATAAAAAAATTATTAATTGAATCGGGTTTATTTAAATGTTCTGGTATGGTATTGTTGCTTTTGCAATTGTTCACACCCAAAGATTTAATTTCCCTCCATATGGATTTAGTATCACTGCCATCAAATACAAAATTAAAATATGCTTTTTTCTCCTTTATAGCTAAAGTCACAGAATTTCTTATCGATTTGTAATATTTCCAATGTGCTAAGGATTTGGAATGTTTATACCTATTGTATGCCTTATTCTTTAAGTTTATCATAAGCTTGATAGTGTCAGTTATCCATGGCTTTCGTTTATGGGTAATTTTAACTAATTTTAAGGGAGCATGCAAGTCAACGATGTTAATAATATTATTTGTAATGAAATCTACTTTTTCATCAGCATCGTTTAAGTAAAATATGTTTTGCCACGGAATTGAAGATAAGTCTTTATGAAAATGCTCCAAATCGAAGTGTTTAAAGCATCTAATAGTTTTGTACAATATATTATTAGCAGCAGGGTAATATTAGAGTGCAATAGATAGTATCGTGATCAGAAAAGTGTGTATCTGCTACCCCATAATCACTAACTAAATTGGAATTTGAAACTAAAATGACATCTATAACAGTTTGTGAATTTTCTGTTGTTCGTGTAGGGAAATCGATAATTTGACTTAAATTGACACAATCTACCATCAAATTAAAATAAGTACTGTCATTTGTATTTTTTAATAAATTAATATTGATATCACCAGTGCAACATAAAAAATCATGGACAATTGAAATCATCGAGCAAGTCTTATCAAATTCGTCGCAAAATAATTTATAGTCCATTGAAGGTGGCCGATATACAACTCCAATTGCAACTGATATTCTATTAATCTTAAAAGTCAACCATATTTGCTCAATATTATTATTCGTATTTATTACCGTAAATGTATGAGTATTTTTCAAATATAACGCCACACCACCACCAACTCGTCCTTGCCTATCGTATCTTGCCATAGAAAAACCTTGTAGCTTGAGTGCCTCATTTGTAATATTATTATTTAACCAAGTTTCAGTAACAGCAATACAATCAACATTTGATTCGTTAACAAAATCTCTAACTGAATCTATTTTTGGCAATAATGATCGTACATTGAAGCACGCTAGCTTAAATAATTTTTGAGTCATGAATAACAAAACAAATTTTCAAAATAAACAAAATATGTAAATGTAAAAACTTAGGCGAGCTGAACTAATCTTCTAATACTAAATATTAAAAACTATCGTTCCCAACATATCAGTGAAACTAAGACATGCACAATTTTGTGTTTACGATAAGAAAACTAAAATTTGTAAATTTATGCTAACAATAAAACCAAGTAATATGCTAAGAGGTAGGCTCTTTCAACTAAAGAGGAAATGCATGGCATCCTTTTAAAGAAGTTATTAAAAAAACTAGGAATCAGACAAGTCATCCAAACATTTGATTTGTTTAATGGCATTATTAATTTTAACAAGTATCTTGCCTTCGTTAGTCCATACCGATTTTCCATATTTTTTCGCGGTTTCCTTGTACAATTGGTAGCGGTGTTTAGTTAAATCCTCCTTGATTACGATGCGTGTTCCTTTCAATTTACTTTTATTTTGATATACGAGTTTCTTCGTATTACGGCTGACGAACTTGACTATAATGGGTTTAACACTACCCTCGCGAGCATACAAGCGATGGCTACAGTCTATTGAATTGGCTGGGAGGTCCAATCCAAGCTTGTCTTTTAGTTGGTTCAAAACAATTCGATCGGTATCTTCTTTGATGTCGACCTGGGGTACCCCAAAGATTCGTAGACTGTTCCGTCTGGAGTACATTTCAGTATCATCCTTATACTGAAGGAGCTGCTGTTTCGTCTCCTTTAAATCAGCTTCGAGTGATTCGACCTTTTGTTTGTACACTTGGACTTCCTTCATGAATTGTTCACTGATTTTGGACTGCAGTTTATTTACTAAGCTTGCAATTAAAGTATCAGAACTCAATACTTTCTCAACAATATCACGAATCCGTGATATTCCATAATATTTCTTCGCTTTCTGGTTGCGGGCTTGTGTTATTTAGAACATACCTGATTAAACAAAGAATCTACAATTGCATTACAATACTGACCGTTTCATAACAGAATTAATCACGTTTGATTGCTGCTTATAACGTTGCACACCGTCATAAATTTGGAAACATACAGAAAATTGTTTGATTATCCATATATCACAAAATTTTATTCTTGATAAAGTAGGTACTCCTATTTTTCAAAATAGGTACACAAAAGTTTTATTTGGAAATACATCACATTTCAATAAAAATTATTTGTTATTACATTTTAAGGTATCTGTTTTCTACTGTTTTCTGGTTGCTAAGTGAGCAAAACTCAAGTTTGACAATACATATTTATCGTAATAACTTTGAAGTATTTCATTTTCCGTAACACCAGGGTGATAAGAAAAAAAAACAGAAAAACCGTGAAAATTGTTTTTCGGAATAGGTGGCTATGGCTTTATACTTGACACCTCCTTTCAATTATAAACAACTTTTTTAACTACTATTTTTGTGTATTTTGAAAAATAAGGGTAGGTTATTCTTGTTCCATTTTCATATTTTCGAACCTCCCCTTATATGAAATGAGATATTTAAATTTTGGAATGCAGGAATTTTTGTAGAAATAACATTTTCTGATAAATAAATAATAAACAATTTCATATGTGCCCAAATGTATGACGGACACTGTTTGTTATATTCTATATTATTATATACCGTGTGTCCGTTCTCAAAGTCGAACATAGGCGATTAACATTGTATTGAACGTTTTTACCGATTCCTGCTCGCCAATTCAACTTACAGGAAAGGTAGTGGTATCAATAGAGAGATAAAATTATTACGCATCAAATGATACTAATAATAATATTCGAAATGCGATTTTTATTTTAAAATACTAATTTAAAACATGGACATTTTTAAATATGCCGTGGCTTGCTTTTCAAGTTCGATAGTATTTGTCAAAAAAATGGTAATTAGTTGGCGTAAATCAGGTATTTTCTGTCAACGTCTGTTAAAATTATCTCCAGAAAAATGAATTATTCCAATGAAGAACGAGTTTTTATGGTAAAAACATTATTTACAGTGGCGTTAGTTTGCGGAGAACTAGAGATTTGATTGCCGTTCAATTTAATAACAGACCTATACCTTTGGTAAGTACAATTCGGAAATATGTACAAAAATTTGAAAGATGTGCAAATATTTCTGTAGAATCAGAAGCTAGAGATGGTACGTAATAATATTTTTTAATGTTAAACCAAAATATTCAAAAATAATAATTATATCCCAGGAAATCGACAAACAGTTGACCGCACAGAAGAGATTGTTTTGGCCATGGTAAATATGGACCCAACATACAGTGTAAGAAATATTTATGTTGAGGTAGAGTTATGCAAATCGCAGATATGGGATGTACTCAGGAAGCACAAATATCAGCCCTATAAGACACAATGTCATGAAGAGATTTTTGCTTTTGACGAAGAAAGTAGGGGTCAATTCTGTTATGAAATGCAAGAGCGTGCTAACAATAATCCTAGGATTGATATATCCACCAGAACATAGTATCTTCAAAAAATTAATATCTCGGCTGGGATTTTTAATAACAATATCATTGGTACATTTGAAATTGAAGGAAATTTAAATTCAGCAATGCATTTAGACTTATTAGTAACTAAGGTAGGTATTTTTTTCCAAATCGTTATTGGTAGAGGTGGTGCTATAAATTGGCCAGCAAGATCTCCTGATTTGGCACCTTATGACTGTTTTTTGTGGGGCCATCTGAAAAGCAAAATTTACAAAAAACGCCACCCAGATATTAATTCTTTGAGAGAAGCATTAGTTGTTGAGTGCGCGTTAATTACTGAGGGGCAGTTGGCTAATGTAAGAAATGCTTTTTACAACATATTGGGGTATTGCTTATATCAAAACGGAGGTCTATTTGAATATTTATTGTAACTTATCTTTATTTATTATTGTTTATTTCACATAGCTTATAATAAAATCTGTTATTACTTTAATATTTATTCATAGTATAGAATTAATGGTAAAATACCTGCAAATTGAATGCACTAATGGTAATTGCCTATTTTCCACTTTGAGAATGAACACCCGGTATACCACTGTAATAAAAAAAATCCGTAACCAACTATGAGTTCCATATAAAAAATACAACTTTATGGTGTAACTCAAAATACGAAACTTTTTTTGAAAAGCTGACTACGCCATTGCATTCTTACGAAAAAGTGCATGAAGGACGTAGAAAATGCTTTTCCCTATTTTCATAACTAAGCGATATATAGTCACAAAACGAAAAGTCGAAAAATTGTTTGTAACTGGAAAACAAAAGACGATAGTTTTCACTTTCAATAGTCACTAGATCCAATATGTTTGATCGATTATATTATTCCTTTCAAAGTAGAAAATTGCAGTTCTCCGGATCATGATCTTCTTGTCGATAAATACCGATCGCTTTTATAATTAATGCCGTCATATCTGAACGAAGGGCAGCAGTATGTTACTTATAAGTGTCAATTCAAAAATAGTTAGCTCAGTATCCAATGCACAAGGATCGTATTTGGGACTCTTGCTATAATTTTAATTAATGTTTTTTTCCACGGAATGAAGAAGTTAAACTTAAAGTTATAGAAAATAAAACGGCTTGGAAAGTATAGATGAAGACCCAAACAGACAACAAGTGGAATATATATGTATAAAAGAGAAATAAATCAGAAGAAATTTTAAAGCAAGTAAAGGAAATTTCAAGAAACTAAAACACAGTTCTGGCAAATTATGACAAATCTAGGGGAAAAACATGGAAAGAAAATCACAAATATTTTTAAAGAAGATATCTCACTGTCAGCGGAAACTATAGAAATATTACATATTTGGAGATCTTACTATAAGAATAAGTTTATTACCAAGAAGAAGAACTTAGTAAAATGTGATGGTTGAAAAACTAGAAAATCCTGAAGGCATAAACGATGAGACTGATCTCATTAGAGTGTAGGAAGCTATTGGTAATATAAAAATAAGAAAAGCACTACCTGTTCCCAGTACTATGAAGGAGAAGAAATTAAGGACAGAAGTTAAACAACAACTCGAGATAAACAGGCAGTTTTTAAACCAAATTGACAAACCTAGAAAACAACTATGGCGAGACTTAGAGGAACTTGAACCTACACCAAAACTAGGAAGAGCTATTGAATGTCTATATAGAGATCTGTATGGCAAAATAAGAATTGAAATAGTTTCATTAAACAATGAATACAAAGAACAAGGTACCCAGAATGGAATAATGGAACGTAACACATAATACTAATAACAGACAGGAAACAAAAACTACAGTTTATGCTGAAAATAGAATTAAAAGGAATGACATCACAAAGGGTAAGGTCATGAGGATTACAGTGAGAGGCAATAAAACTTTAGAATAAAAATAAATAGTTATTTGAACTTTTGAAATTAGTTACATCAGGTACTGAAACTAATATTTGCCAGCTGGTTATCTCTAGCGTTCACACAATGGCAAGCTCTTTTTAACGCTTTTTCCATGACTTTATTAAATATTTCAGGCGGAATATTGGCTATTCCTCCCGTATGTTCACTTTTAAGACTTCTAAAGTTTCAGACTTATTCACAAAAACTCCATCTTTCAGATAACCCCACAAAAAGAAGTTCGAAGCTGTAAAATCTTATGGCCTTGGTGGATATGTAACATCGCCATGTTTCAAGATGATCCGCCCAGGTTTTGTTGTTACCACACATCTTCTACGGCAAGCTCTTCTATTTGCAGTACCAAAAAATCTTTCAACATCGATCTGTAGGGCTGCTCATTCACAGCAATGGTTCTGCTCCTGTTGTCCTTAAAAAGATAACGCACAATGACTTTACCAGCAGAAATTTTCTCGAAGTTTTCCAGCATGTAGTGCATCAGCCGTAGTTCCAGTTTGCTCAAATTGAGCAGCCAGTTGCTAAAATTCCGTCTCTGCGCTGGTGGAACCGGTGGTCTATATTTTCTGCGACGTTCTCTCTGTGCCAAGATTCATTTTTTTTTATTAACACCTATGTGCTTACACTATTAAAACTGGTCTGCAAGACCAACCATTAATTTACGTCGGATAAATCTTAAAACTAAATACTTATCAACTAGAGTCCATCCAATGATGTGCTGTAGATTTTCCTGACTATTATTTGCACTCTCACACTCGCGCACTATGCTCTGCTCTTACACAGTCACTTTACACGAGCTCGAAGGGTTTGGTCCTCTTCAGTCTACGGACGATATGTTGTCTGTCCAGCAGCTGAAGAGCTTCAATGTTTTCATGAAGGTGTAGTCTGGCCTCATGTTTGCCAGCATACCTTTTGATTTCTTCTTTGACCATAGGGATGTTTAGATCTCGGTGTAGATCAGCGTTGCGTATGTACCAAGGTGCATCTACTATGTTGCGTAGTACCTTGTTCTGGAAAGTCTGTATGCTTTTTATATTGCTGTCTTTGGTGCAACCCCATAGTTGTATACCGTATAGCCATACTGGTTTTAGAATCTGATTGTAGATTAGGATCTTATTATGTATTGACAGCTTGGATTTTCTCCCAATTAGCCAATAGAGTTGTCCGTATTTTAGTCTTAGTTCGCTTACTTTCTTCTTCACATGTTCCTTCCACCTAAGTTTGGCATCTAGTGTCATGCCTAGGTACTTAGCATTGTTCGCGTAGGGCACGATGGTACCATTTATATCTAAAGATGGTGGAGCGTTTAGTCTTCTATTTGTAAAGTTAATGTGAGTAGATTTGAGCTCATTCAGCTTAATTCTCCATTGTTTAGTCCAGTCAAGTATTGTATTGCTGGCTGCTTGTAGTCTCTCAACGGCTAAGTCTTGGTCGGTGTCCACTGCCAGAAGTGCGGTGTCATCTGCAAACGTAGCAACTGTGGTTCCTTCCAAATTTGGCATATCGCAAGTATATAGTAGATACAGGATAGGCCCCAGCACGCTGCCTTGAGGCACTCCCGCCTTTATCTCTTTTAGTTCCGAGTATTCATCTTCTTGTTTGATCCTGAAGAGTCTGTCTGAGATGTAGGATGTTAGTATTTTTACATATTGTTTTGGGAGTATTTTGTTAAGTTTATGTATTAAACCTTCGTGCCACACCTTGTCGAAGGCCTGGGCCACATCTAGGAATACTGCAGAACAGATTCGCTTTTCGTGCAGTGCGCATTCGATTACATCCGTAATACGGTGCACCTGATCTATTGTTGAATGTTTTGGTCTGAAGCCAAATTGATAGTTTGGTATCAAGTTATCATTTTCTATGAATGGTTTGAGTCTTTTGAGAAGCAGTTTTTCGAATAATTTCGACACAATTGGCAACAGGGAGATAGGCCTGTAGGACTTAACATCGTTAGGCGGCTTACCTGGTTTAGGTATCATAATCACTTCTGCAACCTTCCAGCTGGCAGGAACATATTGGAGCCTTAGGGCTGCGTTGAAGAGGTAAGTGAGCATGACTATGCCTTTTCTAGGCAGCTGCTTCAAGATTTCTCCAGTGATCAAGTCGTATCCTGGCGCATTCTTTAAATTTAGGTTTATTTTTATTTCCTTAGCTACCTCATTTGGAGTGACAGGGGTGATATTTTCTGTTCTTAGATTAACAAAAGTGGTCAGAGTATTATTAGCTTGTGTTTCGTTAGGTGTGAAAATGTCTGCCAAATGCTCGGCGAACAAGTCCGCTTTTTGTTTGTTGTTTTTGGCCCACGGGCCATTTTCTTTTTTAATTGGTGGTATTGATGATATAGGTCTTTTGATTTTCTTGGTAGCTCTCCAAAGGAAATAGTCAGTTTCTTCATTCGCCGTTAGTTTTCCCAGGTACGAATTGATGGTGTCTTCTTTTAGCTTTTGTATCTCTCTTTTAAGTTGTTGTGTTTTATTGTTAAGAATGGTTTTGTCTAAAGGATCTCGTGATTGTTGCCATTTTCTTCTAGCTCTTCTTTTTTCCTTGACTATTTCTCTGATTTCTATTGGGTAATTTACACCTTTGGCTTTGTGCGTAATTTCCCTTGTGTTGTTATATGCTGCTGCCTGTATAAGCTTGGTTAAATTTTCAGTTTCAGCTTCTAGTTCTTCGCTTGTTTTTAGGCTTTGCTGTAGGTCCAACTTAAAACTTTCCCAGTCTGTAGTTTTATTCACTAGTGCTGGTCGAGTTTCCTTTTTTATTATCTTCTCGCTCAGAGTCATGATGACTGCTGAGTGATCAGATTCCAGGTCAAAGTTTTCATCGAGCTCCATGAAGTTGGGTGAAACTTTGCGTGATATGAAGAAATCCAGCAAGTCTGGAATTTTATTGGTGTCAGTTGGCCAGTACGTGGGCTTACCTGTGGAATGGAAATTGCATCCTGCTTCCCGAACAGCCTTTCTCAACTCGCTACCCTTGGTCGTGGTTAATCGTGACCCCCAGTCAACATGTTTGGCATTTAAGTCACCACCTATGATGTATCTTTCTCCTGGATGTTGAAGAAGAGTTTTATAGTCTTGTTGTTTAAGATTATGCCTAGGTGGACAGTAGACCGCTCCTACTGTTAGCTTTTGTTTGGTGGACTTGATCCCTACTACGGTAAGTTGAATGTCAACAGGTTGTAGGTGGCATTCTTCAAAGTGGTTAAGGAATTCCTTGATTACAATCGCACTTCCACCTTTTGCTTGGTTATCCGGATGGATTGTATGGTAAGTTTTGTATCCTCTTATCTTTAGATATGACTGGGTTGTCATGTGTGTCTCTGAGATGAGACACACATCTATGTTCTGGGAATTGAGGAAAACTTCCAAAGAGTGTTTTTTGTTGAGAATGCCGTTGGCATTCCATATGGCAATCCGTAGGTCTCTTTGGTCCATGATTTTATTTCTGTTTAGGGATGGCACCAGTGTGTCTGGCTTCTAGTTTATCAAGTCGGTTATTTACTTGATTTATAGATTTCATCACATCTTGCAGCATTTGCATTATGGATGGTTCAGGTTTAGATGTAGAGGGAGTAGGTTCTTCCTGCTGACTCTGTGCTGCTTGTGCATATGATACGCCAGCTTGGGTCTTATTAGAGACGAATGTCCTTGGGGTAGGTTTTGTTGCATTTTTTGTCTTTAAAGCGTTAAACCTTCTTCTTTGCAGTTCTTTCGCCACTATGCATCCCCTGTAGTTGGCAGGATGGGCTTCAGAGCAGTTTGTGCACTTTGCAGGGGTATCTTTTTCCTTAGTGCATGTCGCTGACAAGTGATTACCTGCGCATTTTACGCAGGTGGGGGTATGTTTGCAAAATGTTTGGGTATGCCCATATCTTTGGCATTTTTTGCATTGCGGTATGAGTTTATTGCTTCTTATTGCTTCAATTTTTACCTTCATGTGGTTTAGATATTGTATTGCAAATATTTTATTTATGTCATCGGTGTTATGAAACTCCAGCATATATAATGGCAAACGGATGTATTTTTTCTCATTCTTCTCTACTGTGCCAAGATTCATGACACATTTTTCTGATAAAAAGTTTTCAGAATTTCTGAACGTTTTCAAACCCTATAGCGATTCATGGAGAATTTTACATGTGTATATTTTTTCATTACCAAAGGTTACCTGGGTTATGTCAACTGGAAACAAAATCACAGCCACTTCTCATAGGAAACTATTTTGCGCCACCTTGTAGCTACCATTCTAACAATGAAGGGAACAATCAAACTAGAAGTAAATAACCGAATACGGAAAGCAGCAAATAGTTACTACCAAATTAACAATTCCATAATAGGGAAAAGCGAAGTCTAGAGCAAAACTCCCAATCTATAATCCACTATACGTTCATGTTCTGACATATGCATCGGACAGCTGGACAATAACAGATGGGCATAAAAATCCAATATAAGAAGCCGAAACTAAAAAACAGCGCAAAATGGTTAACAAGGCTAGAACCAAGAAGAATAAGGTTAGAAATACAAGAATCACAAAATACTCTTAAACAGAAAACATTAAAATAAGCAATTCAAATGTTAGGCGCATGTGTTCAGTATGGGACCCCAACGAATACCCAAGCACGCACTAGAGGCTAGAGTCAAAACCAGTGGGAAGGGAGGAAGGGGTAGACCCTGGATGCAATGATTGGACGAGATACACGGAACGGAAAGTCGAAGGGGTAAATTGAGGAAGAAATGAAAATATTGCCACGAGACTTTAAAGAATGAAAGAAATGAACTTAAACTACTGGCTCCACACTGTAGGGTATAAGGGCATCAAACAAAGAAGAAGATATTCAGGTTTTGTAGACGAGTTTATATAAAATTATTTTACTACATATTGTATTTGCACCCAATCTTGATGTATTGAAATATTGAAGTATTTAAAATATAGATTAATTATGTAAAACAAGGTGTTGGTTTTCTGCAGGATATAAAAGAATTCAATATTTCTACTAAACAAGTTGCAGCATAACAAGTAGTTAATAGGTTTAAAATGTGTGTTTAACAGCGAACATACACAGCAGGGTAATATTTTTTTATTTGATCCTGTACGATTAATGACGACAATTAAAAATATCTAATTTTAAGGCGTTCAGAGAAGCTTCTGTTTAAAATAAATTAGAAAAATCTTCTAAATAATGTAGTAGACTCACTGACATAGCATATTGTAAATGTATATTTGCGAAAATGAGAAGTGTTGAGTGAGTTCACAAGAATAACATAATATTTGCCCTCTCTGCCACAAAAAAGCAAAGTGAGCTATGGGACAGCCAAAAACTTATGGTCGCTACCATTTTTTAAATGCATTTTCCTAAGCGTCCATTTCTTTTTGTAACTAGTCGGTCGACTAATTGGGCATCAATTTTTTCTATTTTGTTAGTTCTAGTTTTAAATACACTAACTGCGTTCTTGTGTTCTATAGAATTTTCATGTAATGTAAACGAATATAAACATTTGTCTAATCGTTGATCTTACAAATGAAGATGTCTCACACAAAAAAACAAATTTCTTAATTTATTGAAAATAAGGATAACTGTTGTGTTCTAAAAATTCTCAAAGTAGTTTTCTAAAGCATTAATAGACTTAACCAGTCTTTGCTTCCATTGCTTAAAAGCTTACCGCCAAGCAACTTTTAAAAGGTTTTAAAAATATGGCATTACAGCAACACTGATCTTTTTCTCCGAAGACAATTTTCCACCATGTAGATTCTTTCCAAGTTCAAGGAACAACCAAAATTCGCACATCGCTAAATCAGGGGAATGGGGAAGACGCCCATGATTTTGATTTTACTATGCGATGAACTGCAGTCAGAGCTACTGTATGCGAAAATGCATTAACGTGCAATGGCAACATTCGCTTTTTTCAAAGGTTTGTGAACACTTCTGAAACACCTATTCCATAGACCATTTACCATAATTGTCTTCTGTTCCTCTAGCTTAATAACTTTGGCAAAACCAGTATTCCTAAAAATACTGCGTATATTACTTTTTTCATAGATCGTTGTTACTGGGGCATGATTGGTGTCGTTTCATTTTTTTAACTCACACCCGACTGACTTGTCGAGTAGATACATAAAAAAAGTATGTGCCTTTCATCTTAGAAATAATGACCGCCATTATTTATTATTTAACAATTCCAACTTTTTTTGAGAAATGTCTACACGTTATGTGAAAGTCTGTGAGGTGGTAACGAACACAATAACTTATTTTTTTAAATGGAGGTGATGATGTATGATAATTCTAACGGCTGAGAATACAATTTGTAGCTGTTGTTTTATCGTTGTCTATGTAACTTTATTGTCCTTTTCAATCATTACTTTAACAGCAGCTATTTTCTCATCGATGACAGACGTTAGAGGACGGCCTATCCCTTTTACTTCCTCCGTTTAAAAGAGGAAGGAGGTATTGTAATCACGAAAATCACCTTCCGATATTTCTTCAGATCTTCACGTTTCGGGGTCCTTAGATGACGAAGAACAGGTTTTTTTAAATTTCGTCTTCCTGTCCGCCTATCTGTCTGTATGGCTGTCTGTCTGTTGCCGGTATAACTCGAAAACTATTTGTTGGAGAAAGACGGATTGTTTGCCTTCCAGGCATAACGCCGAGCAAATTTCGATAAAAAATATATAGGGTGAGCACCTTAAAAAAATAAAATCCGTTCTATTTTTGCTTTAACTCAAGAACTATTACTGAAATAATAATAATAGTAATAATAATAATAAAGGACTTTATTGCCAAAAAGAAAATTACATAAATAATACATTCAGATATAAGAATTAAAAAAATAATGTGTCAACGGCGGGTTCCGATGCAAAAAATTACATCTGCTCTTATACTCAACCAAAATTTAATGGCAAAAGTTTAAATTGAAAATTACTAACTGAATCAAATATATTTTTCTGAAATTGAATCCGCTACATACCCGCCAACATTATGCACTAATATTAATATAATCAAACATTAAAATGAGCAAAAAAAACGTATTCTTTATTCACATAAAAGCACTGTCTTGGCGTTGAAAAGAATAAAATGACACGTACCGTTTAAAGGAAGCAATAAAAAGATCTTTGCTACAAGGTGGCAAGAAATTATAAACTTTAGCAGCACTATATGAAAAACAATGTTCGAAAAATTCGGATCTGTGAGGAGAGATGGTTAATAGCCCTTTATTCCGGATGTTGATATTATGAGTATCAGTTTTAAATGTGAGTCTGTCAGAAAGATAACTTGGTATTTTGTTAATTAATAATTTATGAACAAAACAGGCCGTGTGCAGAAAGCGTGTGAAATATGATCATATTTTCTAATTCCATAAATTAACCTTAAACAAGAGTTTTGAATTTATTGAACTCTCCTGGCATCAGAACTATCCAAATAAGGCCCATAAACTAAATCAGCAAAATTGAAATGGGCAAAACAAAAGCATTGCATGAAGTCCTCGTCGCATCAGGAGTTAAAAAATGTTTGTTAACGTACAAGATTCTTAAGTTGCTGAACGCTTTTTGTATGCATTTGTTAATATGAAAATCAAATCTTAAATTAGAGTCTATAATTAAACCTAAAGTAGGACCGGAGTTTTGTACAGCTAAAGCTGTCCCAGCAATGTTAATATTGACTAAGGGTATTAAATTATCTCTGTCTTTTGGTTTGCAAAGAAGCATAATAGTAGATTTTAGAGGATTGATAAGCAGGGAATGTTGTTCAGATATCGCTATTAAATTTGAGAGATCAGTATTAATTAAATTGTTAGCTTCATTGATGTTGTTTTCAAATTTACTGCAGTACTAACATAACCTACACTCAGATAACAGTATGTTAAAGAATGATCAGATATGCCATGCATATTCTTCACACCCTTATCACATATAATTTCGGAATTAGATGTAGTAATTAGTTAAATAAGTGTGGAGGACTTAGTGACTCTAGTGGTTCGGTCATGATTTGTTTAAATCCATAAACTTCGAGTAAATCTAAACATTTTAAACAGTTTGAATTATTGGTAGACAAGTCGATATTGGAGTCACCCACACATAACAAATCATCACAAAACGGAATGACAGATGCACAAGAGTCTTCCAATGCATTAAAGAAATCACCATATTCTTTCCAGGGAGCCCTGTAAATAGCACTAAGAGATAATCGCCTTTTGTTTAAAGCAAATGTTATCAAAAATTGTTCAAATGTATATTATTTTCTGTATTAATTACGGTAAATAAGATATTGTTTTTAATATAGTATGCAAGGCCACGACCTCGTGACATGTGCTCTTTCCTTATCATATGATACCCGTTTAATTTAAAAACGTTATCAGAAATGTTAAGATTTAACCACGTTTCGGACAGAGCAATAATATCATACTCAAACTGGTACACATGATCTCTGAACTCATAAAAACCCGTACCAATCAATTCAATGTTGAAGTGTGCAATTTTAAGGAACATGTAGTCATGTACGTCTACAAATTCAATTTCAAGACAAAACAAAATACAAACAAAACAAGCAGTAAAATAAAAAGTTTAAGAGTAAAGATAATGCGAGCAATGAGTGTAGGTGCGCTCCTAACCACAAACTGACGGTAAAATTTTTGTATTGTGGCTGTAATCTACTGAAAATGAATGTAATAGAATAATTAAATTAAAATATTGTTTAAAGTGGCAAAAATGCATCGTAAAAGGCAAAACTTTGCAGGCCTCAGCGAATTAGAATAGTAACATATTTATTAACTTAAAAATAAATAAATCTTTGTAAAACGAGTAATTTGAGTGGCTTACAACAAAAGTAAAATAATAAAAAAGGAAAGACAATCATACGTGTCTAAACTATAGCGGCAGATAATAGACTATCCATCTCTTCACATGTTAGAATCTTCACAAGGCCATTTATATTCCGGAAAAATCTTTCCATCGTTGCTCCAGACATTCTTCACACCGAAATTTTTTGGTGCAGCCTGGAGTACCCGCAGTCTATACACAGTTAGATCTTTGATAACTAGCTTACTACCCTTTAAACGTTTCTTTAAATCGTAGACATGCTTTCTTTTTCGATACGATAAGAACTTGATTATAATAGCCCGGGGTTTATCACCAGACGGTCGACCCACACGATGGGAGCGTTCGATATCATCGAACGATATGCAGTTAGGACCCAAGCGTCTGATTACCTGATCAATCACTAGTACATCTGTATTTTCATTCTTGTTTCCATGATACCAAACGCTCATTAAAGCACTCAATTATATCATTAATTTCAGCTATGATTTTTGCAGAGACAGCTGTTGATATGCTTGCAATTAAAAATTCCATCGACTTTTCATCCAGGGTAATCGCTTCTGGTTTTTCAACGCTCCTATTAGACCAAAAACAAGGTTTGCCAGCCGGCATTTTGCGGAACTAAATCGTCCGTAAAGAGCTGTGTTGGGTAGTAACTAAGTAAAAGTAACTCGTTACTGGTAACTAGTTACTTTTCAGTAACTTAATAGTAACTTAATTACTTTTGTGTTTTCAGTAATTGTAACTATAACACGTTACAATTATTTAGTAACTTAAGTAACTGAATATGACAAGTTACATTTTCATGCTACAAATGTAAAATATTTTAAAATGTTCGGTTATTAATGCGTAGTATTTAAGAAATTATACCTGAAGCTGAAGAATTTGTGGAAATTTCGCATGCTTTAGTATGCAAATGCTAATACCGACCACATGAATACCTTCTTGTACTTAGTCGATAATAAATAATATTTGACGGATCCTATTTGGGTGGCGACAGCTTTTTCCAGTAAGCTTTAAACCGTTAACAACTAGAAGCTCTCTGAGCAGGTATGTGGATTACTGGGAAGTACATTCCTAACGCCTGTGCGCAGGTTGGGGGTGTCTAATTCAGACGAAAATACATTCACCGTCTATATTTCAATAATAACGAAACAATATTTTAACAAAAAATTTAAAGTAACCCAATACGCGATGTAGCTGCTATAGGATACTGCAGTTTAAATTTAAACTAGATGAATTAATAACATATTCATTCATTTTCAAGTTAGGTCTATAATGTATAATGGTTATTTATATTTTACAGTACAGGAAACATTGCATTTCCATACTTTGACCAAAATGATTTAAAAATAAATTTTTGTCAACTACACGAAAAAATTGCATGTTCAACACATTGGAAAAGTGATTCTTCAGAAATGCATTAACAAAAATATTGACTGTTGTTTCCAATTTTTATTTTAGATCCACAGAAATTCTCAACAATTCTGACTACACTCTGGCGGCGGTTACTCATCCTTGGTTTACATTTGATTGGATATGTGATGCAGAGAAGACACAAAACGCTGTTACATTATTAGAAAATGAAGTAAAAAATCGAGCTTCTACTTCATCAGTTTGTCCACTTCCCAGTCCACAAAATAATGATGGATACAAAGGAGAACAGCATTTTTTTTCTTCAAAACAGTAAAGCGGTCCAAAAATATGGACGAAACTGAAACATATATGAAGTGCGATTCATCTAATTTAACAACTTTAGATAAATTTTCAACGTTTAGGAAAATATTTATTAAATATAATACTGCCCTCAATTCCAGTGCTCCACTTCAAACGTACAAAATTAACTTGAAATGCAGTTATTATTAAAAACCCAATAAATTGTATACATAAGCAATCAGACAGAAATGTAGAGCTAGGAATCTAATTTACTAGTAGGGATGTCGGCGGGTACCCGGATACCCGGGTGTAATTTCAGGAACCAGGTACCAGACTAGTAAATTATGTAATTTCCAAGAAGTCGGCCTTTTTCGGAGAAGATGATAAAAATAATAGCAATAAGCGCTAGAAAACCATAAAAATGCAGTAATAACAAGAATGGGATGGGGTGATCCCATACCACATAATGTTTTTTGTTTCATATAAGGAAGGTAATAAATCCGCTTCACGGAAATATTCAACCCGTCAATAGTACCATTAAATCAGTATGGGTTGAAGTAACATAAACATTCTGTGTGTGATGTTGATTGATGCTGCTACCAATTTCCGACAAAAAGTCACGTACTTGAATTTGATAACACTTGGAAGTGTGAAAATACTTACGAATAACAGACGACTTGCAGTTTGAATTGGCGAGTAGGTACTATTTCAATTTAGTTCAATTTAAAACTAGCTACGTAAAGCAATTTGTAGTTACTTCAGATGTTCAGATGTACACTAACATTTTTGTTATATATTTCGGGTACCCGGGGGTACCCGGGTACTGCTTTCGGGTACCCCGGTTTGATTTTAGACCGGGTACTACATCCCTATTTACTAGTAACAAAAATTAAACCCTATAGAATATTTGCTAATAAGCAATTGTTTATAAATATGTGTTTCTGTTGATATTAAGTTGATAGTAATTGCATGTAGATTAGTAGCCTTTCATAAAAAAGGTAACTTAAAAAATGACGAGTTACTTTATGGTAACTTAGTAACTTATTCAAGTTACTTTTATAATTCTGTAACTTAGTAACTGATTAACTTACTTAGTTACTTTTCTAGAGTAACTTACCCAACACTGGTAAAGAGTACCCAAAATTGCTGCGCGCACGTTGCAATAAGAAATTCCCACAAAAACACGAAAATTAGAGTACTTATTGTCCGTTGGCACGCTAATAGATAAGCAAATAATGTTCAGCCACTGATGATTCACTTATTGCACAAATAATTATCCACATTAGAACTTTATTGGCTACAAAACTAGCGATTTAAACTCGGAGCGCAATCACAACTACACACTCGGTACAGCCATCTTTATTCTCTTCAATTTTGCATATAGCTCAGGCTTTTATCTTTGACAAAAAAGGGAATATTTTTAACGCAACAAATACAGGGTAAGTACCTTAAAAAATAAAATGTTGTTTATTTTTGCTTCAACTGAGAAATAGGTAAACCTGATAATTCCCACATAGTTCAGGATTTACCACCCTTGACGAAACTGGGAACCAACAGATACAAGATAACTATTCTACAAAATATAACACGGGTTAACAATAAATGCGTTATATTTAAAATATCACTGATCGGAGGCGTCCTAAGTGGGCGAGGCAGCAAACACCTGCTTTACTTCGGGCTACCGCGCGGATCATTCAAATCGCATTCGCCGGCTCGTTCGCAGGGGCTGAATTCCATCGCTAGTAATGTTTTTTTTTTAATTTTGAAAATTGATGTAATTTGCATGACCAAGTGTTTTCTTTCATTGTTTGAGTATTATTACAAATGTGAAGATACGTTTACCCTTATTTTCTTTGATTTTTAAAATTGTTTTTGATGCTGTATTGCAGTTACACTTCCTTCAAATTTTTCGTACCAGCGATATATACAGCGACACTTATAAGTACTCAAGCAATTTTTACTTTGAAGCGCCATATAACGAAAACTATTAGCATTTGATACAGTAATGAACTAAACGACAAAGTATGTAAACGGTGACACTAAATAACAATGTAGTATTTGTTTCCAAAAGCTATATGGATCTTTGGATTCTCAATAAATTCGGCTTGGTTTTGGGACATACGTTATTTGGTTTTGCACATTAAACCTATTTAATTTGCAGTAATGCATTGGCACATTTCCGAAGTCTAAAATATTCTAAATAGCTTTACTAAACGTACGAAGTAAATATAATTTTTATATTTTAACGTTTAAAATACGTCAATATGAAATTAGTTAAATTAAGAATAAGTTGATTAAGTAACACACATTTATAATATATGAAAATGTTGAATTGTTTTTCAGAAACAAAATTTTGGAAAAGTTTATGAGTTTTTACTTCCCTAGTCTAAAAGCCGAAAGAAGTATTGTAACCGCTTATTTTTTCCCTTGATATTTTCAAAATTTTGTGATTACAGTTCCGTGAAAAGCCATTTACAGATTTTTTCGTCGTGTAATTTGAAAAGATGTTTAACAACGAAAGACGTTTCTTGAACAGATTTTTCTTACTTTGACAAGATTACCGCCGATCCGACGTTTAGTTTACCACTAATTTCATACGTTTAAGACGGGTGCGTAGCTTTCAGTTACTTATGAAAATAATCTATTATTGTTATTAATAAAATGATCTTCGTTTCAAATTTCGAGACAAGTTCAAGCAGTATTAACTCAACTTGGTTCTCGTTCTCGTCTTGCGGCATCACTAATTATTAAATTATTATTTGCAATATTCAAAATTCACCAGTTTCTTCATTCACAATCCATTTTGTATAACTATTGTTCAGCAATCATTCAGCACTTATCTTTTCTGTAGAAAATATATGACATCTAAGATATGTCCAAGTATTATTTGTTTTAAATCTAATAGTAATTAGCTGGCATTGCGAATTTTTATGTTAATTATTGAACGCATTGAAGACATTTTTCTATTCCCATAAATATTTGCAAATTTGTAATATATTGTTAATAATTTAATATTTTTTCTAATATAGAAACACTATTGACGAAATGAATTTCTCTTATATACAGTTAAAATAGAAATACGTCTTCTATACAAGAAAAACTAATTAAAATAAATAACTAATTTAAGTAATTATCGATAGAAGTAAGTACAGCTAAAATATAATTTTGACAAATATTTTCATCATTACTTTCTCCACTCCATTAATCACTAACTGTAACTCTCCTGTTTTCAAGTGAGTAATTAATTTTTGAACATTGTGCATTATTCGAATCAAATGTAGATATAAAAAATATGTTATAACTATAAGTACTTAAAATCAAGGACTAAGTGCGCTAGCAAGCGGTAAATGTTGAAAGCTGAAATGATGGCCAGTGGGAATCGAACCCACTACTTTTGGTTTTTAGGTCTAGTGTATAGACTGGAATAATACGACATTATTTAAAATGCCGTTAACGTTGGAATCGATTAGTAATTCTCTTATATGAAATAATTTTCTATAAATTAGTTTTGATCAAATATATTAAATCTGTTACAGTATATGACTTTTGAACTTCATTAAGCTTTCTAGTAATGAACCACCTTTGTTTTAAAAAAACACTACAATTGATTCAGAGAAATTATAAAATCGATTTAAACTGGAACGCCTCGATGGCCAAGGTACTTCTTTGTAGAGGAGCAAACGATTGATGTCTTTGTTTTCAATACAAAGCTGTACAAACAATCTAGCATTGCTTGCATGGCTTCTGATTTTGCTGTTATTACGTATTAGAATGAGCTATGCAAGCGCTGATATAAATTAGTTTATCTACTTCTACCGTACAATGTCCATGAATTATGATTCATCATAAAATTCTATTTTCATAATTCAAAAGTTTGCAAGTTGCAACCAATCAGAAAATTCTATTTTCATTATTCAATGGGTTGTAGCGAATCACAAAATTCATTTTTATTATTAAATGACTTTTGAAGTTAACAGCTGTCACAAATGTCATAATTCGGAAATATGAACACAAAACTCTTATTGCATAGGAGTAGATAAAATATCGTATTACATTCGCGATTATGGCCATTATCCACTCAGGTGACTTGCGCCACGCGCCTTCGGTTTGTGGAGCAAATGTCATCTTCATGAATAATGGCTGTCGAAATCGCTCATATATTAATGTACTATAGAACTACAGCTTGTCGAAGAACCACACAATGCATACCGAATACATTTTGTATATCAAAAATGAAATAAACCGACCATCCTTGGAGCACCGTCGGTAGTAACTGACTTGATTTTATTTGGATAAATTTCCTTTTCTTGAAATATATATTCTTCTTTAGTGTCAGTAGTAAATTTTCAAGCAAATAACAATTCTTAGCAATTTTTTTTCTTCTTTTATGAGTCAAACGTATGCTAAAAGTAAAGATTCCTGGTAAAGCAGACTCATCGAGTTGTAAAGAGGTTGTTTTTAAAATAATAATAATAACAGCGTTTATTGTCCTTTATAATACATACGAAAAATTGTAAAATTAAAAATTAAAAGTTAAAGTTTTAAAGTTAGCATTACATTTTCTTTTGTAGTGGAAGCAATTGTAGGTAACTACTATATTGCCAAAAAATATTACCATTTACTTGCCAACTGTGTTTTTGCAAAATGTTCTTGATTGCGAACAAAACAAGCAGATCTTTTTTTGAATAATTTTTGGTGCACGCGTTTGATGTCGCCAGGAAGTGCGTTGCATAATTTAGGTCCCAAATAGATAAAACTTCGCTGTGGAGCTGTTTGCTTACAGAAGGGTACTTTAAGGATTGAATATTCTGATTTGCTAACTAAATCATTAGGTTCTACGGGAAAATACTTTTTGCAGGTTTTAATCAAAATATATACTTTAGAGCAATACATTCCTTGTAAATTCATTAATCTTAATTTTCTAAATAATGGCTTTGAAGGTGTAATTAGAGATGGGCGCGTGAGTGAATTTTCGCTCACGTCACGCACGTTTCACGCTTGCTTTAAACAGTCACGTTCACGCACGTTCACGCTCACGTTCACTCACGTTCACGGCGTGACACGCCACTCACGACGTGACACGCCACTCACGACGTGACACGCAGATTTATTTCAAAATTTAAATTCAGATAGAACAGAATGTTCAAATTTCAAACCTATGAAAAAACCCTAAAAAGAACTAAAAATATGTTTTGCACCTGACATAATTTACGTGATATGTTGCAATCAGAATAGTTGAAATAAAAAGAAAAAAATGAAAATTGACTACAATAACTTCGACAAGGGATAAATACTGATTTCTCGCAAATATATTTCTTGCAGCTGTCTTCAAAGACATTACTTTTAATACTAAAAGCTGTCATTGGAATTAACGTTTAACTTATTGGTATGAGTACAGAAGGTACCTGTTGCTAGACAACACTTTTAATTCGTAGGTTTGAAAGTACTTTTACGTACAAGGATCAACATTTTCAACGTTAAATCGAGTATACAAAAAAACATTACTTTTATTAGAATAATAAGTTCATCTACACAAGTACACAATAAATTGGTTTAAAAATATCATCTACACAATACATTTTTGGTTTAATAATATCGTAATTAACAGTTTCAGCGTTAGCCGAGTATAAAAAATAAACCATTACTTTTATTAGAATAATACATTTACAGATTAAAATGTTGATTTAAAAATAATATGTAATCAACATTTTCAGCGTTAAGTCGAATTCTGCGCTCTTCTAAAATTCTCCCAGCTGTAGAAAATACTCTTTCGCTTGTAGCGGAATTTGCCGGTATGTTTAAATTTCTCAAGTTTTTTTAACAGTGGCGTATTTACACTGTTTTTCCAAAGTCCTAAAATGTCATCTACATTTCCGAATTTTAATTTAACATACTAACTTAGTTTTGTTTCGACATCATCCTAATTACACGTGTCGTCGTCAGAGCTATCTCTAAGTGTAGAAAGATAAGAATCTGATGCTGATCTACCAGTTTTGAGTCGTTTGCTATGTATTTCATCATTATCATCTATAGTTTTATTTGCATTATAATCTTCTCTTTTATGTGAAGGCCCAAAAATAAAGTCACATAATGTAACTTGTTTGGCACAATTTGTGATTTAATGAATTTAAAAGTTGCTGCACCCTGCAGTTTTTTATTCGTTACTAAATATTTAACGTGAAATTAACGTGAAACGTGAATCACGCCTTGGAAATTTTCACTCACGTTCACTCACGCTCACGTCACGATTTTCAAATATTAGTCACGTTCACGACGTGACACGCCGTGACACGACGTGACACGACTGTTTTCACGTCACGCGCCCATCCCTAGGTGTAATCCTATTATGTTTTGAAATCATCTTCACAACAATTTTTTGAACCGTTATTTTGACAATTATGGATGACAAGCGTCGAAAAACGTCGGCAACGGTCGGCATGGTTTTCAAGGATCGGCAAGGGTCTGCACGAGTTACATAATGAGACTTCAACACAGTGGCGTAACTATCATATGTGCAGGGGGTGCGAAGAACCTCGGCGCCGAATCCATATAGGCGCCGCGGTAGCGGAGTTTTTACTGAAAATAAAAGTTTTCCTAGAATAGTGGTTCAAAGTGGCAACAGACTATGATACGTGAGGGCCACTGGGCTCTTTTGAGCGCTTAGTCTTTTCTCCTTTTGAGTAGATTAGAAGTTCCAGCTCTAGTAAGTGTTTGTGATTCTTAGATTTCATAGTGCATAGTGCATAGTAACATACTATAAATTCAAAGTTTTAAACCGCAAATTTCTGGCAATTGTCTCAGATACAGAGGTCATAGAGAGTGGCAAATTACTTCAAACTACGTATGAAACTGATCTCGATAACGGCTTAGTAAAGTAAATTGTACAATTTCGATCTTCGTACGCAACTAGTATTTAATCTTGCTTCTTAGTGAAGGAAGTGGGAGAAAAATGTTTGTCTAATCACACATCATTGGCTAGCTTTCCAGATATGTATACAGCTTATAACCTCTTTTTTACATCCCGTCACTACAGCCTCCACTGAGAGATCTTTTTCTAAATTAAAACACTTTTTGCTAAGTAAGATGAGCCAAATACGCCTAAAGAGTTTTGCATTACTGAGTAACGAGAAACTAAGAGCCAGTACTCTTGGTTTTAATTCACTGATAGATATATTAGCTTTAGCAAAGTCTCACAAAAGAGAGTTTAATTAAAGTGCTATACCTACATATTTATATATCTATGTATTTTATTTTTCTTGTGAATTATTTAAATTTGTATTCCTTTTACGTGGTTTTTGGTTTTTGTATTTTCATATGTATTTTTATGTTTCATGTTATCTTCTGCGAGTATTTGATGTAATGGTAAAACCTGTTCTACTTTATGGGTCGGAATCGTGGACGGTTACAGAACAAGTAAAGCAGAAATTGTAGGTGTTTGTAAATATGTAGGTGTTTGGTGACCAGTCATTATTTCGAACAAAGATCTTTAGGACCGAACAAATCAGGTGGACATTAATATAGAAATTAGAAGAAGAAAATATGGATGGTTAGGGCATACGTTGCGAAAAAATAAAACTGAAATTTGCAGAAAAGTTTTGATTGGAACCTTTATTAGGGTTTCAGAAACGGATGCCCACGAAAAACGTGGAGGAGAACTGTAAAACAAAGGACAGGGAAAACTATAGCACAACTGAGCCAAATAGCAAAGGAAAATGACAACTGGAAAGATTATACGAATACCCTATGTCCCAATAGGGAATAATGGGATTATTATTATTATGTTATACTAGCTTTTACCCGCGACTTCGTTCGCGCGAGGTTCGTTATTTGTGTATTAAATAATGACTAATTATTTTCTGTCATCCCATCCCATCCTATCCCCGTCCCCGTCCCTTTCTCCGTCCCCGTCTCCGTCCCGTTCCGTCCCGTCTCGTCCCGTCCCGCCTCTCCCCTTCCATCCCATTCCTTCCCTCCCCTTCCCTTTCCGTCCCGTCCCGTCTCGTTCCTTTTCGTCCCGTCCCTTCCTTTTCCGTCCAGTCCCTTCCTGTTCAGTCCCTTCCCGTCCAGTCCCGTACCTTCCCGTCCCGTCCCGTCCCTTCCCCTTCCATCCCATTCCTTCCCTTTCCTTTCCGTATCATCCCGTCCCGTCCCGTTCCGCCCCTTTCCCTCCCGTCCAGTCCCGTCCCTTCCCGTCCCGTCCCGCCCCTCCCCTTCCATCCCATCCCCTCCCCTTGCATCCCATCCTTTTCCTTCCCTTTCCGTCCCGTCCGTCCCGCCCCGACCCGTCCCGCCCCGCTTTGCCCCGTCCCGTCCCGTTCCGTCCCTTCCCTTCCCGTCCAGTCCCGTCCCGCTCAGTCCCGTCCCGTCCAGTCCGTCCCGTTCCGTCCAGTCTAGTCCCGTCCCGTCCCGTTTCTTCCCTTATGTCATGTTTACCGTCTTGGACTTAAAAATAAATGTAATTTTCGCAATCAACGTCCCAAAAAACCTCAATAACGACACCCATATCGATTTTTAGGCTTACTTACCCCATTTCACCCCCTAAGGGGTTGATTTTCGGAAAATCACGAAATACGTGTTTGATTATTTGTTTTTAGGAGTACTCCTACGAAGTTTCAAGTCGAAATGTCTATTTAATATTATTTCTCCATACAAAATTGGAACCCCCATTTTACCCCTTTAGGGGTTGAATTTCGAAATATCCTTCCTTATTCCTTGTATACATCATAAAGGGAACCTCTGTGCAAAATTTCAGCTTTCTAGGTTCAAGGGTTTGGGCTGGGCGTTGAACCGGCCCCAAACCGTCTTGTTACGCCACTGCTTCAACATCCTGGGCCCCATCAGTAAATCGTCGCTGTACTGTATCAAAGCCTAAAAGTATTTTCTTGATAATATCAGACGCTGGCTTATGCCGTAGAGTATGCAGGGCCTCACCAACAGCTGGTAGGATCAGTTCTCCAATAGTATACGATTTACTCGATTTAGAGATAAGTACGGACATTTTGTTTGGATGCCGCTGAAAATGTATCTGTAACGTTGCTCGTTCCAAAAATTGATCTTAGAATGCTTGAAAATAAGATAAAGCTTTATCTTTCTAATCAATTGAACTTTTTAAGTGATCTAATGTTTGAGACTTCATAGATTCACGGGATTTTTTTGACAAATCGCGCACATCGCTAACGTTAGTGTGTGGGCGACCGAATAATACCACACTTCAAATATTAGATGTTATGTAGTCTACATTTCTTCTTTGGTTCCGCCATGGTTTTATCTCTAAAAAAATTTAATTTTTGTTATAAAGTTCTTCCTTCAATGGCCACTTTGGAAAACTATGAGAAATATTCTCGTGAATTAATTTTATATTTACTTAATACGGAAAATTCGTCATTGATGAGCAAACGCGCCGTTTTAAACCTCACCCTTAACAGGAGCTAATGAAGCTAGATTAAAAAATCTGTAAAAGGCTTTATGCAGAACTTTCCTCGTCGACATTGTGACACTAAATAATTTTAAAAATCAAATTAAGTTAGGAGCAAAAATATCTTCACATTTCTAATAAATTCATTACATTTTCAAATTTAAAAAAATGTATCCCGCTGGGCTTTGATCCCGCCGCATCTGCAGCTCTGCAGATCGCTCAATCCTAACCGCATCTCCGCAGCGGATATAACTACAGCGAAATACCATCTGCGCTATCGAGTCTTTTCGAGGAAAGTCCGGCGCGCGCCTCTCTTTAAGAGCACGGTGTTATGGTTAAAACATTTTTACTCTTTTGTGACATTATCCTTTATCGGTTGAGTCTTATGTTCGGCAAATGTAAAGCCTGACCTATGTGAAAGTTATTACTTCCTTTTATTTCAAAATTAACACAAAAATAAACAAACTTTTATGTTTTTAAGGTGCTCACCCTGTATATATTTTTATGAAATTTTACCGGTTTTATGCGAGGTAGATATATAATACGTATGCAAAATATCGTCTTTCTCCGACAAATAGTTTTTGAACTATACTGCCAACAGACAGACAGACAGACAGACGGACACAGAGACAGACAGACAGACAGAGAGACAGACAGACAGCCAGACAGACAGACAGACAGAGAGAGAGACAGACAGACAGACAGACAGACAGACAGACAGACAGACAGACAGACAGACAGACGGACAGACGGACAGACACACAGACAGACAGACAGACAGACAGACAGACAGACAGACAGACAGACAGACAGACAGACAGACAGACAGACAGACAGACAGACAGACAGACAGAGAAACAGGCAGACAGACAGACAGAGAGACAGAGACACAGACAGACAGACAGACAGACAGACAGACAGACGGACAGACGGACAGACGGACAGACGGCCAGAGGGACCGACGGACGGACGGACGGACGGACAGACGGAATTGAGAAAACCTATTTTTCGTCATCTAGGGACCTTGAAACGTGAAGATCTGAAAAAATCTCGGAAGGTGATTTTTTCGTGATTACAATACTTCCTTCAGCTTTAAAACGAGGGAAGTAATAGTAGTTCGTGCAATCGAGGGCGTTTAAAAATATTCGCGAACAAATACAATGGTGTTGATGACGGCGGGTAAATAATAGTTCCGCCGATTGATCCCCTGTTAGCGTTGTTGTTTTTCCGCAGCTGTTGATAAATAGCTCGGCGGTAATTGAATCTGCGGTCATTAAAACGGCATTGTAGCAAAGGGCAGCGGATACTAAAGATCCATTTTGGTAGGCGGTTAATTAGCCACTAACATAGTTACAGTAAGTACGACCCTGTGTACAGCTTAGTCATAATTGAGATTTACGTCACAAATTGAGCCTTTTAGATTTACATTTTATGTTTTCTCAGCAACGGCGCCCGCTGTACGAAGCGGGTAATGGATCTTTTGATTTTTCGTTTTAAGCTGTTGAATTTGAAAAGCAAATGGGTGCAGTTTATTTTCGCGAGTCGAATTTTAAATATTTAGTGCATGGTTCTCCGCAACGTAGAGGACGCTTGGAACGTTCGGACTGCAGATGTATCCTTCCGACTTGATCATTCTCCGTTTGTTCTTTTTATCTGAGGGTATAGACAGAACTAGCCTCGAATACAGCGACCGTATATAAGATAATTAAATATTGATAAGTAGTTTGCGTTAAAATCAATTTTTGTTATTCAGATATCTTCTAAATAAGGCATCTCAAAGATTCTATTTAACTTATCCGATATACGAGGCGTGTTGCGTAGAAACCCGTCCCTAATCAAATTAGCATACGCAGCAGATGAAATATTTCTTCTCGATTATTAGCGTTCGTGTTTGGTATAAAAATGTAGGTAGTTGAAAACCTGTCTAAGCAAGATTAGTTTGTGATCATTCAATTTTTGTGTGCTGAAGGTGTTCAACTATAGATATTTAAATTATATGCAAATGCAAACTGTGTATGAAAACGTATGTGTTGCACATTCAACAGTTAAGAAATGGTGCGAAAGTTTAAAAATGTAAGACAGAGTGAGACAGCGTATGTATATTTTTTATGTAATAGAAACACTATCTATGCATAAGTAGCTACCTACTACATACGAGGATAAATTGAAGTCTCCGGCCTAACCCAGGTGGCATACAAATTTGCGCAATTTTTTACGACGTTATATTATTTCATAACAATAATTTCTGTCAAATAATAATTGTTTGACAGGCTGTCAAACTTGCTACAGTTTTGCACGCTGTACGAATGGAGCAAGTTGGAATTCGTGTAGTTATTAAATATGTTCATATTAAGGGTTTATCCCCAAAAGAAATAAAAGCTGAACTAGACGGCACATTACGCGAATCTTCCCCTTCATACACAACAGTTAAAACTTGGGTTGCGGACTTTAACCGTGGTCTCAAGAGTACATAAAAGATGCATCGCGTTCAGGAAGACCAAAAACATTCACCACCAGGGCCGCAGCAACGTATAGGCCGAGTATATGTCCCTGCCTACAAGTGCAAGCGGCAAGGGGTGCCAAAATTGGACTGAAAAAAGGAATTTCTTTCGTACTAATAAAAAACAAATACTTAAACAAGCTGGAAATTTTACAAAAAAATGCAATATTAAGGATTTTTGCCTAAATAATGCTAATTATAATAATGCGAATTGCGCCCAATCTGGTCGATACATACATTTTCTTGTGCAATTTGCTAAGGGAATATTATATGTCTACCAAATTGTAACGGTGTTTGTTTTATAATTCCCACATAAATCAATCGAATCATTAGAATTATTAGCTTTTTAGCCCACCGCATAGGTGGCCTTATTCTAATTATAAAATGTTTTGCATTTTAAAAATTGAATGTAATACAGCAGTGGCGACAACTAACCGACATTTTAAACAACTGTTGGAGCGGATTCACTGATGGCACATACTACATACACATTCACTCATTTCGGCTCATCGCTGGTTCAGTGGCCAACTGCAGCTTAAAAAAGAATTATCGAAATCGGCCTGATGCAAAGCTCATACTAGGTGCCGACAGAAAAAGCTACAAGACGATGTGGCAGTGTGACTGCGGGTACAGAACCGTATTCTACGTTCATATGTTACTACGCATAATAATATGTAATTATTTGTTCATAATGTGTTATTTTAACATATTGACATGTCTTTACACTAGCTTTTGAGCGTTCCACGTAGGTGGTCTTATTGTAATTAAAATATTTTTTACATTTTTAAAATTTAATTGTACATAAAAAGTCACGACAGAAAATGTTTTTAACGTCTTTAATACAGAAAGCACGCTGCAAGAAAAACAACTTTCGCTGGATCGAATTATGGTTGAAGTCTTCAAAATTATCTACAAAATAGGTAAAAATACTGAAACACTTAGCAATGCAAATTACATGAATTTGGAAATTAAGAAAAACATTGCAGCCAGTGGGATTTGAACTCGCCTTCACTGATAATGCTTATGCTATTCGTTGCGCTATAAATGAAGCATGGCATTCCGATTTCGGGCGTAATGCACCCGATCGGTGCCGATGAAATGGTGACGCAGGAATCAGGAACACTTCATGTTTATATATAGGGATTTGTAAAATGTCCTACTGACTATATAATAACATGTACTTTTTTTAATTAGAATTGCTTTTATAATTTTGTTTTCTGTTCTTATTTTATTTGTGTTGTATTTTCACTATTTTCTTATTTTAACAGTTCTTTATTTTTAAAACTTTTGAATTAAAAATGTCAAATTTATTTTTGAATATCAACTTATTTGTTTTAAATACATTACATCATATATCCGAAGATAAATGTAGAATCATACAGTAACATTAGTATTTTGTTTCACATAATATATCGTTAGTATACTGAGGGGCGAAAAATGTTAGCTTGCCTACAATAAAAGTTTGCCTAGTTACGGTTATCGAAAAAGTTCATAAAATTGTCCTGAATGACCGCCGATTGAAGTTGATGGAGATATCAGATACTGTGGGCATTCCAATAGAGCGGACATAAGTAGTAGGGCGGCACCTAAACTGGAGCAATCAAATTAATTGATCTAATTAAATCCGCGGATTGACGTAATTAATTCCGCGGTTTGATCTAATTAATTTTCATATGTGTTACTGATTAGATTACGCGGCGGCCATTTTTATTTTGATTCTGGAATTACGCGGCGGCCATTTTCAATTTTCGGCCGAATATTTGAATTTGAAATTTTTCAGATTTTTTCTAAGTTCCAATTTTTTGAATTTAAACTTCTCGGGTGTCGGCCATCTTGGTTTTCTGCGCGCGCACTTCTCTCGGATGCCAGTTTTAATTTCAATTTAGCCACCGTTTTGAATTTTAAATTGATAAATCTGTCTCTCTCTGCTACTCATGGCGCGTTGGTTATCTCTCTTGCATTCACAGGATGGATGTTTAATTTAAAAAAATCCCTGGCGGACTTGGATTTGAATCCTCTACGTTGGCATCCACATTGGGCTTACATAGGCTTATGCCGCTACACCACGGAGCGCTACAGGATTTAAAGGGTTTGAACAGAATGCCATTTAACTGTTCTGACTCCAGACTTTAAAACTAAATATTTTTTGAAAAATATAATTTATAAGAATGGAATTACATCGTCTATGGACTTAAAAGGTTGAAACGAATTTAAAAAAAATGATTCCATGAGTGCTTTTGCTAGAATTAATCATTTTAGTCCCGTATATAAATACGCGTATTCTGAGTGACGCGCATGAATGGATTATTGAGATTCCCATTGTCCCAGCCTACTATACAGGGTGTCCAAAAAATGGCGGATTAACTCTACGGTGCGTTACTAAGGGATGCCTTATGAACCCTGGAAAAATATGAAAAAAATTCCTGGGCCGTATTTTTCGAAATATTTCGAAATTAATAAAAATAAATCTGGCAACATTGAAACTGCAACAATTTCTCAATCAAAACTGTATCCATATTAAGTTGTTAATATGTTGGTGACACTGTAAGTCTATGTCAAATTCGAGGTTAGTAGGTTAGGTTTTGCGTCAGTTTTGACACAAACTGTCGCAAAACCTAACCTGCTAACTTCGAATTTGACATGAACTTACAGTGCCACCAACATATTATTTATACAACAAATATTTCAATGCCAAGCTTGATTTCGTATATTATTATTGTACAAAGCCTGTTTGCCATATTTAGTAATTGACAAACTCAACAGGAAATCAGTTTTTTAAAATACTTAAATATTGAAAGCAATTTAGTTAAATCCCAAGAATATTTCTTTGACCAGAAATATTTCGAAAAATACGGCCCAGGGAATTTTTTTCATATTTTTCCATGGTTCATTAGGGATCCCCAAGTAACGCACTGTAGAGTTAATCCGCCATTTTTTGGACACCCTGTACAGCGAAACCACTGCCAAATTAGCGGGGAAAGAAGAACTTGAATAATTGTTTGAGGTTATGAAACAAATGGAAACTTCGCTTAACTTAAAAAGCATGACATTGGTTCACCTGTAATGTCAGCTTAAATTTTGTCTGAAGAAATTACAATCTATGTGCTTGTTTAATTTTATATTTTATTAAATTAGTTATAAAAACGAAAGTTTGAAAGCTATATGAATATCGATGCGCCTAATTTGTCTTTGTACAATTTGAAACCTTGAAATGCAGACTTTAACTTAATTGTTAGCACAGACAAAGGAATTTGCTATGATATAACTGATTCTGCAGGGGGTCAGCTTGTCTGCGCTCATACTTTACGTAAAGTGGAAATTTCCTATCTCACTCGCTCTTATTGACTGCTGTAACTTTATCTCTTGCACTCGCTCAAAATGTCTGTAGTTTTAATATGATTGAAGGTATTTCGTCATTCCTTCCAGGTATTTGAAAATATATATTAGACGTGTTTTAAAAAATATATGCATAGGCGTTTACGATTTTCTAGTGATTTGGTTCATATGATTTTTGTCGCTTTTAAAATAAATAAACATTATTTTATTTCGTACTTGAGTTTTATAATTACGCTGTGCCATTTTTGGATTTGATTACGTCACGCAAAAGTCATCCGCTTCACTCATTGCAGCTGTTCTCTCTCGCTCGCATTTATTTAATAAAAAAAAAAACTTTTTGCGCCGGCCCCAAGTCGGGTTTGAACTCTAGTTGTCACGAGATTGCCATGATTGGTTTTTATTTTATAAGTAAAGCGTCTTAGTTACTTTGAAGCACACCTTTTATAAAACGCACCAGTCAAATTTAAAATAAATCACTAGGTTTTGGAGAGGATCGACATCTAAATGACAATTTAATAATAATTTTCAAAGTACATTACTCTAACTTCTTGCAATTTTAGTAAGCTTTGAATAAAAACCGCATTTTTATTGAAAATTCTTCTGCCACAAGCATTTCGATAAACAAAATTTCAGTTACGTAGGCTCATTGTTCATTTTTATTACGAAAATTAACTCAAAATTGAACAAAAATCACGCAATTACACATCATCTCACATACATTTTTGACAACAATCGACATCATGTCACATAAATTATACAAAAAATGACATTTTAATTAACCACACCATGAAAATTTTATAAAAATCACGCAATTGCACATCATATCACATAAATTTTAACAAAAATCGACATTATGTCACATAAATTATACAAAAACTGACATCATGTCAGTTGAAATTATACAAAAAACGACATTGTTATTTAATAAGCGATAAAAAATACGCCATCCCACATCATTTTACTTAAAAAATTATCACAATTCGTTCTACAAAACGATTTATAATAACGAAAATGATGTAAAACCAGTTTTAGAGTTATTTCTAAGCATAATTTTGCAAATATTTTACACTTTTTATAAATTGCATCGCTCAAAAATGTATGTTAACCCCCAAAGTAACATAAAATTGAATAAAAACAGCACTTTCATTGAAAATTCTTCTGCCACAACCATTTCGATAAACAAAATTTCAGTTACGTAGGCTCATTGTTCATTTTTATTACGAAAATTAACTCAAAATTGAACAAAAATCAAGCAATTACACATCATCTCACATAAATTTTTACAAAAATCGACATTATGTCACATAAATTTTACAAAAACTGACATCATGTCACTTAAAATTATACATATAAAAGTGTCGGTTTTTATTCAACACACGATGAAAATTGAACAAAAATTACGCAATTACACATTATCTATAAGGTACACTGGCATAACACTAGTTGGCTATCGATTCTTAAAGACCAGATCAAGTAGGTTTAGGTAATCAACAAACGTCAATGTCAAGCAATTCATTGGAGGTTGGTGGTTTTCAATCCGCTAAGTTTTTTTGTTCCTTTTTAATTGTTATTCGTTGAAAACGAGGGCAGATTGCCCCCGAAACGTTCGTTATTTAATACGTTATTTAATCATTTTAATTTGCAGAGTGGTGAAATACCCAAAAAAGAATATGAATTAAAGCAGCTATAAACATGCAACACATATCAACGGACCGGGTTATCTATACAGACCTGATCAACTGTTACAAGAGGTTATTAAGATTTCAATGGGATTTCGGATGGCAGGATATTTCACCAGAAGCCAACACGTTAAGAAGTATTAAGGATCATACATTGTCAATACCCATAAAACCCATACACCGATCATTAGAAGTAATCTTCAGAAGACTTAGAATCGGGCATTGCCACTACACCCATGCATTCATTTTTAAGAAAGAGCAACCTCCGCACTGTAACATCTGCAACAGTCGAATCACAGTAAGGCATCTATTTCTAGAATGCAAGGAGTACGATATACAACGGCGAGATTTCAACATCCCTGGAAACCTAAAACAGGCGCTGTCACCTGCAAACATTGACAATTTATTCAGTTGTCTCAAAGCCATCAATTTATTGTCGAAAATCTAAACCACAATTACCATATACTGTAAATAATATCATATTCATAGCTAATGGCATGTTGTTGACGCATGAATATGATATTATATATATATATATATATATATATATATATATATATTGATGCACGGTAACTTGTCGCCTCCGGTGCATGGAAATGGCGACCTGACCTCCGGGTCTTCCCATGGAGCTACATCGACAAAACATGTATATATGGGTTGTTGAAATGATAACCAATCCGGATTCCTTGAGAGGGGAAAAGATTTTTTAATTTTTAAGGGGTCATATATGGGGAGTACAGAAAGTACGCTGTGACCTCCGATAACTGTATATATGCGTACACCTTGTTGTCGTTGTTGCCTCCGACACTGTTGCCATATTATCGGAGGTCACATAGACACCACTTTATCCACGTTCTGGACTTTTAACATAAATACATATACAGACTGATAGTTTGCACCATATTTTTGGCAAAGAACACACTTTCTGATTTCGGCACCACGAAATGTGATATAGTCGTCTGGAATATGAAAATAAACTCAGTTATAGAATGTTTTATTCATATGGATAGGTAAGTACTTAAGTGGGTATGTAAAACAAAATGGTAAGTTACCCAGGTAAACTTTGAAATTATAAGACTTGCACTTCTAAAAAAAGAAACGAAAAATTGAAAAAGTATAACTGCAAGAAATATTCTACGTATAGCAACTAATTTTTTTTTCTTTTTATATGAAGCGAATTCTTTCTCTGAATCATCGACTTCTGCAACGGTCCATCCTAAAATTATTGTTAGTTCCCAATTATTTGTACCTATTTTTGTTTTTACTATATGTACCTTTTTTAGCTATAGTTACTGGACCTTTTTTGGTTTTACACATTGTTTTTATAGAAACACCGCCAATATAATCGTCACTGCTTTCATCATTATAATCAGAAGTTACAAAAGTACCACGGTAAGAAATCCATCTATTTTTATTCTTTATGTCCTACCAGTACATTAATTGAAATTAATGACTCTATTTTAAGGCCTCTTAGATACAAAATAACGGTCCAGGGCAATTATTTTCTTCATAAGAACACTAGGGTTATTATGAAAAATTAACAGTATTTGTTTCCATGAATACAACTTGATTATGCACCACTGTCACAATGAAAATTAATGACAGCTCAGCTAATGTCACAAATATAACTTAGATCAGCTAACTAGATTAATCTTAAATACTACAGTGAGCGCCAAAAAGGATTGGTCAGTTTCAATACCTAATAAAAACCTATACACTTCACCTATGGAATCAATGATAATTTCTTCATAAATCGGAAACTTGGGAGTTTTGTTTCAATGTTTGACATCCTCCGAAAGTGACAGTTTGGTGTGCTGTTTCAACGTCAAAGATTGTCGGGGCTCATTTTTTCGAGGAAATTGGTGAAACGGTAACGGTTACATCTCAAAGACATTACATGCTTTAAAGATCTTTTTATTGCAAATAGAGGAGGAGATAGTAAATGAATATTGGTTTCAACAGGACGGTGCTACAAATTACAAATTACACCGCAAGAATTAATACGAATCTCCTACGACAATCGTTTCCAAATAAACTGATTTCTTGCTATGGTGACCTTCATTAGCCCTCGAGATCGCAGGACATAACCACTCCTGATTTTTTCTTTGGGATTACTTGAAGAGCAGAGTATTTACAAGAAAGATAAGAAATCTGGAAAAGCTTAAAATGTTTATTCGGGAAAATATTGAAGCTATACTGCAGGATATACGGCAAAGTGTGATGAGAGATTTCGGCCACCGTTTAAAAGAGTGCATTCAACAAGAGGGGAGTCATTTAACCCACAGCATTTTTCATAAGTGAATCTCCCATTCTTAGTCTTTAAGAAATAGTTCTGATTAACTGTGTAATTTAAGCAAATAAATTGTTATTACAAATTGAAACTGACCAATGCTTTTTGGCGCTCACTGTATATCATAGTAATTATATGAATTGAATATGAATATGAATTAGGTAAGAAAATTGGTAGGACATAAAACCTTGAAGACACCACGGGCATTATGAGCTAAGAGCCCGCGATTGTTGTACACACCTCGGGCCAAAACCCTCGGTTAGTACACTAACAATCTTGGGCTCTTATTTTACTCATAATGTCCTTGGTACCTTAATAACTATTTTTGGTAGGCCATACCTATTTTTGAAACAGACGCCTTGCGTTTCGTATTTTTAGATGTTTTTTTTTGAAAAGTCACGAAGTCTAGAACCTTTCCCGCTGTTCAATACACGTTTATATTTGGTAGTTAACATTCGCTCGGTTTCTGATAATACATTTTTAAACTCTGGAGCACAATTACTGCGCTGGTCCTTTTTATAGTCTTCGATTTTCAGGAACTGGGCATCACCAATTCGTCGCCTGTTAAATAGAATTAGCAATGCTAAGCTGCAATTCACCAGTAAGTTTTTATGTCATCTTTTTGTTCCGTAAATACTTTAGCGCAATCGTCGGCATTTTTCAGACATTGGTCTCGGAAGGTTTTGATGTCGTTTACTAGAGGCAACACCTTTTTTCTTGAAGGTCCTTGTTAGCTAGGGAAGCTAGTTCGCGGTTCCACCAGGACTCGATCAATTTTTTACAATTTTTTACATGTCTCAGCCAAATGGATACGTGCGTTTTCGATTTACACTTGAAACCACAACTTTCTTTTAAAATGAGATGTGTTAACTTGTCGCAAGCGATTTTCAAAGAAGTGCCAAGATGCATTGCAAGGCTGGGATATTTAAATGTTTTTTTGATGGGGTCATATCCTAAAATACTCCTTGTGGCACTTAAAACATTGACAACATTTTTCGATTGGAGCATATCTTTAAAACTAACTTGTTTGTCGTTAGTTTGTTTTCTGTAAGAAATAAGCAGTCTCGAAAGTTCCCTCATGCGGTTGCTACAAACATACGCCATGCGTTCTCTTTTGTGTTTCTTCAGATACGATTCCCCAAAATTTGCAATTAGAAGATCTTTTTTAACTTCGAAAGAGATTTCATCTCCTTTCATCTTGTCGAATACTTGGTAAAGTTGGATTATTATTTTACTTTGCACAAGAAAACAAACTGCTGGAAAAAATTAACCGCTAACCAAAATGTATTGTATCAGTTTTTGGTTATGGGTCAATTTTATCCAGCAGATTTCAAAATTACACGCACCTGGCATTTTACATGTAGCTTTGATATAGTGTCTGTGGGATCACTGGCACAAGCCACGACTGTTTGTGAATTTGATACATAGTCCATTCTACTACGTTTTTGTTCAGAAATATTTGGCTTAGAGATGCGTCTTTTCGTATGCCTCTTCAAATATTGTTTTCGGAACAAACCTTTGCAATAAATGCAAGGATAGTAACCGTGTTTCTCTAAAGATTCTTAGTTAGACTTCCGGAAGGGACGCGTTATACCGGCTACATGGAGGTAATAATGTGTATCTTTACGAAGTAATATAAGTGCCAGGCGCCTATCTTTACTATTTCTAGGCAGTTTCAATATATCTTCAATTTATTTTTCTGAGCCATGATATCTCTCTATGTGTCTCATAATTTTTTTTTAAAGCACATCTTCGTCACAAAATTTGCATCTAATTTCTTTCTTTTTAAGAGCTGGTTTGGCCTGCCATACAAAATTGGGTATGGGAAATTGACTGGCTTAAAAAATGCACTTACTCTAATTTGCTCAGATAGTGGTTGAGATATTACTTTGGAAGTCTTGCATTGATCATTGGTTACATTTAAATTTTTTAAGCTGCTTATTTCATCGTCACTGACCTTCTTCTCCGAACTAGTGCTTGAACTGGTATCACACAAGTTTCTTACGTCAAAATCCTTATCACGTGAATCATCTTCTTCAGTTGCAGATATTACACCAGAACCTCTATCATTATTTCGTGTGATTGAAGCGTCCTTTGGATGAATCGCGATATTTGATATTATCTGGAAATTTGTAGAACACTTGATGGGATTCTCCAGTGAATTCAAGAAAATGTAGGTCCCTCATTTATTGACACATGTTTTTATCTAAATTACAATCGCAGAACACAGGGCAGACTTCTACAAACTACCGTTTTGTTGAGTTATTTATGGAGATATTTTACTTTAATATTTGAAGGTAAGAAAATTTATGTTGCAAAAAATATAATATATTTTTTAATTATTAACGTAAATCAGCAAAATGATCTTTTGGTAATAAATTCTGAAAATAACAAAATAATATGCTCATAAATAATCACGAAATAAAACTATTGTTCGTAAAAGTCTATACTGCTTTCTGCAAGTGGGAATTGGTTAGACTGGAAAGGCCGTATATTAGTAATGGAAGGGTAATTTTTGAACAAATTACATGATTACAGATACATTGTTGACATACATTAATTTCTTTTGACCACTTAAAAGAATTTGATCTAATTTCAGCATTACGTACTTCTATGCAGAATGAACCAGATGCTTCACTTATATTACATATCTGAGTTGTTTGAATAACAAGATCTTTCAAAGGTAAAAGCTCTTCATATTCTTTTTCATCTGAGTTTGACTCCTCATTATCGTTTGGGATCTTTAGAACTTGAAAAACGCGAGCAGTCACTAAATTCTAACCAGTTCTGAAAATTTCATAATTTCTTTTAGATGTAAGTAAATTTTATTTCTGTTAGATACCTTAACTAAGTCACTTGGGTTACCATCTCTTCTTCATTCTCCTTCGTGCTTTTGTGTTATGTCAGTATTATTGTTGTCAATTACCTTACCCAAATAATTTGTGTCATGTTTTTGTACTTCCAAAATTTGTTCCTTCATCTCCTTTAATATATCATTTGTTGGTAATCCATAAATATAATCTTCAATTACGCATTTACTCTCATTTGGGACATATATTGGCATTAAATCTGAAGTCTCATTTATATAGAACGTTTTATTGTTTGATACTAAAACCATTCATAGGGAAAATAAAAAAGTGTAAATAGTTATTTACCAAGTCCTATTTGTAATATTTTAAATTTTGTAATTTCATACTAACTCGTAATATACCTTCAGCATTGCCAATATTTCCAGGTGGAATTTTCAAATTGTTCTCATGTAGTAATGTATCATTTTTAGGTAATTCATAGATGTAATGATCCTTTATGCATTCAGTCTCATTTTGGACATGTTGCCAATCGGAAGTCCCACTTCTAGGTAAGCTTTTATTAGTCCCTTCTGAAACCATATGGAAAATTAAAATGGAAAAAGGCCTGAAAGTGGTGATGAGCAAGTTTGCATATCTCCTTGCATGAGTACCGAGCGACTTGGACCGTCCAACAATGTGGAATCATTTCTCCTGTTTAATGACTGGAAGGGTACCAGCTTTGTAAAGCGGGTTCTCGAGAAAGGAGTATTTTCTGATTAAGATAATGTTATTGAATTTGGCAGTTGTGCATGGTTTTACATGAATTGAACATATCTCAAATTTGATCCCAATCGGTTGATAAATAACAGATAAATGCAAAGGGCCTCTCTATTTTTGGTCCAATGTTGCCCATTTTCAAACTTAAATCTACGATTTCAATTTAGAATCTGTCTATAAAATTTTGTGGCAATAGTCGAAGGGGTTCTCAAGAAATTTCAACTTTTTGAAAAGTATTGAAAGGGCACTTTCTAATGAATATATTGCTATTAAAATCGTTATTCGGTCATGCTTTCAAATTGAATAAACATGCTGCAAAGATGGTCACAATCGGTTTATAATTAACTGATAAATGACAAAGGGCCTTATCTATTTTTGGACCGATAGGGCCCATTCCCGAAATTACATTTTCGATTGCACTTTAGAATCAGCCTATAGAATTTTATGGCGATAAACATTTCTTGAGAAATTTTATTTTTAAGATTCTAAAAACGGCCAAAAGGATACTATCTAAATTTTTAACATCAACTTAGCCCTTGATGACATTATTACACTATCACTGGATCACTGCACTTCTTGTTTCGCGAGCTGCAAATATAATATAAAGAAATCATAAGAAAACATCCTTATGACCTCTCGTTCAGGGTTGCCAATTAGCGGAGGCGGAAAAGTAACGTGTGTGATACAAATATAAGATTTATATAATCGGAAGCGACAACGTGCTCCCTTTATATGTTTTGTGCGACTCTAGCGCCAGCGGTATATACCGGAACTAAAAACTTTTTTTGTGAGTATGGAGACTACGTTGACACCTCCGACCAATTTTTTATTTTAGGTTTCTAGGTGATGTCCTAAAATCAGAACCGATGAAAAAATGGGAAAACGTTGTCGCCTCCGAAATCGGAGGTGACAACGTCATATATGAGGTGACAACGTTTCTTCAGTATCTACTTTGGAGGCGACAACGTACCCTTTATCAATATATATATATATATATATATATACTAGCTTTTACCAGCGACTTCGTTCGCGCGAGGTTCGTTATTTGTGTATTAAATAATGACTAATTATTTTCTGTCATCCCATCCCATCCCATCCTATCCCCGTCCCCGTCCCTTTCTCCGTTCCCGTCTCCGTACCGTCACATTCCGTCCCGTCCCGTCCCGTCCCGTCCCGTCTCGTCCCGTCCCGTCCTCTCCCCTTCCATCCCATTCCTTCCCTTCCCTTCCCTTTCCGTCCCGCCCCCTCTCCTTCCTTTTTGTCCCGTCCCTTCCTTTTTCGTCCAGTCCCTTCCTGTTCAGTCCCGTCCCGTCCAGTCCCGTCCCTTTCCGTCCCTCCCCTCCCCTTCCATCCCATCCCCTCCCCTTCCATCCCATCCTTTTTCTTCTCTTTCCGTCCCGTCCGTCCCGCCCCGCCCCGACCCGTCCCGCCCCGCCCCGTCCCGATTTGCCCCGTCTCGTCCCGCCCCGCCCCGTCCCGCTTTGCCCCGTCTTGTCCCGTCCCGTTCCGTTCCTTCCCTTCCCGTCCAGTCCCGTCCCGCTCAGTCCCGTCTCGTCCAGTCCGTCCCGTTCCGTCCAGTCTAGTCCCGTCCCGTCCCGTTTCTTTTTTTATGTCATGTTCACCGTCTTGGACTTAAAAATAAATGTAATTTTCGCAATCAACGTCCCAAAAAACCTCAATAACGACACCCATATCGATTTTTAGGCTTACTTACCCCATTTCACCCCCTAAGGGGTTGATTTTTGGAAAATCACGAAATACGTGTTTGATTATTTGGTTTTAGGAGTACTCCTACGAAGTTTCAAGTCGAAATGTCTATTTAATATTATTTCTCTATACAAAATTGGAACCCCCATTTTACCCCTTTAGAGGTTGAATTTCGAAATATCCTTCCTTATTCCTTGTATACATCATAAAGGGAACCTCTGTGCAAAATTTCAGCTTTCTAGGTCCAAGGGTTTGGGCTGGGCGTTGATGAGTGAGTGAGTGAGTCAGTCAGGACTTTTATAAATATATATAAGATATAGTCTATGTATCTTTTATTAAAATAAAAAAAAATTAAAAAGAAAAGAAGAAATAACATTACTTATCGGAGACTTCAATGCTAAGGTCGAGAACAACATAGAAGAAGATATAGTTGGAAGCTAAGGTCTGGGAACCCGTAATGAAAGGGGAGACACACTAGTGCAATTTTGCAAAGAAACAAATTATGCGATTATGAACACCTTCTTTAAACTACCGTCTCGAAGGTTATAAACGTGGTAATCACCCGCTGATAACCAACAGAATATCGTTAAAAATCAAATTGATGTCATACTTGTGAATAAACGATTTCGAAATGCAGCGAAAACGTATCCCGCAGCAGATGTTCCTTCAGACCACAGTCTCTTATTAGCCACACTAAATCTACGACTTAAACAGGTTACACGAGCAAGCCGTAGATATGCATAAACTCAAAGATGAAACTACAAAACACGATATAAGAAAAGAAAAAAAAATAACTGAAAAAATATTCGAAATCAAAGAGAGCGCAAGCAGCAACAACATCGAACAAAAATGGCAAGCCATTAAAGAAATTATAGTAAGAACTGTAAAAACAAAAACTCATTGTGAGTTCGAGAAGGAAAAACAATAAATGGATGACTGACGAAATCCTGGATTTGATGGATGAACGTAGAAAGCACAAAAATAAAAATGAGCTTCGGTATAGACAACTCCACAATACAGTTAAAAGAAAAATCAAAGAAGCGAAAGAAGCTTGGGTGACAGAGAAATGCTCCGAAATTGAACAGCTAGAACGCCAACATGACCTACTTGCATAAGAAAATCAAGGAAGCTGCTGGAATATACAAACAAGGAACCTCTGGAACCATCACAACAAAAGACAATGTCACATTGTTAGATATTGACGATAAGATTAAAAGGTGAAACATGCAGACGCTATTCAGAAGAATCTTAAAGATCTTGAAGAATTACGAGACACAACAGGGCCGTCTATCACCCGCGAAGAGGTTGAGAATTCTATTCGAAAGATTAAGCATAACAAGGCAGCAAGGCCAGATGAAGTTTACGGAGACCTACTTAAGCTCATTGAAGAAGACAATATAGATGCTGTTGTTGATTTATTTAACCACATTTACGAAACTGATGTGATTCCAAAAGACTGGCTACTATCAACGTTTATTCCAATACCGAAAATAGGTAATGCAAAGAAATGTGAACAATACAGATCTATAAACTTAATGAGCCAAAGTTTAAAAATCTACCTAAAAGTTATCCATGAACGTATATACCCAAAACTTGAAGAAAACATCAGCGAGACACAGTTTGGATTCAGAAATGGCCTCGGTACCAGGGAAGCACCGGCATTAACGTTCTAGTACAAAGAGCACGAGACGTAAACTGTAATGTCTTTGCTTGCTTTATTGGCTTTGAGAAAGCCTTCGATAGAGTCAATCATGGAAAACTAATCGAAACGCTCCACCAGGAGAAATTAGATGACAAAGACATCCGCAATAATTTCCAACCTTTACTGGCAACAGAAGGCAGCCGTCCGAGTTGAAGGCAAAATGTCAGAAGAATTTGAAGTTCGTCAAGGGGTCCGGCAGGGATGTGTGCTCCCTCCATTACTTTTTAATGCGTATTCTGAAAGATTATTCAGGGAAGCCTTAGATGAAGCACGTGAAGGTATTCTATTAAACGGAGTGCTAGTTAACAATCTACGGTATTCAGACGATACTGTACTACTTGCCGACACTGCAGCCGGACTACAGTAACTGATAACGAAGGTGGTAAGAGCAAGGGAGTTATACAATATGAAGTTAAACATAACCAAAACTAAAGTCATGATCGTGAGCAAAGACGATAACGTAAATGGCCAATTCCACGTAAATGGCTTCCAACTGCAAACGGTTCCAACAATTAACTATTTAGGTACCAGTTTAAACCAAAAATGGGACCAGATGCAAGAAATAAAAATTCGAATTAAAAAAGCGAGAACTGTCTTCAATCGCATGAGAAATGTGCTATGCAACATGAATATAACTCTTGATCTCCGAACTCGCGTTCTGAAATGCTACCTGTTCTCAGTGCTGATGTACGGTGTAGAGACTTGGACCCTTACTGACGCTAATTGTAAACGATTAGAAGCTTTTGAAATGTGGTGTTATAGACGCATGCTGAAAATTTCCTGGACCTACCATGTCATAAACGAAGTTGTAATCCAACGCATGAAGAAAGAGAAGGAAAATATGAAAACAACAAATATAATCTGCTGCAGCTTATCATGCAGGGAAAATTTTACCGAAAAAGAGGGCCTGCAAAACGTCGAGTATCGTGGCTGCGAAATTTAAGACAATGGGCCGGATTGACATCGATAGGCCTGTTCCGCGCTGCAGGTAACAAAATTAGATGAACCATAATGATCGCCAACGTCCAATAAAGCTACGGTACAGAAAAGAAGAGAAAGAAGACTTAAGTTAAAGTGTTTATAGTATAAATTTCTCAAAACAATGTTGTATTCATGTACATCGAATTCGTTTGCACTCTATTAGAATCTTTTGTGTGATGGAAGATGTGTAATTTGTTACTATGGGAATAACTTTCTGCAAAATAGTGTAACGCTGCACACCCTGGCTCCCTTTTGTTCTCGTATGTGCCTACGTTGTGTATTTTTTTACTGGTCCCTGCCGGTGATTTGACGGAGTTACCGGTGCTTCAACTAAGCGGCCGTACTTAGGCTAACTTTACTCAGTTCGTATAGGGGCTGGAGACAGCCAGCTTGTTACAATACGGAAACGTTATTACGACACTAACAATTAGCCAGTTTGTTACACGACGAAAACCGCGTTAACAATCAGCCCCCCAAGCGTGCAAAGCATAACTCATACGCTTGAGAGCCAAAACTGTTATCTACAAAATGACTAAAAAGACATAATCGGGAATATTGCTAAAAACTCAGCCCTAACTTTCGTTACGAGATGTACTGCAACGATGCGCGCCGGCTATGGGATGCTCAGTGAAGAAAAGTCGAGGTTCTTTACTCTTTACTATCTAACAGTTAGGGCTGTGCTCTAGCACAACGGGGTTAAAGATGTTAAAATAAGGTACGCCACCATTTTCTTGACTACATCGAGAAACAACGATAACAACACCGGTGAGATTACTTGAAAATGAAAGTGGGTAAAATCACCTTACTACTTTTTGCTTGGCACAACCTGAGGTAGCGACGTCACAGCTGGATCAAACCTACCTTAAACGGCATCAGCATACACTTACTTGCACCAACTAGGTTCCTGTACAAAACATAGACACAACATGGCATGCAAACACACCAATAAAAAGGCATATAAACAAATAACAATAAACTCTATTGATGAAATAGCATGTGAAACAAATGACAATGAAAGTTACAATAATCAAATCTTACGGCCGGAAATATGCAAAAAGGTTAGTGGGGTTAACGACGCAATTTATAATCTAAACTTGAATAATCAAACGGCAACAAATGATATGGTTACATCTACAAACATTATGAACGGTACGTTCTACCACAGAAACTACTTTACAGTATCGAAATTTAGCAACCAACACTTCAAAAATGGTACAGCAACGGTTACGTGAGCTTAATACACAAAAACAACATAAAGACAATAAAACTTGACGGAACTGTTCGACATTTTATGATTTAAATCAATCCAAAAGGGCTCAAGTGGCCCAAACTACACTTTGACAAAACACTTCACTATAAACATTTAGCAGTTAACAATTTACCTTCATAGGATCATAGTTGTGCGGGATTAAGTTGTTTTCCTCAGCTGCGAGTTGCATCTCAGTCAGTGCCACGAACGGAAACGACAGGAAACTGTTGTAAAGCACAGGACGGGGTCAAAATCGAGCGAATGCGAGCGGTAAAACACCACCAAAACGAGGGTTGACTAGAACGGACCCCGGTAACAAGCAGATGACGGTAAAGGGATCGGGTCTTCGTTCTACTTGGTAAGTTTAGCACACGGGTGAGTGTTCTCCAAAATATAATCCACAATAAGTGTTAGCGGAGGTGCTCAGCTCCAAACGATACGGAAAAACTCGGCTAAACGTTCACCTTTAACCACTATGCACAAAGCTCGAAATGACAACGACAAAGCTTCTTCACAACACACAAATTTCGACTTAACGCGAGCTCGGCTAAGCGAAGCCGGCTCGCGGACGAAGCGCCACCCCCGAACGGCTTGAGGGCTGCACGCTAAGTAACGCTTCTCCCGAAGATTGACAGGCGCGAAACTCGCTAAGCACAACCGCGGCTGATCTACATCCTTGTTTCACTCGTACGATAGAACGAATCAGAAGATGTCGGGATCACCAAAGCTGACGCAAACTTCTATTGAAAGCTACGGAAAATTTTAGCATGACGAAATATGGTTCAACACTTGCGAAACTTGCAGGGGCCTTGGGTATAGCAGAACAATGTTAAATACTAAGAAATCGGTAACCTGAGACTGCTTTACGAACAGAAGAGAACAAAGGGTGCATTTATAACGTAAGCCAACATGAACCTAAATCCGCAGTCTTTAACTACGGTGAAACGATAATATTTGAACTGCACTGTGCGGAAATAAGGTTTAAAGAAATGAATTTTGATAACATTACTGCAAAATTACGAATTTCTTTACTACGTGACTCGGAAAATACTAGGATTTGAGGCTAAAGTACCAAAAGTAACTACTTTATTAAAATTGTTCTAACACTCCCCTTACTACAAAGAGAGTTCCCTGGAAGTCTCTTAAACAAAACAAAGGGAACAATTTTGAGTCGATAATGATCCAACAGACCGACAAAAAAAAAATCAAAACAAAAAAAAACTAAGCGAAAAGCAACTGTTTAGGATTCCAATATCGGGAAGAATTCCCTGAAGAGGGTGCGCTGCACTTCACGTGATCCATGCATTGCATTATTCCCACAACAGAAAAGTTCCAACCGAAAAGAAAACCAAACGACAAACGTGAAACAATAAAAAAACGAATACAGAACAATAAGTTCAACCTCCAACATCAACTAACACATACGATAGGCACAACGTTGCACCCCCGAAAGAATTACGCGCTCTTGCTACTAGATAGGGTGCGAAAGGTGTGAAGCGAGAAGAGGAAGACCGAATACGTCGGTAGAAAATACGTAAATTTGAGTCGGACCTGGCGGTTCGCAAAAGCCTAGCATCCATTCCCTGGACCACGGAAGACGGGCGACATTAAACAATAGGTACCAAAAGGAATGGTACTCCACCAGGGGTCCACTAAACGACCAAGGTTCGGTCCCCTCGGGGAACCAAACAAAACACTCACCAAAACGAACAACAAAGAAATCGACAGCCTTGCCAACAGGCTCGACTGTCACTCCAAACTACGAAAACTGACCATGCCCGAAACAGACATGGCACGAAACACCGACTGGACCTTAACACCGGGTCCATGACCATCGCCTAACAGCACGGTTTCGGAAGGCGGAAAATAAAGAAACACAAAAGGTTTGGTAGTTGTCGCCGGGACACGGATGATAGAACTGACAGAAGAAATTAAAGGTAAAGATACAACAACGAGAAGAAGGTTGTAACCCAACAGGGTTAAACGTAACTTGAATTACGAAAAGTCTAATCCGAGAAAGTCAAATTCGGGAAAAATGTCACAAATGCGGGATTGTCAAAATCAGGAAACGTCTTACGCCTGCATAAGTTTCCGTCCAACCTGCCAATCGAACACAGGGAGTATTTGTAAAAGTTACAAACACAAAAAAAGAAGAAGTCCATGATCTAACCTATAGGTTATCCGAAGAGGGCACGATGCGCGTCACGAGATCAGCGCATTGTGTAAGTCCCACAGCAGAAATACCAACAAAGAAAGAAAGGACGAAAAGTTGCGACAGAAACTGTCATAAATTGTCAATAATCGATGGTAAACTAAAAAGAAAACTAAGTCCACCGAAATCCTCAATCGATGACGATGCCGAGAGCCAAATCGACTAAAAATCCGCTAAATGCGAGATCGAAAACGACTCCGACACCGAACACCAAAAGAAAATCCGGAAAAACAAAGTCTCCACAAATGTCAAGATAATCTTCACTAAAGAAACAACATGCGACAGCCTGGCCAGTACTGCCACACGAAGCTCAAAAGCTTTCAACGAAATTGTTCACGAAGAACACGGTACATGACAACCTAAAATCATCAAAAGAATTCGGTAGGGGACGGTAAATCGTCAATAAATAAAACGACCACAAGCAAACTAAATCGCTATCTACTTCAACACGGTAAACAACTACGTCAACAAACGAAAAAGGTGCGATAATAAGTGTACAAGACACTTCGACAGGTGTTGATACACGCGATGAAATCAGCAAACAAAGTTGGGCGATACACGATGAAAAGGAGAACGAAATAAAAAGCACTCGAAAGAAACTACGCAAAGCCGACAAAGTAGATGGTTTGAGAGACCTTAAAAATTCCGCATACGCGAATGTCACAAACGCACCAACACAAAACCACATCTTATCAACAAACCAATAGACGATAATGAAAGCGAAAATGATTTCCAACTTGTCCACACAATAGCAACGTGGCACAACATCAAACGACAATCAAAAGTCAACATCGGTAATCGGGAACGTGAACATCGATAAACTCTACTAATTTTCAACGTAAGTTCGGGACGGCACAATAAAATTTCAAATTAGCTGAAGGCTAAACAAAATCAACGACAAAGGAATCGAAATCCCAACAACTAATTCAAAAAAACAAAGTTCGGTAACTTCAATGAACGAAAATCGGTACTGAATTTAACTAAAACCGGAAAAATTCCACCTAAACTGCAACTAAACAACACGACAGTATGAACTAGCTATACTTTTTCCTACTCTGAAATCGTTAAGATAAGAAACGACAATAAAAGACAATCAAAAGATCGAAATCGAAGAAGTTCTTACGAAAATAAACTGTTTTATCAACAAACGAAAACTTGACTTAAAAGAAACGTACGCAATGACTTTAATAAGGCTTCATGAAAACAAACGACTATGTTTTTTCCTACTCCAAGTCCTTTAAACACGAAAAGATTCGGAAAACACAAAAAGAAAACAACGAAAGGCAATTAACGACAAGAACACACGAAATAACATATAGAAAACAAGAAAAGACACGGAAAAACAAATGAAAACAGAGAAAAAACACGTCTTACGTAAAGAAAACAACCGAAACCATATGAGAAACTTATGGAAACATACTAAAAGCAAGAAAAGACATTTCGCAAAATACAAAAAGGTACGAAAAGAAACAAAAGGAAATGAAACGACAAGGAAAAACAAGAAAAAACACAATCCTGACCTATCTACATATGAAAATCTCTTCAAAACTCGAAAATTTATATGAAATATATAAAAAAAACAACACTGAATTTAAAGTAGACGTCATAAATAATCAATACGACAAGAAAAGAAACTACAACGATCCATTACTATACGAAAAAGTATGCCAACATGCTTCTTTTACTTCAGAAAGTTAAAAACAAGAAAAAACATTTGCAAAAACGATTCTACAAGGTTCTGAATGACAAAAACAATGCCACAAGGGCGTTATCGACAAAAACAAAGCTCCACGTTGCAAGGCGCCAATATGTTACAATACGGAAACGTTATTACGACACTAACAATTAGCCAGTTTGTTACACGACGAAAACCGCGTTAACAATCAGCCCCCCAAGCGTGCAAAGCATAACTCATACGCTTGAGAGCCAAAACTGTTATCTACAAAATGACTAAAAAGACATAATCGGGAATATTGCTAAAAACTCAGCCCTAACTTTCGTTACGAGATGTACTGCAACGATGCGCGCCGGCTATGGGATGCTCAGTGAAGAAAAGTCGAGGTTCTTTACTCTTTACTATCTAACAGTTAGGGCTGTGCTCTAGCACAACGGGGTTAAAGATGTTAAAATAAGGTACGCCACCATTTTCTTGACTACATCGAGAAACAACGATAACAACACCGGTGAGATTACTTGAAAATGGAAGTGGGTAAAATCACCTTACTACTTTTTGCTTGGCACAACCTGAGGTAGTGACGTCACAGCTGGATCAAACCTACCTTAAACGGCATCAGCATACACTTACTTGCACCAACTAGGTTCCTGTACAAAGCATAGACACAACATGGCATGCAAACACACCAATAAAAAGGCATATAAACAAATAACAATAAACTCTATTGATGAAATAGCATGTGAAACAAATGACAATGAAAGTTACAATAATCACATCTTACGGCCGGAAATATGCAAAAAGGTTAGTGGGGTTAACGACGCAATTTATAATCTAAACTTGAATAATCAAACGGCAACAAATGACATGGTTACATCTACAAACATTATGAACGGTACGTTCTACCACAGAAACTACTTTACAGTATCGAAATTTAGCAACCAACACTTCAAAAATGGTACAGCAACGGTTACGTGAGCTTAATACACAAAAACAACATAAAGACAATAAAACTTGACGGAACTGTTCGACATTTTATGATTTAAATCAATCCAAAAGGGCTCAAGTGGCCCAAACTACACTTTGACAAAACACTTCACTATAAACATTTAGCAGTTAACAATTTACCTTCATAGGATCATAGTTGTGCGGGATTAAGTTGTTTTCCTCAGCTGCGAGTTGCATCTCAGTCAGTGCCACGAACGGAAACGACAGGAAACTGTTGTAAAGCACAGGACGGGGCCAAAATCGAGCGAATGCGAGCGGTAAAACACCACCAAAACGAGGGTTGACTAGAACGGACCCCGGTAACAAGCAGATGACGGTAAAGGGATCGGGTCTTCGTTCTACTTGGTAAGTTTAGCACACGGGTGAGTGTTCTCCAAAATATAATCCACAATAAGTGTTAGCGGAGGTGCTCAGCTCCAAACGATACGGAAAAACTCGGCTAAACGTTCACCTTTAACCACTATGCACAAAGCTCGAAATTACAACGACAAAGCTTCTTCACAACACACAAATTTCGACTTAACGCGAGCTCGGCTAAGCGAAGCCGGCTCGCGGACGAAGCGCCACCCCCGAACGGCTTGAGGGCTGCACGCTAAGTAACGCTTCTCCCGAAGATTGACAGGCGCGAAACTCGCTAAGCACAACCGCGGCTGATCTACATCCTTGTTTCACTCGTACGATAGAACGAATCAGAAGATGTCGGGATCACCAAAGCTGACGCAAACTTCTATTGAAAGCTACGGAAAATTTTAGCATGACGAAATATGGTTCAACACTTGCGAAACTTGCAGGGGCCTTGGGTATAGCAGAACAATGTTAAATACTAAGAAATCGGTAACCTGAGACTGCTTTACGAACAGAAGAGAACAAAGGGTGCATTTATAACGTAAGCCAACATGAACCTAAATCGGCAGTCTTTAACTACGGTGAAACGATAATATTTGAACTGCACTGTGCGGAAATAAGGTTTAAAGAAATGAATTTTGATAACATTACTGCAAAATTACGAATTTCTTTACTACGTGACTCGGAAAATACTAGGATTTGAGGCTAAAGTACCAAAAGTAACTACTTTATTAAAATTGTTCTAACAAGCTCTTACACCAAAGAAAACAACATCATGGCAAGCGATCGTTCTTTATTATGACCAAAGTAAAAACACTACATTACTCTTACAATTATTCCGCTGTTCGGAGTCTAACCCGGACGTCGGGCGTTCGTTGCTACCTTGTCTAGTGGCAAAGGGCCGTCTGTCTGCCTGAATTTTGTTACGATGGGCCTGGCGGTGTTAAGTGAAATAATAGAGAGACAAAGAGTTGGTATTCAAAGCTCACCTACTAACGAGCCCACAGAGAGACCTCGCGGTGTCGGTTTGCTCTGTACCTAGCGAAGTAAAAGGGAAAGAGTTGGTACTCAACGTTCACCTACTAACGAGGTCAGAGAGAGACCCCGTGGTGTCGGTTTACGCTGTACCTAGTGAAGTAAAAGACAAAGTGTTGGTACCCAACGCTCACCTACTAACAAGGCTAGAGAGAGATCTCGCGGTGTCGGTTTGCCCTGTACCTAGTGAATTAAAGGGTTAAGTGCTCAGCGGTTGTAGCAGTTCTTCGAGTTACGCCTAGAACTACCACATGCACCAGACTTGGTTTTTCTGCCTTCTTCCGTCCTATGCCGAGTGTTTTATCCAACTTACAAGGACCCCTCCAGCCTGTGTCGCGGGGCGTTCCGCCAATGGCAACGAAATCTAAATTTCGTTGCTATAGCGACACGATGTTAATTGGTAGTTTCCCTTCAAAAACGACGACCGTTTTAATTCTTTTATGTCGTGTTCTAAATAGCTGTTTCCTACGACCACACGTGTTTCCCTTGGCTGAAATTGTAAATTAGTAAATTCCCAAACTAATTTAGCCGGCGGTTTGGGGCGGTTTGTCCCCCAAACGCAGCTAAGCCCTTGGCCATAAATCTAATATAAGAATTTTCGATTCTAGCGCCGCGGCGTGCTCAACAGTTGCTAAAGGAGTCGGATTACAAACTGGCAAAACAAACGAAAGCTTTCGTTTCGTGATATAATTTTTACTTATATTATACATAAATACATCTATAAACTACGGGTTATCATTGTCCTAGAAATAAAATACTTAAAATAAAATGTGTCCTTCCTAGAAATAAGACAGGTAAAAAAATAAAATGTCTGTAATTATGCGACCCTCACAATAGCTATTTATGAAACAAGTGCTAAAAGTGAATGTTTATGGACGAGAAAATTATGAAGCGAAGCCGAAGGCTGAGTTTCATAACATGTCGAGTGCAGTAACACTTTTATCAGGAGTTTGCATACAATATTTTTTCTGCGACCTTAAATTTACTGTTATTAATCCTTAAATGTCGATTTAACAAAGGTTTGCATTTATGACAGTTATAATTTATGTCATAGTAAAGAGATGGCCTTGACGGCGGGTGACTTGTTTCTGCAGCCGGTAGTTGTAAAAGTTAGTTATTAAAGGTAATTATAATGGTACACACTTTACTTTATTCATTACATATTGCTTTAAATATAAAAAAACACTTTACCTGTAACAAAATAAGTAACTAGAATAACTTTATATTCTCACTTGCTGCTTAAAATATGTAAATTTAAAAACCAGCTGTTTATTTTTACCGCGTATGCTAAAAATAAACAGCTGATTTCACTCTTAGCACCCTGATGTATAATACGTCATTTTTAGTTAGACAGGCTATTGGTAAAAGGCCTACTTTTAGTAGTGGTCGTAGAAAAAGCAATTTATAGTGTTGACACTTCTGATAAGTCTCTTAAACGGCTTCATATATTTAAAAAAAATTAAACTTTACTAAATCAACTCATTTAAGCAACTACCCTACAAATTTTAATTTGATCCTGCTACATTTTTTTCCTTTAAGAACTATATAAACAAAAATTTGTTATTTACACAAACCTAGATTATAAATTAAAGTTACACCAAATAACTATCTTTATGCCATATACAAAGACAAATACTAAAATTCAGAAATTCGAAGTGCGAATTAATGGATACATACTATCGGGCAGGTTATTCGCCTGCATTCAAAACTAGTTTATATAAATGTAATATTTAATTTGTGAAATAAATGGTACATACTTAACTCTTAATTTTTTTCTGTAAGGTTAAATTGCAACTTTGAAATGTGCAATATACGCGATAAAACTGAGGACCTATGACCAGTTAATACGAGTTCCTGAGAACTTACAGTAAATAAAGTTTTGATTAGAAATCTATAGTCTATGTTGCATCTCTTGCCATGTATTCAGTACTACTCTGTAGTTTATTATTATACAGTTCGTCTCACCAACTACCATGTGAGCAAACGAAAATGAAATTCAGGTTGGCTTTGAAATATTTGTTGTATGAATAATATGTTGGTGGCACTGTAAGTCTCTGTCAAATTGTAGGTTATCATGTTAGGTTTTCCATCAGTTTAGAAACAGACTGAAGCAAAAACCTAACCTGCTAACCTTGAATTTGACATAGACTTACAGTGCCACCAACATATTATTCATACAACAAATATTTCAAAGCCAACCTGGATTTCATTTTCGTTTGCTCACATGTTAGCAAACAGAGCCAAATTAACATTGGAAAATTATTGAGCGATCAACTATTGCTGTGTGCGCATCGAGGTACGTGATTGTTTAGAAATGACAAACGTAAAATCAATTTCAAATTGTTTTCATTTCTGACCAATTGCGTACCTTGTGCGTATACAGCAATAGTTAATGCTTTCATAATTTTCCAATGTTAATTTCCTTATGTTTGATACTCTGCGAGACACTCTCTGGTCTATAGCTAAAACTTATTCCATAATCAGTTTTCCTAGTATGCCCACATCTAACATTCTTTGAGAATAAATTGAACTTGACCCAGGGTGAGTTAAGCTCTGAGGACGTCTCTGCGCTCAGGAAGTAAATATTTTGTTTTCATTCCATTCAGTTGTTGCGTGGTGTTTGGGTTATTAAACTAATATAAATCAGCCAGTCTTTCCACATGTTGGACGAAATTTATGGCTTAAGGTTTATTCCGCGCTTTGCGCCGAACAGAACAGTTCTCTAACTCTGCACTTTTTCAGATACAGAATGTTAGGAAGCAAATTGCGGTCCTGGATGGAAGCAGTTCGGCCTAGAAAGAAGCAACAACGCAAAGAAAAGCAAGTGAAATCGAATTTAACCAACCCTAATGGCATGATAGTCCCCAATTCGCAATCCGTACACAGCGCTCGCTCTTCTGAGAATGAGATGTTGGTGAGTAAATTTGCCATGTACTTGCAGATTGCCCTTATTCGTCAACATAAATTTGAAGATGGAAATTCGGAGATTTTCCATCTATACGCGCGACGGTATTGATAAATTCCTTCCCCAGCAGCTCCGTAAATTACCAATAGTCGTGTACATTTGTAGGAAAGGCAGCAAATGAGCACCGCCGGCTGTATTTTTTATGCAAATTTGGGCCAAATTTCAATTTCCTAAAAGCTTTTACTCATTCGATGCAAAATAATGGACTCAATAATGCGCAGAAGAGCTGGCGCACCTTATGGGTATTTTTACTTTTATCGAAATTTTATTGGAGCTTTTGAGACGTTTACTCGATAATATCGATGGGAGTCAGAAGAACAAACGTGCTGATCTAAATATCATAATCGGATGTTAAACGGTGGCTCATTCAGGAATCTGGCCGAAAAACTTGCTGGAGCAGCGGTTTCCAATGTTTTCAATGACAAACTTTGTTGAAGAATGAATTCTGTCACTAATTTAACACTTTTATTTGATTTTTAACTAAATTCTTATTATTTATATACGAGCGCCATTCAATATTTTATCTAGAGGGTGTCCCATAATTTTCCATCACTTTTATTTTGTTTGTATGTTATGAACAAAGTCTAGGCATGCCGAGTGCCAGGTACCTTAGACACCGACAGCTGCGGTTGCATGGTCAAGGTAACATAGAATTTTGCTGAGACCTTTTACCACAGCAGTCGGTATCTAAAGTACCTGGTACTCGATATGCCTAGACTTTGTTCAGAACATACAAACAAAATAAAAGTGATGAAAAATTATGGAACACCCTCTACCTTAATGTACCTGTTCGCTTCTTACGCTTTTGAGTGTCGAGGGTTGCAGTTCTAGCGCCTTCGCGGCCTTTTTTCTGGTATTTGCTTTTATTATGACTCGTTTTCAGCCACTTACTTATTTAGAAAATTTTCTATTTGTATAGCCCATAATAGATCTTTGAGATCCCGTTTTATTGCAGTCCATCTCCCATTGATGCTTTGATCAATGAACATCGTACTAACGACCACAAAGAAAAACAAGACAGCTGATAGAATAGTATTTGGAATGATATAGAAGGAGATAAAGTATGAAAGAAAGAACTAAAATGCATTTATAACTGATGCTTCGAAGTCCTGGCATATACGATATCAAAGGTTTTCCTCATTTAAAAAAGAGAGATATTTCTAAACTAGGCAACTATAGATCCATAAGCCTACTATTATCATTATATAACATTATTACTCGCATAGTGACCGACTGAATAGCGAAAAAAAAATGAATTTTGGGCAGGCGCCCCATAAGAGTTCGGCACATGCGAAACGATAAGAACATCAATACAAAAAACTAATGAATGCGATATAGAGCTATGCATATCTTTCGTTTGCATTTAACACAATAGAGACATGGATAATGCAGAATTTATCAAAACTGCGTCGCATAAACGCTAGATATATCGAGTGTATTAGAAACATATATTTATCATTAAAATTAGCAAACTCAGATGGGGTCTCTTGCGAAAAAAATCTACATGGGAATGCAATTCTAGTACACTGGTGCACGGCTTTGAAGGCATTGCTGCGCTATGAACGAGGATATCCTTCAAAACGTAGTTCATAACCTAAAGCTTATTTGCTAACACGCATGCCAAAGTTGACGATAATTTACACGTTCAAAATCGTATTCTAGTGAATTTTACATTAGCGGTAAATTTCACATGTAACCTGAAATATTAAAATCCATAAATTACTCACCTGAAATGCAGTTCAATTGACAGCGAAATGCGAAAACCAAAGAAAATGATAAACCCCGGGCTTCAAATCCTGGCCGACATACTTAATTTTCGGCGACCAAAGTTAAACCATCAAGGCGGACTCGCAGTCTATGCTCGTAACTCGAAGACGAAGCAAAATGGTGACCTTCTTCAGAATGTCGACGGTGAAATGTTTGCTTGGCTGTACAAGCGATGTAAGAAAATCTACTCCAAAGCTTCGTCGGATGGACGATAAAGAATGTACAGTTGCAGTTCGAGAATATCTACGGACAGTCAGCGTAAATCCACATACGATGATCGCAAAGATTTTTAGGGATTTGTCGGGATGGCGAAGGATTGCGCATCTGGGCGTAGAGGAACACGTTACAAGATGTTGCTTTGAATGTATCTGACCATCGGTCGACGTGAAACTTTGGACGTTGAAACTTAGTAGAAGACGGGTAGACCCGGCAACGTTTCATCAAATAGATACATTTACGGAACGGTAGGCTCACATCATAAACATAACAACCTCTAACTTGACTGTTCCTGGTTAACTATCAAAATAAACGTAACGATTACCTCACAAAACAAGCTCACTGTTAAACAATTGCAGGTCAACGAATCAAGCTGTTCCACCTGTGCTGATGTGAGTGCCAAATACAATTGCCAAATTTTTAAACTAGACTAACAGTTATACATCAAATTAAAAGATTGTATGAGAAATGTGGACTCAATGTCAAGCAAACTTTAGATGTGCTGTAAAATACAGAAAATGGAATTGGCAGAACGTATAACCCCACAAAGTAAGAGCAGATGGATTAAAAACTTATAGAATGGAGACCTAGGGTACAGCATCGAAACGTCGAAAGACTTAATAACAGGTGGAAAGACGGCATTCGAAAATTGGCAGAAACAAGCTAGATGACAGACACTAACCATAGACAAAAATGGAGAATCATAACGAAAGGTTTACATCTTGCAGTGGGTAGAAATGGACAATTCGTGATCGTAAAACTACCCATATTAATCTTTTTGTGTTTCTATTATATGTCCTAATGATTTAATTATTTTTCCTGTTTCTGTTATTGCTTTCAACTGTTTTTCACTTTCAGTTTATTCCTTGTCTTCGTTTCGGATTTCATATATCTTCTCGTGACACTTATAGGCGTTCTTAGGTATTTTAGTTCATAGACTTGGATTTTGGTATTGAGTTCTTTTTTAACACCTAAGATTTATGTCTACAAGTTCGAGTTGACCCGAAAGCTGTATTAAAGATATTGGGATTACTTTCTTTTGATATTTATTTCATCTTCAAAAACTTCCTTCTGTATAAATTACGGCACTTAAATATTTAAATTTAATTGTTTGATCCGTCTTAGCTTGTTCTATCCAGCTCTTTTATTTAAGACTTTAATGTGACATTGTGGAAAAATAGGATGAAAGTGAATCTGCTTTGGGAAGCTATGGCTTTGGAAATAAAAATGAAAGACGGTGTATGCTTCTAGATTGCTTGCAGCAACATGTATTTTACGCAATGGACTAATTTTTAAACAAAAAAACAAAGATGATGGACGGGAATAAGCCCCGATGACCATGCAAAGAATAAAATAGACTTCGTAATTGCAAACAGGAAAGAGAGTGCATGATAAGGACATTCTCAACATTGTAGAGAAAATTTAGTAAGCTCTGAAAATGGAGAAACAAATATTCAAGTGTTCAAAAGAGCAGAGAAAACTTGCCGGACCAAGAAGAGTAAATTCAGAAAAAAAAAAGTTTAACTATAAAGACTGGAAGAGATCTATAAAGTAATAGAAAACAAAAAAGCTAAAAAATCAGAGAAAATATATCTGTAGTTAAGAACATCTGTAAACTTAAAAACAGGCAGTGAGAAATAACGACGCACAAATAATTAAAATCGTTCAAACCTTTCATGCCGAGGTGTATCACAAAAACGAAGAAAACGTCGAATATATTGATATTCCTAAAGTATTAAATTAGAATTCAGAAGACATTCCAGAGATCACAACTGTTTAAGTAAAACGATTTCTAGCAGATGTGAAAAACGATAAATCGCCAGATGAAGACAAAATCGTGGTAGAATCTATAAAACTAGAAGGAGAAAAGCTGATACATGCTTTGACCATTCTGTTTAACGGATGCTTGTCTATAATGTATAATATACATATAATAATACATTCATTTTAATGGATAAGAAAGGCGACATCACACACTTGGAAAGTTGTCGCCTAATCAGTTTACCATCACACATTTATAAATTGTTTTACCAAAATCATAGCTGAAAGGTTGAAAGCTAAATTAAGTTTTTACCAGTCACTTGAATAGGCAAGATTCAGTGAAAGATATGGTACGAATGATCATTTACAGGTCATCAAAAATATTTTAAAAAATCGTAATGAAAAATGTGTTGAGTGTAACAAACATATGGTCTTAATCTTTGTAATTAGGAAAACGATTTCGACTTAATTGATTAATATGAAATTCTAAAGCACATCGAATAAATTATCGCTACTCCACATTAATCAGATATTTATACCACACCACAACATGATATGTTACATATCACAAATATACCCACAGGTTTGAAATACAATGAGGAGTTAGACAAGACGATATTATCTCGTCAAAACTATTTATCACGTCACTTGAATTCATGAGCAACTGGATCAACTGGGATGAAATGGGTAGCAATGTCAACATTGTGAATGGGGAAAGATTAAGTCACTTGAAATTCGACGATGGTATAGCTTTAATAGCATACCAAACAGACGAACCAGTCAAAATGCTAGAGAAATTGTTACGGTATAAATTCATCAAATCGACATAGGTCGTATTGATTGTTCAAAAACGGGTACAAACTACAGGGTTCGCCGGCTTTACTAAAAAGAACACAGATCTGAATGTGTTGGAGCAGATTTTGTTGCTCCGGTTACCTGCACTTAACTCAGTCGGGAAGGCGTGGTTCGAGACGAATGAAAAACCGACGGGGTACTTACCCTAAAGCTTGCTTAAAAGAAAAAGAAATGCCTGAGCGCCACTTGGTTCTGATTAGGGGTGGCTGACGTGTCTAGAACCAAGAACAATACACGTAGCCTATGTAGAAGTCCTTCAGGTTCGCCGCTATTCACCTCGGCGCTGTCCACCGGGCTTCCTCCGAGTCTTCAGATTTCAACACACAGGTGGCCACGAAGCAAATGACTTACCTTGATTGGCCACCCGCCTAGTTTAACATAAAAACACAATGACTGACACTAACCCCAGTTCTTAGGGTTCACTTATCAACAAGGACATGCTGTCGTCTTTACAAATTAATTACATGTGGCCTTTGCCATGCTAAATGGGTTGAAGACCCATACCAGGAAGGTTTAGCATTCACTAAAAGAATAAGTTGAACTTTAATAAAGTTTATTATTGAAAGGAATTAAATGGCACAAATTTTCACATGAAATATCGGGGCCCCCAAAAAAAAACAATTACCCTATTGTCTAAGAAAAGGAATATATAGTTACACGCTGGGCAACACGAAGTACATTACCGGGGTGAAGCCCCTAATTAATAACACATACATCAAATTATAGGCTTGAGTGAACAGGCGCAATGTTTATGAACACTCGGAAAACACACCATAAAATTATAGACGCCGCTCAACTCGGCACGTCAGTTACGCTGTCGAAACAATAAACAGATCCTACCTGAGAGCTGTCAGCATGTTATTTGGGGTTGGCGATAATTACGAACTCCACTTCGGTGAAGGCCGGCGTTGACGTTGCAGAGGTGTAGCGGGCTCCCCCCAAATGGGAACGAAAGGGTTGTACAGGGGCCAAATCGGTACGGAGGACCAGAGGGTTGGTTTACCCCACGAAGAAGGATGGCAGCCAGCGGCGGGCGACGGGTAACTTCACAGAATTCGCAACAGAGTTGCCGAAACTTTTTCCACTGATATGAAAAGTATTGTAGGCTTATGAGGACACCTTTGTTGAAGGTGCAAAAGGGTGCAACTTGCTTTTCCACTCCTGGCTGGAGGGCAAAAGCCGATAGAAGGCGCCTCGCCAATAATTCGAAACAGCTTAACGAAACATCGCCCTTAGCCCGCGTACGTGAAGATCACAAAGTTCACATAACGTGGACACTAAACTACACTGCTTTCACAGAAAGTTCCCCGGACCGCAGCCCGCGGCCCGGGGCGACAAAATTTGCACGTTAGTTCTGGTTCACAGCTCGATGTCAATTAATTCAGAAACGCGCGGTAAAAACGATGGTCACCCCCGCGCAGAATGATCTTATTCCTTCAGAACAAAGAACCTGCCAGCCTTGCAAAAGAAACAAGGAACAATTAACACGAACAACTCTAGAACCTTCGACAGCCTAATCAGCGCTTTCAGCGAGCGAGGAACGCAATTCCAGAAGCTAAGAAAAGGTATCATTTTACAATCGAATTTCCAGGAATGAAACTTCACGTCGGCTTTGTGCAGGCGTTCGGTTTCTGCATTAAAGAATGAATTCACGGGCCCAATTCGGCAAATGCAACATAAACGGTGATATTTATAATATAGTTTCGAGGAAAGAAATCTTACTATGGCCTTGCGCCCGCGTTAAAGAATTGGTTACTTAAGAAAACAAATACGAAGCGCAAGCATTTCAATGCCCGCCGGAATAAATTCGAATGTAACTAGCACAGGGCCGAATCCAGGAAATTTTAAATAGAATAATTTCAGCTTAAATGCACTAATAATACCCAATCGTGGAACTGATAACAAGGATATCTTAATGACGTCAAAATCACTTAACAAAATCTTACTCGGTTTCGCAAAAATTTGGATTGAAGACTAATATCGCAAAAATACATGTAATAACCAATCTCGTTCTGAGTGAGAATATTTAAGTGGATAAACATGACATAGGGACAGGGGGTGTTTATGGCAAATTAGTACATATTTTCAAGGTAGACTTTCCTATTTGTCTTAAAAGGAAGGTATACAAGCAATGTGTTTTGTCGGTGTTGACTTATTGTGCAAAAACGCTTACCAAATAAGATACGTGTTTTCCAAATACCCACGCAGCGATCAATGTCATTGCTGTCCTTAGGAGATAGGGTATCCACACAGTTATTCGCCAGAGAACAGGTGTGACAAATGTGACAAAATTCAAGTTTGGCAAGGACAACTGTTAATAGGTGGACAAAACTCATCTTAGAGGGATATGCGACACAAGATGTTTATCAAAGCAGGGGAATGTCCGATGATTAAGCGCATTCACAAAAACTGGATACAGGCCGCTCAAGATAGAAATATGCGGAGGCACTTACGGAAGACTTATGTTCAGCAGTCGACTGAAATAGCTAGGTGATTGCATATCATGTGTTTAGGTTTTTTGCTCATTTCTGTATTCCATAGTACTGTCTTCAGAATTGTAGTATTTGCCTTCCCTTCGTTATTAATATATTCCCTATAGCTTCTTTATAAGAGATATTTCAGACATGTTCAACCCCTATGTATGGTGCCTTATTAAATTTTATACTTGCACCCCATTTAAAGCACTCGCATTCCCTTTTATTTGTAATGCATTTCTTGGTGTTGATTTTGCCAATTATAACTGTTTATTTTCTATAAATATAAACTTTGAAGAATAGTTTCTCTAAGAGCTTTAAACACAGTTATACATCAACTGTACACAAACATATTTGCGGACTTCTTCTGAACTTGTAACTTTGTGCTTGATAAACGTTTTGTTCTAAAGTTACTCTTAACCTCTGCCTGTAACATCCCTTGAGTGAATTGAGTAGCTCAAGGGATTGTTGTTGCAGGTCTCAAGCCGGACAAAGCAGAAAGATTGTGGCGTTAGGACTTAGAAACCAAGTCCACATCAAAACCAAAGAGAATGTTAATAGCTGAAAGCGGAATAAAAAACCAACGGAAAGTTCCCCGGGTGGAAATCCACACTTTTGATGAAGGGAGCCTCAAATATCAATTAGAAGACCAACGCAGAAATGACAGAGAAAAAAAATCTATGTAAGAGATTGCTAAATACAAATGTAGAGGATTTACAAATGTTCAGATAAAATAAGAGAAGCAAAGCGTTAGGCTACGAGTAATAAGGGGAAAATTAAAAATGGGATACTAAGTGCCAGAACATAAGACAGCACATAGGAGAAACAAGAAATTCAGAATTCTGGAAAGCGATTATGACGTTAGAAACGAATACTAAGTAAAAGACCCACATGCAGCACATACTCGAAGAACAATAGGAAAACTAGTATAACCAACTGGTAATTGAAGATCGACTAAAATTTCTGGAGAAAATAAATCAAGTTGAAATAGATGCAGAACAACAAATTGACATAAATAACAAAGATATGGAGATCAGATCGATAAAAAATAATGAAGGAGCAGGACAACGAAAAATCGCTCCGGAATTGATTAAATGCGGATCAAAAAAGTTCTATAGTACATTAAAGAATGCTTTCAAAAAGTGGCTAACTCATAAAAAATGTACAAAACATCTGCATTTAATAAAAAGACCGAAGAAATTGTACGAAGTATAAAGGAATCAGCGTAATTCGAAAAAATCTCAAGATAAGATTAGAGATCAGGTACTATTCACAACTGCAATATCATCCATTACAGCAACTAATGAAGAAAATAGGCAAATAATAGGGAAGTACATCTAGCGTTTATAGGCTTGAAAAAAGCCTATGACTCCGTACCTAGACAAAAACTATGGAAAGCACCGAAAGCAATATGATAAAACGGAAAACTAATTAGCGCTACACAAAGACAACAGAGTAGTTGTAAAAGTGGGACAAACACAAACAAATAAATTTCAAACAACAAAATGCTCCGTGCAAAGGTGCTCCACGTCTCCAACACTTAAAATTACCGGGAGTAAACGATTGAGCAGTGGAAGAGGAAATGTGAGGGAATGGGTATCCTAGTACGGAATGAATTTCTATACACACTAAGCATTGTATATGATCAGGTGGTAATAACCTAGGATGAAGAACATCTTAGTTTCGTGGTCAGAAAGCTCGAAGGGGAATTACCAAAGCAGGGCTTCAAATAAATGTTGGTAAAACGAAATATCAGACAAGAGAAGGACTCATAAAAGGTCTGGAAATAGATGAACACAAAACAATGACAGCAGCAGATACATTTATATAGGTACCTAAAGTGTGTGCATCAGAAGAAGAAATAAAAACCAGACTAAGGCAAACTAAGAATTGTATAAAGCATGTAATGACATTCGGGGCGGAGCTGTGGGTGCTAAACAAATTAAACAAATCTAAAATTAATGCAGCAGGGATGGAAGCTGGAGAAGGTGTTGTTGAGTAACCCGAATAGATAAAATCCCAAACGAGGATATACGAAGCAGAATGAGCATTAAAAAAATGCTGCAAGTTGCATAGAAGAAAAAAGCATAAAAATGATTATAAAAATATCAGAAGATTTTGGAAAAATGAAATAGATGAAAACACGGAAAAAATAGGACTGGAAGATGGAGATTGAAAGAATCGAGAATAGAAATTATGATTTAAAGAAAGTATACAGTGGCCACTATGAAAGTCCTTAAATATATCATATGGAATAATAATAATAATTGTCTTTCCTTTCTAGTATTTGCAAGTTTTCTCCAGTTCCTACGATATTTTACTGTGGGCTATTTTTCGTTTCCTTGTGATTCTTGAATTACTAGAGGTTCTTCGAAATATGCTAACCTTCTGCTGATTATCTCTTGTTTCGTTGTTTTCTTTACTTTTGTTGAAATTAACACATACACATGGTATGCGTTTAGAGAAGTATCATAAGGGTTGGCTTTTTGTAATGATCAAATTTATGATTTCGAACTTCTGACAGATATCGACGAGGCATATTTACTGATTGCTTTTGTAATTTGTGGTACTTCGTTGTGTTGCACATTTTACGTATGATTTGACTTTTGAGTATTCTTTTGATTTATTATCATAATTTCGATTTGTTGTTGAGACGGTATGCTCTTTCGAGTAGATCATTTGGAAGCCGCTGTTCCAGAGAACTGAGTGCCGATACTGAATCGAGTGGACGCTATTGCGTATGTATTTCGTCGTTTCGGTGAAATAACATTTTCATTTTTGTCATTTTCCGCAAGGATCATTACAAGAGCAATATATTTGTGCTATGTGGTGTTCCTCCATTTGCAGGAGGACGTGAACCGAAAGTCAATTCAGACAATAGCAAGCCACGCGCCACGCTACTCTGGTGCCAATTTGTCTTCTCCGGAGTCCGCTTACTCTACAGGATATTCGACCGATGGGACGTCCCCCGGAGCCCCTCCGGAGTACTACATAAATATTAGAACAGGTAAAACCGGACATAGCTTTTATATAATGGCTTAACTGGGGACTACTTGCAAAGGTCCAAAAACGAGAAAGGACAGAAATGCTTACTCAAGTAACCCGCATGGTTAATTCGGTTTTTTCCCAAATTTAAATGTTTTTCCTTATAATATCAGATAAAGTTGACGGCAGAACTTGGTCAAAATTCGTGTCCATTACGCGTGGTTTTGCGTCGGTTAACAAATGAGATAACCAGAAGTTAGTCTGGAACTGCCAAATTTGCAGAAAAGTAAGGGCATAGTAGAAAGTATTGTAACGGAATGCCGCAGTTAAGAAAACTTTATCCAGAAAGCAGAAAAAAGTGGGATTTCGAGTAACCCCCTGAGATTTTTGCGTAGCAGTTTGCTAGGGTTAGTTTTCCCCTCTGGATTAAAAGGTTAGTGGTGCCGCTCTTTACTTAAAACACATGCCCATACAAGTGTAATAAAGGCCAAATTACATTATTCCGCTTTCGCTTTATTTTAACCTGATTTGAAGTTAAATACTCCTTTGGGGGCGTCATTATGAATTTTCAGTCCATCTTTCGTCAATTTTGAATTTGTGTCCTTAATTTTGCACTAGATTTTAACTAACACCTTTACTATTACTAGGCACTAATTTATACTTGACCTAAGATTCAAAATCAAAATACAATTTCAAATACGCTGCATCACAAGCAATTAAAAAAATAAGTTTTCATTATATTATAAATCAGTTGAACTGAGGAAATGTGTTAAAGACGATATTTAACGAATGCCTGAATCTAAATGTCTCATTATTCCTTTATAGAAAACAACTGTTACTTTTCTCACAGCTAGTTTGTTACGTTCTGGACTTTGGTTTACTAACACAACTTCTTAACTTTATTGAGCTTTAGTTGTAGTACAACAGGCAATTGAAAAATCCTATCTTTTACGGTTTTAACGAAAAGATACAACCAATTTAGTTTTTCTGTAGTTCTGCTAATGCTCATTTGTATCCGTTTACATTGAAGCTTTCGAAGCAAACAGCTTCGTTGTTCCAACTAAACTGAGGCGATTTACTCCTCATTTCCCTGTTTACATCAGGCGTCTCTTACATTAATTTTGTTACTTATTAGCGTTATCCCTAATTTAAAATAATATTGTGTGTAACGGCTTTAAATGAAACCGAACGAACTTCGCAGAATATGGACTTTTTATAACGCAGTTTAATAATGAAAAATTCTCTTCCGAGGTAGTATTTTCAAACAATTCTGGTTTTAACCCCTTCGTAACTTTAACTCCTGTAACATACGAGTAGACCGGTCATCAACGTGCGTTTATTGTTGTGTAGTTTCTTGCTGAGACTGGATATCCGGCCAAGATTCTCGACAAGCTCCCGCTTTTATGTATTTAATCATTAGCAACCACGGCCATGCAAGAGGACGAGGGTTCTATCGTTTCTTTAAATCTCATTTTCAGACATGAGTGGCTTGAAATGACCACGCTCGGCAGCTTAGTGTTTCCATTCTAAGACTGTCTACAGTGTCGTTGATCTTGCACTACCGTTCCTAAGGCATCCGTCTATTTACAGGGATTTACCTCGTTGCTAGATCCTTGTATCTCGCCCCTCGGCGATTCTTTTTCAGATGTGATTTAATTGAACACATTAGAAGCAACTACTCGGGGTGGTTAGCTGTCAAACTGCACAACTTGAAGATGGTAGAAAATAACTCCCGATGTTAGATTTTTTAGACATAAATTTGTTTTTAAGGAAATAATGAATAATTTAAGGTACTGGGGCTAATTCTCACCTGGCGATGTCATTCAAGTAATGATTAAAAATAACCAGATATTGATTAATTTCTACACCACAAATTTAAACAAAATGTCTTCAAAATGCCAGGACTACTTATCTACCTAAATAAGAACGAAAATAAATTAATTGATCTTGTTCAAAATACTGAATTTTTCAATATCATCTTCTAAATCTACACACATTTTCAACATAGATTTCAGTGAAATAATTTCGTCACAATAAAGGTTTGGCTTGACGATTAATCACTTCCAATTGATCTTTTTTAATTTATTGTCACTTGACAGCAGGCAAAATATTTTCGAGTCAGAATTGCCGACTAATATATATTAGGGGATATATATAACTTATAGCCATAAAAACGCTATAGAAAAAAGCCAGCAAAAATCGCAGCTGCTTACGATCCCCGCTGTCTCCGGGGACGCTGTAAACAGTAAATTGCAAACGGCATAATGTATTTTGCAGGCATGACGACCCAACCCATAGATGTAATGCTGGTATTATTATAGAGAAAAAAGTTAACAAATCAGTAGTAAGTCTTATTCCGAACTCTCACCGAAGTATATTCGATGCAACTCGACTCACATAAAATAAGGATAAACATAATGCAGGTGTATGCACCGACAGACGACAAGGAAGATGGTGAAGTCGAAACATTTTTGAACAATTAAAAGTCTGTTCTGAAATCCACAAAAAAAACAGGACGTAATGGGAGTTTTTAATGCCAAGTGGGCAAATTCAAAACTGAGAGGTTTATAAGAGATTATGGCCTGGAACACGACTGGTGGATTTTTGTCAAAACTAGGATCTGGTTTATGTTGCCAAACCGGAGGTTATATACTTGGAGAGCATATATGGACAACAAACAAAAGATTATTAAAAATAAGGTTCCGGTACTGATATTGAGTCGGATTAAAACCTTGTCGCGACAGTAATAAACATTAGATTGGATAAATTAGAACATACGGATAATATGCAAAGAATGGTTGAAAGAAGACCGGGAAAAAAGTGTACACAGCAAAGCAAAAGAAAAGGTTAATTAGAATCTCAAGAATATAAACAATAAAAATTAAAACGAAATCTGCATTATTAAAAGCTGGTAAAGATGGGTTAATTCTAACTAGAGTTAAAAAAAGTTGGATTTTAAAATTGGTCCAAAAAAGACGGAATAACAGCTAAAAATGAACAAAAATGCAGAGAACTAAATCGAATTAAAAAAGGAAAAGAAAAATGGCTGCACTGCAGAACAGCTGTAAGAAGATCGAAGAATGTAAACGCAGATATGATGGCGTTAATATACTTGCACAAAAAAAATTTAAATAAAAGAGGAATTCAACAATCAAGCCAGTACATTAAAAGATAAAAGTAGTATACGGGCACTTTAATCGACGCACCTGTCAATCAAATTTTGATTTTGATATCAAATTAATTGACCTAATTAGGCGTCGCGACGCCGCGAATTAAATTAATCCACATATGATTTGATTGACCTAATTTCGGGAATTAAATCCGCGGTTTGACCCAATTAATTCCGCGGTTTGCTCTAATTAATTTTGATATGTGCTGCTGATTAAATTGCGCATTAGTTACTGATTAAATTATGCAGAGGCCATTTTTAATTTGCTTCCGGAATTACGCGGCGGCCATTTTCAATTTTCGCTCGAATATTTGAATTTGAAATTTTTCCGATTTTTTTGTAAGTTCAATTTTTTGAATTTAAACTTCCCGGGTGTCGGCCATCTTGGTTTTCTGCGTGCCCACTTCTCCCGGATGCCGTTTTAATTTTAATTTAGCGCCCGTTTTAAATTTTAAATTGGTAGATCTGTCTCTCTCTTCTGCTCATCGGGTGTTGGTTGTCTCTCTTGCATTCACAGAATGAATGTTTAATTTAAAAAAAATTTGGACGACTCGGATTTGAACCTATGCCGCTAAACCACCGAGGCGTCTTGGATTTTAAGGTTTGAACAGAACGCCATTTCACTGTTCTGACGTCACGCTTCCATATTTTAAAACTAAATATTTCTTGAAAATTTTAAATTATAAGAATGGAATTGTATAGCCTATAGTTTTAAAAAGATGATACAATTTTTAAAAAACTGATTTCATAAGTGGTTTTGCCAGAATTAATTATTTTATTTTTATAATTAGTCCCAACAGGTCGTGTGCTATCTCACCCAATCCTCATTGGTTTCTATAGCTTTCTCTTTTTCACTCGTAGCCCGGTGCTAGACCGTGCTTAAATTTATGTAGCTAGGCGTGATTACAAAAGACGTTATAGCCCCGAGGGCGGAGTTTCTATTTGTCATCCTCTGTGAACTTTAATTACGTCACATGTCGTCATATCTCACTCGCTCTTATTGACTGCAGTAACTTTATCTTTTGCACTCGTTCAAAATGTCCGCAATTTTAATATGATTGAAGGTATTTCGTCATTCCCTTCTTTAATTTAGCGCCCGTTTTGAATTTCAAATCGATGAATCTGTCTATCTCTCTTGTACTCATTGGGTTTTGGTTGTCTCGTCGTCGTCGTTCTATCTCACTCTCATATAGGTACGAGAGTCGGGTTGAGTTGCTTTAACTACAGCATTTTCAACTACTTTTCAAAGGTATGAGTCCGAAGATATCCGAGTCATGTCGTATATGTCCGAATGCTTGTTCTTTTAAACCTATTGCACAATATTTCCAGCTTAGAAAAATTTAACGAAAGGTATTAAAAATGATTGGCACATCACAGAAAAGTTATAAAATAAAAAAAAATATAAAGTCAAACATCCATTACATAGACTTGGTAACTCGTCGTTTCTTAATATCTGTTCTACATGAGCTGAATTATTCAGATGTCTTTATTTTTGACCGCTGTTGCTGTAAAACGCCTGTCTTGTACGTTTAGAAAACAGTCTGCTTCATGTCCCTTTTCTACCGTTTAAAACCACATTTTCTGGAAATAGCATGTTGTGACGAACAGCGATGAGTGGAATTTTTAAAATATTGCCCATCGAACAATGGAATAATGCTAGAACGAATCAAAGCTTTTATTTGTATAAAATGGCTGTCCGAACACGACGCTGCACAAAACCTGGATTTTTATAAAAAAACTGCATCTTGTTTTCTAACAAATCGGTGCAGGTTTGATGGCACGACGGTCTTTTTAATTTGTAACGCCGAGATTGACATGTTTGGCTTTTATTTTATAAGTAAGCGGCTGAAATTGTGTCACTATATCGATCAAAATTGTATTTTAGTTTTAAAAATCTCAGTATAAATGCAAACGGACGAAAATAAAAACGCAAACACTTTGTAATAAAAAAATATATTGTTATTAAAATAAATGTGTCTACAATACTCGACTCTTATTTCTAAAAAAACTGCATTAACCACATGTGAATAATTATTTTAAATAGCCTCACTCATCGCAGCTGTTCTCTCTCGCTCGCATTTATTTAATTTAAAAAAAACGCTTTTTGCCCCGGCCCCAAGTCGGGTTTGAACCCTAGTTGTTACGAGATTGTCATGTTTGGTTTTTATTTTATAAGTAAAGCGTTTTAGTTACTTTGAAGCACACCTTTTATAAAACGCACCAGTCAAATTTAAAATAAATCATTAGGTTTTGGCGTTGGTCGGCATCGAAATGACAATTTAATAATAATTTTCAAAGTACATTACTCTAATTTGTTGCAATTTTAGTAAGCTTTGAATAAAAACAGCAATTTTATTGAAAAATATTCTATTACAATCATTTCGAAAAGCAAAATTTTAGTTAAGTAGGCTCGCTGTGCATTTTTATTACAACGTTTTATTATAAATTTTATCTAAATTATTTAAAAATTTTAGATTCACGGCAGATTGATCGATATAATGTTACAATTTCGCATTTTTATTACAAAAGTTCTTGTACTTTTGATAAAAATATATGTATGTTGACCACAAATTAACATAATTTTGAATAAAAATAAGCAATTTTGTTGGAAAAAATGTTCTGATACCACTTAAAATTTTACAAAACTGACATCATGTTACTTGAAATTATACAAAAAAAACGACAGTTTTATTCAATAAGCGATAAAAAATACGCCATTCCACATCATTTTACTTAAAAAATTATCACAATTCGTTTTACAAACCGATTTATAACAACGAAAATGATGTAAAAACAGTTTTAGAGTTATTTCTAAGCATAATTTTGGAAATGTTTTACACTTTTTATAAATTGCATTGCTCTAAAATGTATGTTGACCCCAAATTAACATAAAATTGAATAAAAACAAGCAATTTTATTGAAAAATCTTCTGCCACAAGCATTTCGGTAACCAAATTTCAGTTACGTAGGCTCATTGTTTATTTTTATTACGAAATTAACTCAAAATTGAACAAAAATCACGCAATTACACATCATCTCACATAAATTTTTACAAAAATCGACATGATGTTACATAAATTATACAAAAAATGACATTTTACTTCAACATACCATGAAAATTTAATAAAAATCACGCAATTACACACCATCTCACATACATTTTTACAAGAATCGACATCATGTCACATAAATTATACAAGAAATGACATTTTAATTCAACACACGATGAAAATTTAATGAAAAATATGCAATTACACATCATCTCACTTAAAAAATTATCACAATTCGTTTTACAAAACGATTTATAATAACGAAAATAATGTAAAAACAGTTTTAGAGTTATTTATAAGCATAATTTTGCAAATTTTTTACACTTTTTTATAAAATGTATCGCTCAAAATTAAAAGAAATCACAATTTTTTAAATTATATCATGCCATTATGAAATCGTAGATTGATTTTTTGAAATTTTACACTTTGTAACTGTAAAATAATTTCAAATATTAATATTTTAGCTTTAGATTTTGTAATTATTGCAGAATCGTGAAAAAACAAAAGCAGAGTAGAAATAAAAAACAAACACTTGGTAATCAACAAATATATTGTTCTTATTTCGTATAATACTTAATAATATAAAAATAAATGTACAGCTGAATGTCTTATTTTCTAAAAATTCGCTAGCAATTTATAAATTTTATAAAATTTTAAAATAAAAGATATGGAAACGCTGCGTGCGTCACATAGCAGACAGGTTGGTTCTTGTAAAATTCAGCGATAACGAATCATTATAAATAATAATTAAACATCAGATGAGAGGCAACTCCTTCGATAAATATATATCAAACCCAGTTTCTAAATTTGTATATGACTTAATTTATATCAAATATTGTATGAAATTGCAAATAGAAGGCTTTTAAACTATATGTTTACTTTCTTAATTATGCAGAGAGTGCTCGATTTAACCTCTGATCTCGAGAGAGAATGCGGGTTCGATTCCCGTACTTGCCATATGTTTTTATATATATTTATTATGAAAGTCTTGATTTTAAGTTAATTCACGACGGCTCTACCAGAACAAACGGCTGAGCTCCTTTTTCGAATAAAATGGATCAAGTGCGGAAGATGTTGGTTGTATCGCCGGAATTTGTCCAACGTCTTAAGTCTGGTGAGAACACCGAGAAAAATATATTATCACAGCTTGATGACGAAATGCAAAAAGTTTTAAAAATTCCAAATTAACTGATCACGATAAATGGGGGCAGTACAACCAAGTTTTACAAAGATACCTTCATTTCACAAACCAGGCACGGCAGCCAATCAAAAAACCTATTGAAACAAGCAGTAACAGCCTATCAAATGCCATTATTTTATCTACACTTCCCAAAACTTTTAAGAAGTTTTCCTACGCATTTTGAGTACCTCAAACGATGTGAGCTGGGATCACAAGGGTACCGTTACTATAAAGGGTAAAATTTTACCTGCGTCTAACATAGTCGATTTAGTTCACGACACTCTGAGGCCTCGAAAAACTATTAATCCACCCGGACGTCTACAGTTTGCTGATTACATCAAAGGCCTTAACGTTGCTCATGTGCTGCTAGCTAAACCTAAACAGCAAAAGAAGCCAACCCCGACTGATACTACAGGAAAAACCGAAATGGAAACTGATAACCTGCGAGTCCGATTTAGAATATAAATTAAAAACACCAGCTACTCATCCAAGTCCACATCAAAAAGGTGCAGTAAGAAAAACGTCGATTAGGAAGCATTTCCAAAAAAAGGCCGTTAGAAAAACACCTCTTAGGCAGAAGTCCTCAACATCAAATACGAATGGAATTCTGGATTGGGAGCGCCTTAAACTTTAAAATGCCACAATGAAATTTGTTCTACCATCCCATGTAAACGAATTCTGATTTTATTACTTGCAGCTTTTTTAATTTGAAATGTTGTACACCTCAAACTACAGTTTTGTAAATTGCTAGCGAATTTTTAGAAAATAAGACATTCAGCTGTACATTTATTTTTATATTATTAAGTATTATACGAAATAAGAACAATATATTTGTTTATTAAAAAGTGTTTGTTTTTTTATTTCTACTCTACTTTTGTTTTTTCACGAATCTGCAATAATTACAAAATCTAAAGCTAAAATATTAGTATTTGAAGTTATTTTACAGTTAAAAAGTGTAAAATTTCAAAAAATCAATCTACGATTTCATAATGGCATGATATAATTTAAAAATTGTAATTTCTTTTAATTTTGAGCTATACATTTTATAAAAAGTGTAAAACATTTGTAAAATTATGCTTAGAAATAACTCTAAAACTGTTTTTACATTATTTTCTTTATTATAAATCGTTTTGTAAAACGAATTGTGATAATTTTTTAAGTGAGATGATGTGTAATTGCATATTTTTTATTAAATTTTCATCGTGTGTTGAATTAAAATGTCATTTTTTGTATAATTTATGTGACATGATGTCGATTTTTGTAAAAATGTATGTGAGATGGTGCGTAATTGCGTGATTTTTATTAAGTTTTCATGGTATGTTGAATTAAAATGTAATTTTTTGTATAATTTATGTGACATGATGTGTAATTGTGTGTTTTTTGTTGAATTTTGAGTTAATTTCGTAATAAAAATAAACAATGAGCCTACGTAACTGAAATTTTGTTTATCGAAATGCTTGTGGCAGAAGATTTTTCAATGAAATTGCGTGTTTTTATTCAATTTTATGTTAATTTGGGGTTCAACATACATTTTTGCGCGATGCAATTTATAAAAAGTGTAAACCATTTGCAAAATTATGCTTAGAAATAACTCTAAAACTGTTTTTCGTTATTATAAATCGTTTTGTAAAACGAATTGTGATAATGTTTTTAGAGAAATGATGTGGGATGGCGTATTTTTTATCGCTTATTGAATAAAAATGTCGTTTTTTTGTATAATTTCAAGTAACATGATGTCAGTTTTGTAAAATTTTAAGCGAAATGATGGTGTCAGAACATGTTTTCAACGAAATTACTTGTTTTTATTCAAAATTATGTTAATTTGTGGTCAACATACATATATTTCCATCAAAAGTACAAGAATTTTTAAATTTTGTTTATCTAAATGATGGGGGAAGAAGATTTTTCAATAAAATTGCGTGTTTTTATTAAAATTTATGTTAATTTGGGATCAACATACATATATTTTTATCAAAAGTACAAGAGCTTTTGTAATAAAAATGCGTAATTCTAACATTATATCGATCAATCTACCGTAAATTTAAAATTTTTAAATAGTTTAGATAATATTTAAGATAAAACGTAATAAAAATGCACAACGAGCCTACTTAACTGAAATGTTTCTTTTCGAAATGATTGTATCAGAATAGTTTTCAATGAAATTGCTGTTTTTATTCAAAGTTAGAGTAATGTACTTTGAAAATTATTATTAAATTGTCATTTCGATGCCGACCCTCGCTAAAACCTAGTGATTTATTTTAAATTTGACTGGTGCGTTTTATAAAAGGTGTGCTTCAAAGTAACTAAGAAGCTTTACTTATAAAATAAAAACCAAACATGACAATCTCGTAACAACTAGGGTTCAAACCCGACTTGGGGCCGGCGCAAAAAGCTTTTTTTTTAATAAATGCGAGCGAGAGAGAACAGCTGCAATGACTGAGGCGATTTAAAATAATTATTCACATGTGGTGAAATGGCGTTCTGTTCAAACCTTAAAATCCAAGACGCCTCGGTGGCTTAGAGGCAGAGGTCGATGTAAGGCTGATGTGGATCCGAACGTAGTGTGTTCAAATCCGAGTCCTCCAAAAATTTTTTAAAATTTCAACATCCATTCTGTGAATGCACGAGAGACCCGATGAGCAGAAGAGAGAGACAGATCTACCAATTTGAAATTCAAAACGGGAGCTACATTAAAATTAAAACGGCATCCGAGAGAAATGCGCGCTCAGAAAACCAAGATGGCTGACACCCCGGAAGTTTAAATTACAAAAATTGAACTTACAAAAAAATCGGAAAAATTTCAAATTCAAATATCCGCGCGAAAATTGAAAATGGCCGCCGCGTAATTCCGGAAGCAAATTAAAAATGGCCTCTGCGTAATTTAATCAGTAGCTAATGCGTAATTTAATCAGTAGCACATATCAAAATTAATTAGAGCAAACCGCGGAATTAATTGGGTCAAACCGCGGATTTAATTCACGAAATTAGGTCAATCAAATCATATGTGGATTAATTTAATTCGCGGTTTAATTCGCGGCGTCGCGACGCCTAATTAGGTCAATTAATTTGATATCAAAATCAAAATTTGATTGACAGGTGCGTCGATTAAAGTGCCCGTATACTACTCATAAAGATGGTAGAGTAATCATCGATATAAAGTGTAAGTCGGAAAGATGTGCGGAATACATAAAACAACAAAATAAGTGTAATAAAACCTTCTACTGAAAAACTGTATGATTTAGAACACCACAAAGAACTACCTGATGAGACTATGAAAGCATTTGAAGATATTATTAGGAAAATAGTTAAAGGGGAAAACCAGCAAGTTATCACAAACGTGGAAAATTTCCAGCAATCATTAGACTTTTATAGTGCACAGATCGACGATTTCACTAAATTGATTAAAACATTCACTGAAGTAAACGTTGAGCTGCAAAAACAATGTGAAAATCTAGAGGAACAATAGAAAGAAACACAGAAAAAACTGGCTGAAGTAACCGCAACTTTAGAATTGGATAGGCAGTATGCGAGAAATCGTAACTTAATAATTGATGGCATTCCCGATTCGCAAAACGAAGACATCATCGGTCTAATATCAATAATAGGCAAAGCAGCTGGACAAGAAATAAAGGGGACAGATATTCAAGCGGCACATCGGCTTAATTTAAGCAAAACAAGTAAAAAACTAATAATTGTGAAGTTTAATCACAGTTATGTACGCGATGAGTTTTTAACTAAATGCAAAACCCGACGATTATCGACTAGTATTATTGATAATTATTTAAAGCCCGAGGCAATTTTTGTAAACGAACATTTAACTCCATATTTCAAATATTTGCTATATGAAACCAAAAAGAAATTATCAAACGGCCAGAAACTTTTTAAGTAAGTCTGGTTTAAAAATTCGAAACTGTTAGCTCACAAAAACGACGATGGGCCTGTAATTCAAATAACCTGTTTGAGTGATATAAAATAAATATATTTACTTAAATTTCAAATTATCTGTAACTTTATTTAGTTAAAAAAATTTAATTTAGAATGGCGATCTTTTTAAATCGAGATGATACTTTGAGTTATAATGAAAATGAAACTGTGTGTTTTATAGATAAAATGGATTGTGCCGCGTATTTGAAAGGTCAGGATTTCAAAATACTTAATTTAAATATACGAAGTATTGCAAAAAACTTCAATTACATTCAACTATTAACCCAAACTGTTGGTAATCAAATATTTGATATTCTTGTATTTAGCGAAACCTTTCAGATAAGCGATACGAAACTTTTTGGTTTACAGGATTACGAGAATTTTTATAATTCAGGGAAGATAAATAAAAATGATGGTTTAATGTTGTATATTAATAAGAATATTAATGAATCAGTAGAGATTGCGTATATTGATCAAATCAGAATAATGAGGATTAAGTTTATTAAATTTGGAGTGAATATTGGTGTAACAGCGGTATATAGAAGTCATGATGTAAGCGCAGAAACGTTTGCAGAAAAATTACCAGAATATATTGCAACATGCCACTCAGATGTAAAAATTTTTTTAGGCGATATTAATCTAGATATTCTTGGAAAAAATACGAATGTAACAATTAATTACATGTTTAGGTAATTAGTAATGTACATAGGAGCGTTCTGCCTCACTTTTGATCTTGAAGTTCTTTCAAGGTCACGGACCTAGGCGAGGTCAAGGTCAGGAGCCAACCTGGATCAAGGTCAGGAGCCAACCTGGATCAAGGTCAAGGGCCTAGCGGGGGCCAAGGTCATTGGCCTAGCCGGGGTTATTGACCTCACCTAGGTCACGTGCCACTTCCGGTTCCCACGATGAATTTTTGGGGCTAAAAGTGTAATTTTGAAATTTTACAAGATTTCCACGATTAATTTTGGGGTTAAAAGTCTAATTTTTACAAGATTCACACAATGAATTTTGGGGCTAAACGTCAAATTTTGAAATTTTACAAGATTTCTACGCTTATCAAAATGTTCCCAGGCTCAACAGGATGTGAGTCATCGTCTGGGAATGCAAAACTTCTTGAGACTTGCAGATGCAGGATGTTATTGTTTACCAATTGAACAATGACGCCCATTGTTTGAGAAATCTGCACGATTGCAAAAGTAATTGGACAATGAAGTCTTTGTTGTCTGGAGGAATTTTTGCTGACCTCCATTATCAGATAAACCGGATGTTATTTTCTAGAGCTTCACACTTTTTCAGACATGTTTGAGAAATGTGCAAGACAGGTAAAAATTGAACAATAAAACCCATTGTTTGAGAAATGTGCAAGGTTGCTAAAAAATAAACCTGATTAATTGTATGAAGTCATTGTGGTCTAATAGTATATATCTCAATTCAACCAAATATGTCTCAGTACAAGGTCTGATTTGTGATGTTATATCCCAAGAGTTCATAAGTGAAAATATGTACGGGGTGTGTTTACCGGCAAGTTTGATGTTACTCGAACAACTACTAAAATTCAAACCTTTAAAACCAGAACTGAAATGGGATACTATGGCTTATGACGGTACTACTGTTTGATAATGATGACCAGAGGATGTTACAAATGTGCATAGACGTAATGAAAACTAAAAGTGTTTGTGACTACTTTGAAGAGGCTCCTGCTATGCTAAAAACTATTAGAAATAGGGTTAATTGTAGAGTAAAAAATATTTTAGAAATACCATATGATTTATATAATAAAGACATTTATGAAATATCCTGTGTTTTATTTGTTGAAAACTTGTCTGTGGCTCGGGGGTGAGACACGAGTGACTGGGATATGATAGCTGATAGACTCTCGCATAGTTTTATAGTTATTAACCGTCTAGGGTATCAACTTAGCAATGTTTTCACATTCCATCTCAGAAGTTGTGTTTATCAAATATTGAATCTACATTTTGCTCGTATTTGCTTGCGACTGGATTGTAGCAGCGTTTTTGAGTTTTATCCACGGCACTCAGGGTGATAAAAGAATCGTGTGGGATCACATTTTTAACCACCCGGCATTTTTCAGTTATCTTGAAGCGTCTGCAACTTTAGCATACCAATCTCGCAAAAACAGACATCTTCTTTGTTCTTATGTTAGCACCTTGGCTTTAAGAATGTTATGGTAGTATATTTACGAAATATGTGAGATTATTTTCCAGCTAAAAGAGGCAACACTCAAAATGTTTTTGAAAAAATGTAAATGAATATTTTATAGAATTTGTAAAACCAAACAAAATATTAACAGATAATGCAACTTATTTTAAAAACGCAAGGTTTATCAATACTTAAGGAAAAGCATTCAATAACTACAAAAATAAAAAGCAGCTTAAAATATTATTCCTAAAATGAGTGGTGGTTTAGTTTTATCATTGGAATTTCGATTTCTTACAACGGTATTTGTAAATCGTAAATAGTCTAGTTTTTGGTTGCAACGAACATAGTTGTAGCAGAGATATCTGACGAATAGAAGACTATAGAAGATATAAACAGACAGCAATCTTAATCTAAAATTGAATTAACTAAAATTAAGTATTTATCAAATATTATTAACAAAGTTGTTAAACGCACGATACAGGCAGTTATTAATTACTTAATAAATACCATTGTACTATATACGGTATTCATGGTTTATGTATTAATCTGATTTTAATAGACGATTAGAGTTGAATAACTAAGGTTATTACAATGCTAAACACTGTACGCAAAAGGTAAGATTAAAATCAAAAATTCTAAAATAAAACCCAGAGAATAAGAATTAAATAAAATAAAGCCAAGTAAAAGCTATTAGATCACTGCAATATATTAGTAAAAAAAACTCACCAATGGTGAAGGACAGTTTCATTTTGCTGGATAAAAACTTACCTAGATTGATTAAAAATCAGATGTATAAGAGAAAATCTCAAACTTGTTTAAAAACATTTTGTAACTAAACAACCACATTATAAATTGCGTAAATAAAGCTAAAATTAGAAAAAGGCGCAGAATTTGCAGACTATAGAAAATACCTGTCCAAACCTGCGGATGTGAGCGTCTGGGAATGTGCAAGGTTGCTAAAAAAAACGAATGTTATTGTTGTCTGGAGTTTCTGCACAGGTCTGCGCTGGCACAGGTCTGCGCGGGAGTCTGCGCGGAGGTTTCTGCGCCGAGGTCTGCGCGGAGGTCTGCGCGATGGTTTCTGCACAGTTTTAGCGGGAAATTCAAATTCTGCGAAGGTTTGGCGGTAAATTCAAATTCTGCGCAAGTTTTGGCAGTAAATTCAAATTATGATCAGAGTTTTGATGGGAAATTCAAGTTCTACTCAGGTTTTGACGATAAATTTAAATTATGATCAGGTTTTTGACGGGAAAACCTGGGAATGTACAATGTTGCTAAAAAATAAATGTGTGGTTAAGAAATTTGCTTAAAATTGATTGAAAATTTACAGACATTGTTTGTAAGCGCCGAATGTAAATATTACATGTCTTTTCCTGTACTTTATTAAATACACAAAGTATCGAAATTTGGCGATAGTTATTTATTCCGCTTTGCTGTTGGATCTATGTACAGAAGGACAGCATCCCTCACTTTAGCAATAAGCAAGTTCCTAAAGAAATATTATTATGCTGTAGAGATTTACAGGTTACAGTTCGGAGTGCAAACTGTGTTAAAAATTTTGGATATTTCTATACCGCTATTAGCAACAGTACCATTGAATTGCATATTGTTTTCTTTTACGTAAAACCCAAATTTTAGATTCGATTGTTTTAATATAGGTTCGAAAACACTCCTTAGGTAAACTGAAGCTATTATAGTCAACAGGAGATTTATATCTTTTTATATTTCCGATGGACTCTAGTTGTTTTCTCTTATCGGTTTAACTAGGCGCACAAGTTTTTGAAATATCAGATTTTATTTACACGCAGTTCTCAGTGTAAAATTACGAAAATTTTGAGCACTTGTAATAAGCGGATGCTGTAAACTTATATCGGAGGATAGTTTTTGATCTACAGTAATAATAGTGTGTTGTTGTTGTTAGGTAATACAAGGTCTAGAATCCAGACAGACAAACAGGTAGACAAACAGGTAGACAGACAGGTAGACAGCTAGACAGGTAGACAGATAGACAGCTAGACAGGTAGACAGGTAGACAGCTAGACAGGTAAACAGCCAGTTAGACAGTTAGAGAGACTGACAGATTCAAACTAGTTCACACGTCAACAGTTTTCTATCAAATAATAGATATCAGAATTGTTAGATGTATATATACGATTCAAATTCATGACGATAGCGTCCACCAAGCTGAGTTCATGATTGAGGATAATGTTTACCACCTCTGCTTTCTTTCATATGTTCGTGGAATGTGCAAGCAATACATTTTCGTCCTTCTTGACCGGTTTTCCCTTTACATTTTAGACACTTATACTTAACTGGTACAGGCATCTCTCTCACTCCTGTTTCTATTAATGCTCACAATCTGTACAATAAATGGTGTTAAGAATGCCTGCCTGCCTGTCCGTCTGCCTGTCTGTCTGTCTGTCTGTCTGTCTGTCTGTCTGTCTGCCTGCCTACTTGCCTGCCTCCCTGCCTGCTTGCCTGCCTGCCTCTCTGTCTGTTTGTCTATCTGCCAGCCTACCTATCTGTCTGCCTGTCTGTCTGTCTGTCTGTCTGTCTGTCTGCCTGCCTGCCTCTCTGCCTGCCCGCCTGCCTGCCTGTCTGCCTGTCGGTCTGCCTGTCTGGCTGTCTGTCTATCTGACTGCCTGTCTGTCTGTCTGTCTGTATGCCTGTCGGTCTGCCTGTCTGTCTGTCTACCAAATTTATAGACACTGATAATGGAGATCATTAACTACATCTGGTGTAAATTTCTCAGACAAAGACTTCATACATTTTATTTTTTTAGCAACCTTGCACATTTCTCAAATGATCACATCCGGCTCACATAATGGGGGTCATTGACCTACCCTCATTACAAAGAAAAATATTACGAGAAGTATTTCTATGAATTTTCCATGGTTTGGTTACGATCGTAAGAATATCGCCATTATGTTAGATGGACATCTGGAGTTGCAAATCAAACTGCCAAACTGCGCTCTCCCTGTCTGTTATGTAGAAATTGTAGGCAGCGGCTTGCAGGAGGAGGGCATACACATATAAATCATTGTCTATCGAATAAATTGTAGCAGTGTGATTGTAACATGGAAGCCGTCACCTCTTTGGAAGAAAAATATTAGGAGAAGTATTTCTATGAATTTTCAAAGTCATTTCCATGGTTTGGTTGCAATCGTATGGATATCACCGTTACGCTAGATGGACATCCGGACTTTACAACTAATACAGGACTATGACTTCCAGACTGTTGGATTTGGTTTGATGACAATGTGAGGAGCATTTAAAAAATTTTAGATTAGAACGTGAATGTATGAAGAAAATCGTATACGATTTATGGTGATGTCCGCCTCCCCATCTGTTAAATGTTTGCATTATGAGCCATCGAATGCAATTCATGAAATTGTTAGTATAATAGAAGAGTTAAAAGGGACATAAATAATTGAATAAATCCAGTTCGGAAACAGCACGAGGAGATCGTGACACCCCAGACAGAGATGACAACACCTCTACCACAACAATTAACTGGTGTATAATATATTTGTAATAATGTTATACATGTACATTAGACAAATAAGATACAATTATATTTACAATTGTCGTTTTATTACACCGTCGTGCCCATGAAACCGTTACAGGAACATGTCAGGTTGACCAGTGGTCTATTTATTCATCTTTGCAAATTCTCAAACATTGATAATGGAGGCCATTGATTCCCTGACGTTCTGTAGTAATAATTTTGAAAGCGCTAAATTAAGATCTGTTTCAGTATTAATTTCCAACTTCCCTTTTCTTACTTCGTTAGTAGTATGTCTGTCTGCTTGTCTATCTGTCTACCTGTCTAGTTGTCTAGCTGTCTAGCTGTCTACCTGTTTACCCGTCTACCTGTCTAGCTGTCTACATGTCTAGCTGTCTACCTGTCTACCTGTCTAGCTGTCTACCTGTCTAAGCAGTGCTTTCGAATCTATATTAAAACAATCGAATCTAAAATTTGCGTCTTACGTAAAAGAAAATAATATCCAATTAAATAGTACTGTTGATAATAGCGATATAGAAATATCAAAAATTTTTAACTCAGTTTACACTCCGAACTGTAACCTGTAAATCTCTACAGCATAATAATATTTCTTTAAAAACTTGCTTATTGCTAAAGTGAGGGATGCTGTCCTTCTGTACATAAATCCAACAGCAAAAGCGAAATAAATAACTATCGACTCAATTTCGAGACTGTGTATTTAACAAAGTACAGGAAAAAAACACTTAGTATTTACATTCGGTGCTTACAAACAGTGTCTGTTAATTTTCAATCAATTTTAAGCAAATTTCTTAACCATAGATTTATTAGCAACCTTGCACATTCCCAGATTTTCCGCCAAAAACCTGGTAATAATTTAAATTTACAGTCAAAACCTGAGTAGAATTTGAATTTCCCACCAAAACTCTGATCATAATTTGAATTTACCGCCAAAACAACAATCACGATCACGATCACGATATGCCTATATTCATCCATTGCTGGATGTAGGCCTTTCCTCTGTTGTTCCATCTATGCCTGTCTTGTGCGATTTGCTGCCATCCTGTTCCTGCCACCTTCACGATGTCGTCTCTCCATCTTCTGTTTGGTCTGCCTACGCTCCGTTTTGTCTGTCTTGGGCGCCAATCCATTATGCGTTTTGTCCATCTATCATCTTTGGTCCTTGCAATATGTCCAGCCCATGACCATTTCATTTGGGTTATTCTTTGGGTGACATCAATAAGCTTTGTTTGATTTCTTATGTTAGAGTTTCTTATTCTATCTGAAAGTTTAATATTGAGCATGATACGTTCATGTGCTCTCTGGGTTTTTGCCATTCTTTTTATGTTGGTGGCAGTATAACTCCAGGTTTCTGCTCCATATGTGAGGGTGGGTAGGACGCATTGGTTGTATACGTTGCGTTTCAGGCTATTGGGAATCTCCGGTGATTTCAGAATGTTGCCAAGTCTTCCGAATGCACTCCAGACCAGTTTGATTATTCTCGTTACTTCTTCGTTTATGCTGTCTTTTAGGGTTGTTATTTTTTGACCCAGATATATGTAACTGTCCACTATGTCAAGGTCTCTTTCATTTAATGTTATGCTTATGTTGTTGTTTGTGTTTGTCATAATTTTTGTTTCGGTTATGTTCATTTTTAGTCCTATAGCTTTTGATGTTTCATCTAGTTCAGTGATCATTGTTTGTAGTTCTTTTTGCGACTTACTTATTAATACAATGTCATCTGCAAAACGTAAATGATTGAGATAACGACCATCTACATTAATTCCTTTGTTTGACCAATCTAGCTGATTGAAGGCGTCCTGGAGTGCTGTTATAAACAGTTTTGGGGATATGGTGTCCCCTTGGCGTACTCCTCTGTTAATCGCTATAGGACGTGAGTCTTCGAACATTTTAATGTACATCTTAGAGTTTTTATATATGTTTTTGATCAATGTAATATAGTGGCTGTCTATTCTACAGTTTGTCACAGATTTCAACACTGCCCACATCTCCACTGAATCAAAAGCCTTTTCGTAGTCCATGAAGGCGATGTATATTTCGATGTTGTATTCATTGCATTTCTCGAGTGTTGTTCTGAGTGTTTGTAGATGTTCACAAGTGTTGAATCCTTTCCTGAAACCGGCTTGCTCGCAGGGTTGGTAAAAATCGATTTTATTTGTTATTCTGTTCGTTATTATTTTTGTGAAGAGCTTATATAGCTGTGACAGGAAGCTTATTGGTCTGTAGTTTTCTATTTTTGTGTTGTTTCCTTTTTTGTGTATGAGAATAACTTCGGCCAAGTGCCACACTTTTGGTATATTTCCCTGTTCTAAGCATTCATTATAGATTATGCACAGTTCTTGTTTCAGTCTGAGTCCAGCTTCTTGTAACATTTCCGCCAGTACGTTGTCTGGGCCAGCACATTTATTCCTTTTTAAGTTTTTTAGGGCATTGTCGAGTTCTTCTATATTTATCTTGGGAATTTCTTCTGATCCTATATTTCTTATATTTCGTTCACTCTGTTCTTTCTGTTGATTGGTAGGGTTTATTTTCGATTGGTATAATTTGGAGTAAAATGCTGTAATTTCTTCCAGTATTTCATTTTTGTTCGTTATTATATCACCTCTTCTGTTCTGGATTTTGTTCATTTCTTTTTTGCCAAGATTTATACGTTTTCTTATTACTTTCGGCCCCCTGTTATTTTCGATTGCGTTTTGTATTATTCTGGTGTTATGTTTTCTTTTGTCTTTTCGGAGTTCCTTTTTTATAGTTTTATTCAATTCTGTAAGTTCCGTTTTATCTATGTCATTTTGTATTTTTAGGTGTCTTCTTCTTTCGATTAGGGTTTTTGTTGTTGTGCTGATTGGTCCTTCATTTGAGGATTTGTCTTTTGTCGCTATTTCTTCGGCTGCCTTCAGAATTATCTTGGTTATTTCTTTCGTGTGTCGATCCAGTCCATTTTCTTCTATGGTTGTAATGTTATTTTGTACTCCTTCTGAGACAAGTTCTTGATATTCGAGTTTGTGTTCTTTTAATTTGATCGTGTCAATTTGTTTTGTTTTAGCTCTGAATGTTTTTGCTCTTTCATTTTGAAGGTTTATATGTATTTTTGTTCGTACCATCCTGTGCTCACTTCCTGTGGAAAATGATATTAGGACGCCAACATCTTGTACTATTTGTTTGTTGTCTGAGAGAATGAAATTGATCTCATTTTTTGTAGAGTAGTCTGGACTTCTCCAAGTCCACTTGCTTTCTTTCCGCTTTTTAAAGAAAGTGTTCATTATATACATGTTATTACATTCAGAAAAATTGATCAGAAGGTTACCTCTTTCATTTCTTTCGTCTATTCCATGTTCACCCATTGAGTGTTCTCTGTCTTCCAGTTTTTTACCTACTTTTGCGTTGAAATCGCTTATTAGGAGTGTGTATGAGGTTTTGTGGTTCTTAAGGCAGTCATTTATTCCTTCGTAGAATAGGTCTATTTCCTCTTCGTCATGGCTGCTAGTGGGGGCATATATTTGGATGATTTTAAGAGTTTTGGTCTTGTTGAGTTTGAGTGTAATATAGGCCATTCTATCTGATACGCCTTTATATTGTGCCACATTATTAGCAATTCTCTTGTTTATCATAAATCCCATCCCATTAAATTTGTGTTCTTCTTGTCCTTTATAAAACAGCGTGTGTCCCGATTTTAGCTTTATCAGATCTTTTTTTGGTCGTTTCAGCTCGCTTAGTCCGACGACATCCCACTTGATTCTATCTAGTTCATGTTGTAGTTCGTTTAGTTTTTCGTCAGTTGAGCAGGTTCGTACATTGTATGTTGAGATAAAAATAGCCCTTTTCCTTGCCGGGTCGTTTTTTTCTTTGACAGCCTGATCCATCCCAAAAATTCTTAACACCCTTTGCCCTTCTCGTAATCCTATCGCTGTCATGATCGGTGAGTTGGGGGCTGCTGGGGACTGAGGGCTTTTGCTTATTTGAAACAATCATGAGGGGGTGTATAGCCATAATGTACCTCTCTGGCCGGACGTCTTGGTACATGGGTTTGGGATGGATAAGGATAGGTAGGAGGGCGGGGTGGATAAGGGTTTAGGGCCTAATCTCTCCCGGAACAGGAATGAGAGTAAATTAGCAGCTTGCGTAAGGGCAGAATTTGCCAGATCCTGTAGTGGCCTATCCTGTATTGGGTTCGTATAGGAGGACCACCCGCTACCCCACAACAATCACATTCGGTTTATTTTTAGCAACCTTGCACATTCCCAGACGCTCACATCCGCAGGTCTGGACAGCTATTTTCTATAGTCTGCAAATTCTGCGCCTCCTTCTAATTTTAGCTTTATTTATACAATTTCTAAGGTGAGTGTTTAGTTACAACATGTTTTTAAACAAGTTTGAGATTTTCTCTTATACATCTGATTTTTAACCAGTCTAGATAAGTTTTTATCCAGCAAAATGAAACTGTTCCTCACCATTAGGTATCATGTATAGCATCCTTATTAATTAGAGTATTTTTTTTACTAATATATTGCAGTGATCTAATAGCTTTTACTTGGCTTTATTTAATTAAATTTGTATTCTCACACGGTTTTATTTTAAAATTTTGATTTTAACCTTACCTTTTGCGAACAGTATTTAGCATGTAATTGTAATAACCTTAGTTATTCGACTCTAATCGGCTATTAAAATCAGATTAAGACTTAAACCATGAATACCGGATATAGGACAATTCTATTTATTAAGTAATTAATAACTGCCTGTATCATACGTTTAACAACTTTGTTAATAATATTTGATAAATACTTAATTTTAGTTAATTCAATTTTAAATTAATATTACTGTCTGTTTATATCTTCTATAGTCTTCTATTCCTCAGATATTTCTGCTACAACTATGCTCGTTGCAACCAAAAACTGGACTATTTACGAATGATTTACAAATACCGTTGTAAGAACCCGACATTTCAATGATAAAACTAAACCACCACTCCTTTTAGAAACAATATTTGAAGCTGCTTTTTATTTTTGTAGTTATTGAATGGTTAATAAAAAATGTAGTTCAAACATATAGTGCTGTGGCTCTGGATTTCGTAAATATACTACCATAACATTATTAAAAGCCAAGGTGCTAACACAAGAACAAAGAAGTTGTTGGTTTGCGGAAGTTGCATATTCATCAAGATAACTGAAAAATGTCGGGTGGTTAAATATGATCCCTCACGGTTGTTTTATCTGCTCTTTAAGACTCCACCGTACTTATGTGTTTTAGCTGTCTACCATTTTTTAGTGCTGGAATTATATATGTGTATAAGATTGGCTCAAACTACATCAAACTTTTAACCTGCTAACTGAAGAGTATTTTTTACTAATATATACTGCTGTTCGATATTTGACAAGGCTCGGTTTGGCAGCTGCATTACAAGTTTTCTGCCTGTCTGTCTGTCTGTCAGCAGTGCTTTCGAACCTATATTAAAACAATCGAATCTGAAATTTGGGTTTTACGTAAAAGAAAACAATATGCAATTAAATTGTACTGTTACATAATTTTTAACTCAGTTTACACTCCGAATTGTAACCTGTAAATCTCTACAGCATAATAATAATATTTCTTTAGGAACTTGCTTACTGCTAAAGTGAGGGATGCTGTCTTCTGTACATAAATCCAACAGCAAAAAGCGAAATAAATAACTATCGACTCAATTTCGAGACTGTGTATTTAATAAAGTACGGGAAAAAACATGTAATATTTACATTCGGTGCCTACAAACAATGTTGAGGATTTCTCTCAATGTCTCTAAGACTCCAACACTTTTGTATTATGTTAAATACTGTTTACTAACTGACTGTTAATAACTATCAAATATGCGAGAGACTATCAACTACCAGATTTCAGTCACTCGTGTGTCTTATCCAGAGCCTCAAACAAGTTTTAATTTCCAAACAAAGGCTGCATTCAATTTAGCGGTTGTGCAGATTTTTCTCAAACAATGGGTTTCATTGTTCAATTTTTACCAGTCTTGCACATTTTTCAAACATGTCTGGACAAGTCTGAAGCTCCAGACAATAACATCCGGTTTATCTGATAATGGAGGTCAGCAAAAATTCCTCCAGACAACAAAGACTTCATTGTCCAATTATTTTTTGCAATCGTGCAGATTTCTCAAACAATGGACGTCATTGTTCAGTTGGTAGACAATAACATCCTGCATCTGCAAGTCTCAACAAGTTTGCATTCTCAGACGATGAGTCACATCCTGTTGAGCCTGGATAAGCGTAGAAATCTTGTAAAATTTCAAAATTAGACTTTTAGCCCCAAAATTCATCGTGGGAATCTTGTAAAAATTAGACTTTTAGCCCAAAAATTCATCGTGGGAATCTTGTAAAAATGTCAAAATTACACTTTTAGCCCCAAAAATTCATCGTGGGAACAGGAAGTGGCACGTGACCTAGGTGAGGTCAATGACCTCGGCTAAGCCGATGACCTTGGCCCCCGGCTAGGCCCGTGACCTTGGCCCCGGCTAGGCCCGTGACCTTGACCTCGGCTAGGCCCGTGACCTTGAAAAAACTTTAAGGTCAAACGTGAGGCAGAACACCCATAAGTACACTACTAATTACCTAAACATAATGGCCAAATTTGGATTTAAATCTTTAATAAACGTTTATACTAGAGAGGTTGGATACAGTAAATCTTGTATTGTCCACATTTTTCTTCAAACACATTTACATTATTTAGAAAACAAAGGTATTGTCTTAAAAACGAATATTACAGATCATTATACTACTATCTTAGCAATTAAAAATAAAATTTTGAGAGATAAATGGGTCTTGCGGGAGGATAGGAGATATTTAATATTTGATTCAGCTAAATACGTAACTTATGTTAGCTTGGAAAATTGGAATGATTTACTTCGTACTGAAGATGTTAATGTGGCTATAGAAAAATTTATCGATATTATAAATAATTGTAAGTCATGTGCTACTACTATATGTAGAGTAACTTCTAAAATTAGGAAAAGGAAAAGTTGGATAACTAATGGTAGTATAATTAATTGTATAAACGTAAGAGATATGTTAAAGCAACAATTGCTAAAGGCTAAAAATGATACTAATTTAGACAGTTACTACAAACGATACCGAAACATAGTTAATAATTGCATAAAAACTCTCAAGTCAAATTACTACAAACAAAAAATATCACAAGCTTCTAACGACCCCAAACATCTGTGGTACACCGTAAAGGAAAGTTTAAATCAAGTAAATTCGGTACAAGACATTCAAACAGTATTCTCAAAACAGGGCATAAAATTACAAAACAAAACACAAATTGCTGATGAATTTAATATACACTATTTTGAAATTGGTGAAAGAATGGCTGAGGCACTAAAAGAAAAAAACATACGTGAGGGTAATAGTGGTGGGTGCGATAATATTCCCATGATTCCAAAAAGTGTGTTTTTTACGCCCTTCACAAATGAGGAGATAGTAGAGCACATTAACTCATTGAACAATTCAAAATCCTCTGGATTAGATAATATTACAAACAAACACTTAAAAATAGTTAAAGATTATATTCAAATACCACTTCAACATATTTGTAATTCAATTCTAAGTAGCGGAATATTTCCGAATATTTTTAAATTGGCCACTATAATCCCAATTTACAAATCAGGCGAGAAAACAATCTTGGAGAGTTACCGGCCCATTTCACTATTATCTTGCCTGTCGAAAATAGTTGAAAAAAGTTATTAAAAAGCGCATAATCTCGTTTACAAAAAACAATAAAATTATTTCACAAACTCAATTTGGCTTCCAACAACATAAATCAACAAAAGATGCTATTGAATATTTGACTTCCAAAATGTATAAAAACTTAGATAATGGAAATTATAGTTTAGCAGTTTTCCTTGACTTAGCAAAGGCTTTCGACACTGTTAGTCATAAACTTTTACTTACAAAACTTGACAGATTAGGAATTCGAGGAACATCTTTAAATCTATTAGCTAGCTACCTTAATAACAGACAGCAAAGAGTAAAAATTGGTAATATATTTAGTGACACAATATTATGTAAACCTTATGGTGTTCCCCAGGGGAGCGTTTTGGGCCCGATTTTATTCATACTGTATATTAATGATCTCCTATCTCTCTCCAAAGATTTATGTGATAACGAGTGCATCGTATCCTATGCTGACGACACCGTCTTGTACTGTGCGGGGCAGTCATGGCAAGAAGTTTACAACAAAATCAGTTATAAAATGAAACAAATTGCAAAATGGCGCGACTCGAATTTACTATCTTTGAATGTAACCAAAACGAAATGTGTTCCTTGTGTACCGTATAAAAATAAACTCCCACTTTTTAAATCAATTAAAATAAATACTACTAATCTTGAAATTGAAGTAGACGAAAACGTGCGTTATTTAGGTATTTACATAGACAATCATTTAAAATGGAAATTTCCCGTAGAGCAGCTAGTTAAAAGAATTAGAAAATTTTTCTATATATTTAAGAAGCTTAGAGAATTTTTGGACATCAAACATTTAAAAATTATATACCTTGGACTTGTTCAACCTGTCTTGCACTACGGGGTTGTTGCGTGGAGTGGGATGTATTCGAATATGTTACGTAATTTGAAAACTGCACAGAACATCATACTAAGAATAATGCTTCAAAAACCATATCGATATAGCATTAAACTGCTATATCGGGAGGCAAATGTATGTAATATCAGGCAAATGTACATAATGACAATTACTTCATTTTTTCATTATAAAATAAAAAAACAATTAATTAATCATGGTCTGAATACAAGATATGAAAGCAAAGGAAAAGTCATAACACCTAAAGCAAATAAAACTATTGGAACACGTTGTAGTACATACTTGGCACCACGCTTTTATAATCTGCTTCCAGTCTCATTCAGTGAAATAAGAAACCATAGGCAACTTAAACAAAAACCAAAAAAATATCTGTTGGAATGTGATATCACTAAATTTCTAGAATTACTTAAATAATAGGTACGTAATAAAAATTTCTAATTAATGATTTTCGAGTATCAACCACTAAACAGGTAAACTGATTTATTAATAATAATCAAATTTAATAGAAAACACTCGTCATATTACAAATACCAACAAGCTCCTGCGCACAAGCATTATGCTTAGGTGGGAGCCTTTTGATGTATTATTTATTATCTATACCTTTCTTTTATTATTCTGTTTTCATTTCTTTCATTTAGCTGGCACATCTGTCTTTTTTATTTTTCTGTGTTATTGTTTCTGCGCTTACATTATCGACATTGCTGTATTTAATAATATATTCTTGAATATTGTTTTATTATTGGAATGTGATGATGTATTGTTAGAGTTTGTATGTATGTTTTGATGTAATTTCATTCATTCTTTATAAAATTTAAAAAAACAACCGTTGAAAGACGATAAACAAGCACTGACGACAAATTGAAACAGAGGAGTAAGGACCTGAAATTCTAAAAGTTGAGGTAGAATATGCCATTAAAAGTCAAAATTCCAGTGCAATTATGAAAACTTACAGATATTGAGGCGATTGACACACTCGTAAACTTTTTTAATGCAATTATAGAACGCGTGTTGTTCAGCAAAAGTGGCTCTTGCCTATGTTTGTCGCAATACCAAATTAAAATAATGCAAAAGAATGCGCTGAGTATAGAACTCTAACATTAATGAGTCACACCTTGAAAGTCTTTCTCCAAATCATTCACCGGAGAATATAGAGACTTATAAATGGATTAGGAACAAGGGAGGCCTTGTTTGGCAGAAGTGTACTTATCCAACGGTGTTTGGATATAAACTAAGACCTATATGCATGTTTCATCGACTTTGCAAAGACTTTTGACACAGAATAATACAGAATGGCCTGTCGGCTTAAAATTTAGCTAGTTTTTTCTTTGCTCATGCGCGAGTTCTGGTGGTGTGCAGTCAGCTGTTTTCCATATTTTACACGTGTACTTGTGGCGGTCAATGACCCCTTATAAGAAGGTTATGTTTTTTTGTGCAAGTGGTTTTAAAATATTAATTTAATATGAATGCACAGAAAAGATCTTTTGGTGGCACATGGTGTACTCTGCATTTTCATATACATTGCATGGACTTTAAACGTACGGATTATTTCTGTTCAGTTTAAAATTTAGGCGCATAATTTGGAATTTACCGCCTCTGCACACCACTAGAATCATGGCGGACAATTTCAAGGTCACAAAAATTTGCTGACATCAAAAGCGCCGACACAGAGAGGCCATTCTGATTTAGGGTATTATTCTGTGCTTTTGATAAAGGCCGCCATGAAAAGCTATGTGAAATACTTAAGAAATAAAAATAATCGAGATATCAGAATAATAGCCAACTTTTTTTAATATCCATAGTAAAGTCATATGCCAGAAAGCATTACAGAAAAAATTGCTGGAATAACTATAAACGGCAATAATATATATTATGCTGACGACAGGTACATTCTTATTGGCAGACAATCTAAAAAATATACCTACATCACTTAGTTGAACACATAATGTGCATAGTAATAGTTACTGCCTGAAACTAAACCAGAATAAAACAAATTGAAGAAGTCGAATCGTACAAATTTCTAATGACATGGATCAAAAAGAAATTGATACAAGAATGGAAAGTAAGTAAGTAAGTAAGTTTATTTAGTATAATATACTAGAAGAATAAAATCATTATTATTATATATCTTAACTTATTTATCATTATTAACATTAAAATTAATAGCATTGTTTAACAAAGCTGCTTAAATATTTTTTAAAACTATAAATATTTGTCATTCGTTTTACATCTTGTGGAAGCGAATTATAGACTTTTAGTCCCTTGTAATACAAAGAATTTTGTGTACTCGCTTTATTTAATTTAGGCAACCTAAAATCAAATCGATTCCTTGTTTTATATTGATGAACGTCAGCATTTAGTATCAAGTGATCCGACATATAATTTGGTAAAAAATTATTAACAGCTTTGTAAATCAAAACCAACGTATTAAAATAAATACGTTGTTTGATACTTAGCCACTGTAACGTATTGAGCATTAACTTAATATTCGTATATTTAGAACATCGTAAAATATTTCGCATCGCTCTGTTTTGTTGTTTTTGCAACCTTTGTAAATCCGATTCATAACAAAGAAAGAGGATACTTGCACAGTAATCAAAGTGTGGCGCAATAATGGTTTTATAGACTAAAATTCTAGCATTAATACTTAGTTTACTGGCTATTCTCCCCAAAAATCCAATTTTTTTAGCGACTTTCTTAATGATAAAATTTATATAACTACGAAAAGTAAGTCTATTATCTATAATAACTCCCAGATATTTAATTTCAGGCACTTGTTGTATTTCTAGACCGTCTATTTTTACTTTAACAGTTATATTTTCACTATTAATTTTATTTGATACGATTATGCACTTTGTTTTGGCAATATTTAATTTTAGTTTATTTATTTGTAACCACTTTGATATCATCTCAAGATCTGTATTTATTTTGTTGACGGCATCAGTAGTATTTTCCGCAGTTACCCAAACTAATCTGTCGTCAGCAAACAAATTTAGCGAGCAGTGTTTGATATTTATTTCCAGATCATTGATGTACAGTAGAAATAGCAATGGACCTAATACGGATCCCCGAGGAACCCCCAATATGTTAAGAATTTCCGTCGATTCCTCTTCATTATACACAGTTGTTTGGGTTCGCAAAGATAGATAACTCTCGAACCATTGTTTCTCGATTCCCTGTATTCCATATTTGTCCAATTTTGTAATTAATTTTTTCGACGACTGACATCGAAAGTAGATTTTTCTCACTGTCATTTGACAACAGAAAGTTGACATTTGTCGCTGAGCGTGCGTTTTCATCTTTTTGCCGCTCGCCGAGCGTTTTGGGTTTCCGCGTGAACAAAATAGGTAGCCAAGTCCGAATATATCCTTGACAACGCCCGTCATTTGTGGAAATAATCGCGTCACATGTCATATAGACTGCGCGAGTAATGTTAACTTGATTGTCAATTAATTTTTGCGATAAAACGAAATTTGATATTTTCCTTTAATAATATGCTCAGTCGTCGAAAAAATAGTATGTATGTTTCGAGCTAAAAGTGCGCTTGCCGCTTTTGCATGATTGCTGGTTTCGACTTCGTCTCAACCAGCAATATTCATGCGCAAGCGGCAAGAATGCACTTTCAGCTCTTAACATACAATATACTATTTCCCTATCGATTGTTTCAAAAGCACGCTTATAATCTAGAAACACTCCCACTACACTTTTCTGTTGATCAAGTTCACTTTTCCAATTTGCTAGGACTAGATTTAATGCCGTTTCACACGAATGTGTGCTTCTGAATCCGGATTGCTGGCCACTTATAATCTTATTTGCATCGATAAACTCCTGCAATTGGTCTTTGACAATTTTTTCTAAAATTTGTTCGTACACCGGCAACGTATTAATTGGTCTAAATTCTTCACATTTCTTTGTACCCACAATACCTTTTCAGTACAGGAGGCTACATAAAATTATGTTTACACGGACAAGAAATACTGTACAACCCTTATATGTAAAACGTTCCAGAGCTATTATTGATATAAACTGGTTGGATTTGAGAAACGACCGATCAAGGATCTGTTACTTAAATGGAAGACATTTAACTAAACACGAAAATGAAATTTTGATTGACGATTTATCCTCCGGTGCGTTATAGAATATACAATAAAGAACAGTTCGACGTAGACTTGCTCGGTGATATTGCAATATTTTGCACTGTGTTGACGTTATTGATGCGTACATCTATGTTTAAACTGTTTTTAAAATAGATTTTACTGATGTAAATAATCTGATTAAGCAATAGACTAAAACAAAAGTTTATAAAAGTTTGGAAACAATTTCAACCAACCGAATTACCTAATCGATTACTTTTATATTATTCACCATTTTATAATAATGTCAGCGGCGCAGAAACTACTATAATTATGGGGGGGCAAACAAATTTTTGAGTGTTTTAACATAACTAAGCTTTATGTTCGACTGTTCCATAAACACTTTATTATAGTATTATTTAGCATCCATAAAGTGCCACTTTAGTCCATAGAGTAAAGTAAAATGGGCGTGTGTCAATGTCCAACAGTTATTTTCAAAATAAATGTCATTTTATTCAAATCAGGAAAGAATATTGTACGTATTAACTGAAAACTTTACAATTAATAAAAAGGAATTCATCCCTAATACCTCCCGGTAATAGGTATTTATTCTTGACATTGAAAACGCAATTAACCTAGAAGCACACTCCGAAACTATCAAATGTTTCAATGGCAACTTGAACTTTCTAATGTGTCTAATGCCACAAATGATATTGTAGATAAAAGGGAATCTTTTGCACTGCATTCGAACATAAAGCTTTGCATGCAGCTTGTACATAATCAGACCTTATTTGAGTAGTCCTCTTTATCGCTACGCTACGCTCCCTCTGCATAAAATAGACTCTTTCTATAAAGTCCTACATTATGTACTTGATACATAAATAACTATAGTTACAATGAAACCAAAATGCTTTTTAGTCACGTATTGAATGGTCATAAAGATACACAAAATACTTTAAAGGTATACTTCATTGTTACTTTTTTTTACTTCGTAAAATATAGTAATCATGATTTTTCATAGTAATAACGATATTTTTGCGGAAATATCCGTATTTGTGTCTTCTCGTTCAGAAAAAGTGATTTTCAAAGTGATATATGTCTGTTAGTTTATGATCATGACAATTTGTGAGTCTGTCAGTATGTCTGTGTCCTCTATACAACCCAGATTGTTTAATTGATCGGCCTCAAAATTTATATATTTGTTTTTAATATAGATTTGGAGATCCGAGTCATTTTTGGTTAAAATCTGGTAACCGCAAGTGGTACTTTACTTTTATGTTTTTCTGTTTTCCTGGAAAATGTTATAATTGTTCGATAAAAATTAAATTTCATAAAATAAGATGATATATTGAGTAATTATATACAACTTCTGTTTAAAAAGTTTATAAGAAATGCAGTTTCTGGAAGAATCGCAAAATGAAAGTTTTACAAAAACTTTCTCCCAAACATATATCGCGTAATTATCTATAACATTTGTCGAATCCGTTTTTTGTTAGTATAGTTTTTAAAAATTTTACAAGCAGTAATAGGAAGTCGTGTGGTGACCACACTTTATTTTTTCATATGGAAATGCAATCTAGAGAAACCATTGATAGCAAGCACTAGATTGCATTGTGTTGGTACATAAACTTCTGGTTATTTTTGCAATGAGGTTAGGTTTCATTTTGACTGGTTGACACCGTAATTATTTATAAATTCTAGTTCTGGCTATTATAAACTGAAATTGTCCTTAGTGCAATGCCTACCTAATTAAAGTATGATCAAAAATTTATTTCATCCAGTATGGTTATGGAATAGGTCCTAATTTATGAATGTAACTAAGTTTACACTTAAATGTCAAACTTTACATTTGATTTTTAAATGACTTACCTATAGTTGCATTCATACATTAGGAGCTATTTCATAGCCATACTACTCGTAGATGAAAATAATTTTTGATTATATATAGTTAAAACCAAATTATAAAATTACATTTCAAGTTTATAATAGCCAAAGTCACACAATTTAAAATAATGAAATGTCAACCTTACCATAAAAAGAATAACCAGAAGTTCATGTACCAACACAATGCAGCCTAGTGGCAATGCTTGTTGTCAATGATTTCCTTGGAAGGTCGGCAGTTGCATTGCCATATGAAAGAAAAAATGGACTACATCGAATTATCCGCTGTTAAACTAAAACTAAAGACGTGTTTAACAAATTCTTGTTTTATTTCTGACCCTCCTACAATAGAACAACGAATTTTAGCGTCTTGTGTAGATTAATGTGATAATTCTATGTACAATTTTTTAAAAACTTCATAGAATGTATCAGGGGAGCAAATTACACTATTTGCCCCCTCGATATATTCAATGAGGGGGCAATCGCCCCCCTTGCCCCCCCTGTTCCTGCGCCCCTGAATAATGTTTGCTTATGTTGCAAGCACTTCTGATAAACTACAGCTGAATTGTGGCTTATCGATCTTTACAAAGTACCGGTTTAAAAATAAACGCCTGCTTGAATGTTTAAGAAGTTTACGATCAATGCTTACGTGTTAAATGAGCAGAAAATAGATAAAAGAAAAACGCCTGTGGTGGTGCAATGTGTAAAATGTAATGTAAGTATAAAAATAGAAGGAGGAGCGAGTATAATCTAAATAAGAACATTAACGTTGCTCATTTTTAAGGGAGGAAAAATTGCAGAAATAAATAAATCGCAATATAAGAAAAGTGGGTAAAAAAGATATTCCCCAAGTTAAAAACAGGCCTGCCAGGGTTATAAAGTACTACTAAACTTATTCAAGCATTGTTTAAGGGGTTTCTGCATTTTAGATAAGTAGACTAACATAAATAATTTGAGCGATATCCAGAATTAAGGTACATATATGTTGCAAATCGGGGTTTATACATTTTTGAAGCGTAATTTCCAAAAACTGAGCTTCTAAAAATAAATATAAAAGATTTCCGTTTCCTGAATAATAGCACATAAATATACTGAAAGTGTTTTGCTTTACCCAAGGTTTCGCTTATAAGTTTTACAACTTCGCCAATGTAGAGTGCAAGCTGATGGCTTTGCCGTATTTTATATTTACAAGGTATAGCTAGAGACTGTTTCTCCACACCCTTCAAAGATTAAACATGAGGGTCCCGTATGCTGGAGGTTCTGAGGAAACCAGTAGGCCATTGTGCCCGCTTCAGAATACGCTGATTGCGATAAAATATGGCGCTATGAAATGATAAGTATTTTCCCGAATGAAAATGGAATTTAATTTTTGCGATGCCATTGGAGTGCTACTATCGAATTTAAATCATAAGGAAGTCAGATAAGAAGGGCATAATTGAATTTTGCAGTGGCGGCGTTGGATTATTTAACACTATTTAATGTTATTAAATTTTACACGAGTTGAGAAATTTTGGCGATCCTTAACTTACAGCACCTTAGTCTGTTAAATTAGTTTCTTGCGTACATCAAATTATAACCAAAATATTTATCAGGAATGCTTGTATTGAATTTACAGCTCGGAATATTACTCAGTTTAAATACATGAGACAATAAAGTACATCCCTTAAAAGGTGTTGGTGGAGGGCAAAAACAATAGTATCAAAAAAGAAATGTGATGCGCGAAATAGTGGCTCAATACACAGGAAGGTGTGACGAGTCAACATTGTTTTGTTTTGATTCAGTTTGCCACATGATGTGGTTTGGGTTTACTAGTTTCTTTTATATGGTTTTTTAAGTGCCTTCAAGTAAGTTTGGCGACAAAGAGAATATGTGAAGTGTTGTTTTCTTTTAAGGAAAATTATTTTAATGGTTTAAAAAGCTTTTAAGGAAGAATCTATAGACAGGAAACAAGTGTAAGAGTGATATTCAACGAAAGGAAATACCACTTGTCTCTTCCTTAAACGCTTCTAGAAGCATTAAAACAATTTCAGCAGTGGCTTTCTCTAAATGAAAACAAAAATTTACACATAATTTTTCTGCATTAAACAGTCACACAAGATGATGCGCCCTTTTTTGTCACTCAAGGATCAACCCAAACTACCTCAAAACTCTTGGCAATTTGTAGTTGTAGGTAAGAACTAGGCGACGGCTCTTAAGGTTATTAATTTAAAAAGACAAAATAGACCCCAGTTTCCAACAACTACAACAGAAAACCAGTCTAAGTAGCACTCAACATAAAACCCATTTACTGTATAAGGTCTCAGGTCACACTAATCTAAACTCTAAAAAAAAACAAGCAGGTATCGGAAGGTCATATAGAGAAAAAAAAATGGCAGCAGTAGGAGAGAACTAACAATGCTTTAATGCTTGGTCGAGATTGATTTATACAGTGAAATTGGTTTAGTAACAGAAATTAATAAATATCGTCGACGATAGATAAGCCAAATTTGGAGTTCATAGTCCTCCAAGAGATTATGGACAGTGCAACACATGACGTTGGCTTGACCAATGCAAAAAAAACAGATGTCGTGCAATGGCACGCCGCACAGCACGCAAAAATGAATGAATTGAAAATGTTGAGTTGTTGCGCAATGAGCGCAAAAAATAGTTTCGTTCGACGCCAGGTCGCAGGTGATCTCCTGGATATTATTATTACAAGCAACTACATTTAGGTACAGAGCTGGGCAAATTACTTTTAAAAAGTAATTAATTACTAATTACCAATTACAGCCCAATGCAGTAATTTAATTACCAGAGATTCAATTACTCACAGGAAATAGTAATTCAATTACCAATTACTTAGTAATTGTAATTGTACAACATCAATTACTTTTTCAATTACTTTCAATCAAAATTATTGTAATATACGTAGTTTTATTTAGTAGAACCTTTTTGCAAGTTCCAACTATCATTAGTGTTGTGTCGATTCGTAATCGTAATCTAAAAATGCTTAATTTTTATGTTTTGTTAGATATAGTAACCTACATACTCTTTCACTTTTGAAGGTTTTTAGATAATTAAATCTTGTAGCTACATGCACCGTTCACCAAAACCAAAAGTTTTTAGTTTGTTTTGAAGTAAGATGTAAGTAAATAAATAAATTCAAGGATAGCAATTATACAGGGTGTCCCAAAAAAATGCGACACCGATTTGGCATAGATTCCTTAGGTTATAATAAACTGATTAAACCTAATATACTTTAGTACAAAGTCCCTTCAGTAAGAAGGTATAGGGACTTGAAAGTTCAAATGTATATATTTTTTTATATTAGTTTCAACAGAGGTTATCACTGAAGTTGAGCTTTTTATCACGATTGCGGATTTAGTTGCCGAGGCCCGTAGGGCCAAAGCAAATAAACCACATGAGGGATAAAAAGGAACTTCCAGTGCCGAGGGGTACATTGTTTTTTTATTCGAGAAATCGCGGAATTACAACATTTTAACCAATTTTTGTAGGTTATGTTGAAGTCGGTTGACGTTTACCTATCGTATGGATTACTTCACTGCCCATTTCTCGTATTTTATTTGACGATTTCGACGTTCTTCACTGCCGATTTCGACGTTCTTCACTGTTGATTTAAAAACAATATTTTTTTTGAATATGGAGAAATGTCGAATTTCATTTTGGCTACATTTTGTAATTATATTAGAAAAAATAGCACGCTGAATATGTTATAAAAGTAATTTTTCCATGTTCGTAATAAATTAATCCATTCGTTTTGCATCGCTCGCTCGTAAATTAAACGTTGAAAAACTCTCACTTTCTTAACTTGAAGAACAATGTACTATTAAATACGCCTAACATGAGGCTGCATGGCGAAAATATGTAACTTACCTAAGTATACAGGGTGGAGCATTGGATTTTTTAATTGTTTGACAGCAAATTTCTATTTAGATTTTGTAGAACACTACGTGGTGATTCAATTGGCGCAACTTGAGTATTTTTTGTTGGCTCAGTTAGAATAGATATTTATGCATTAAGGGAGATATGAATATGTTTTTCCCTGAGGTTGACATGTGTTACAGACTGAGGGCTCTGGCCCGAGGTCTGTAAGTCAACCGAAGGTAAAGAACATGAATATCTCCCGTGGTGCATACAATATTTTTTCTACTAGCATATTCGTAAAAATAGTATGACATTTCAAAATATCATTTAAAACTAGAATATGTAAGTAACATCAAGGATTGCCTCATTGTATGGTTGCTAAGACGTTAATTGTAGTTGCATTGTTACCATGAGTTTAAGGGAGAAATAATTTGACAAGTCCCTTGGGAGTTATGAGTAGCTTTTCATATTTTGTTTCTATGACGAAAATGTACAATATCATGTTGCTAATAGATAAAATATTCTTTTACTTCTATATACGAAAGTAACATTTTTTTGTCGCCTGTTAGGGGTTCCCGAAAATATACGTTTGGTTCCCTGGTCAGTTTTCAATGGCAGTGGGAGGGAATATAATACATTGACTACAGTTGCCATTACAGACGGGAGGCAATGTGATTAATCAACTAACCTTCTGGTTTTCATATTTAAATATTTTTGAATGCAGCTGAATACAAGAGATTGCCACATCAAAAAATGTAAAAGTGTTTAATGTATAACTCTGGACTAAAACGTAATTTCCGCCCTTGCATGATTACAATTGATTAGGTACTGTTCTCGCTAACGCTGAAGAATTAAATTACATCCGCGGGTGAGAATGATACATTTTACTCCCTAGTAATACAAATAGCTATAAAAAATGTATTAGGTAACTTGAAATTTTAAAACAAAATATCAATTTGGTGTTGATCAGGGACTGTTGAAAGTTGACAGGTGACTGATAAACCTAGTTGAAAACCGCTGATTGAAATAAGAATTTGTACAGCAGATACAAAAACAGTTACAAACTATGAAAACTAAGAATGTTTTATCTAACGAGATCGTATCAACAATAAAAGATGTTACCATTCCAACTACTAAAACTTTTTGAAAACAAAAGACAGGTAAATTGACATAATTGAGGATACTTATTCTTTCACAAGTCCAAACACTAGCATGTGCCTATATTTTACAGATTGTTATAGTAAATGTCCCTTTGTCCTATATTTTAAACCAATGTTTCTGATGAAGCTAACAATGAATTAGCGAAACGTAAAATATATTTTTAAATAAAGATAATTTTAATTATGTGTAATGACAAAAACGACAAAATTTTTTACTTACGTTGTTAAAAAAATTTAAATTAGCTGATTTTATCTCTAAATCTGTTAAATAGATGTTTTTTGTGAGGAAAGTAGAACCCTTTTGGATAGTCTTATTTCCGATCCAGCGAACGTCTGTTTTATAATTTCACTTAAAAAAATAACCAAACACGAACAAAATTTTCAAACGAGCCGGTACTTCACACCATAAAAAAGTAACTAAGCGTCCAAAATCCAAACCTAATCGGCGGTCAACATGACTTTATTTGTCGACTTTGCTAAGTATTGCAAAGACTGCGGTTTAAATTCGCAGTGATTAATAATGGCCAATACGTGACATAAACATTATTCCTTCTGAAGCGATGATAAGGGAATTTTTAGGCGCAAATCTGACGCATAGTATCCGCGATCAAATTACCAAGTTAAAAACAAACAATAAACCACTATTAAAGTTCGATACCTTCAACAGAATTTTGCTTAATATGTAACTTCTTTTATTTTTTGCGTTCTGGAGATTTGGCACCCAATCGAGGTCAGGAATTCAGTAATTGAAATACCACAAAGTAATTCAATTACCTCGAGTAATTTTAATTACCACAGGTAATTCAAATACTTGTTAAGTAATTTAAATACTTTAGAGTAATTTAATTACACAAAAGTAATTGAGTAATTGAATGTAGTAATTAATTACTTTCAAAAAGTAATTTTCAAGTACTTTTTAACAAAAATGGCAATTCCCAATTACAATTCCCGCATTTTGAAAAGTAATTCAATTTCAAGGCAAATACACAAAAAAGAATTTAATTAGTAATTTAATTAAAAAGTAATTAATTACTGCCCAGCTCTGTTTAGGTATTTGCAAGAAAAATACGATTGAATATAGCAAAATATTTAATCATTAGAGAGTGTCCAAAATAAGATCACATAGGTGCCACGGTGTAGGCGCTACAGTTACAAGTGACTTAACTTCCCTCAGCTGATTTGCTGATCTGGTGGCTCCGGGGCGTAGTAACTTGGTATAAATATTAGTAAATGGTACCTGGCCATTACCGAAATTGCGGTTTCGTAAATCCCTTTAAGAATCTCAAGTCTCCGAAGCAGCCGCACTATTTTGCTGACTGAAAAGAAATAAAGTCCCAGCAATTTCCAAAACCGACCGGCGCCGAAAAAAACGCTCCGGCCTAAACCTACGCACTGCCGGCACCAACCAAAAGGAAAAGCCATGAAAATTTCCCAGAATAATCTACTAAAATTGAAACCGTCGGGATTCACGTCTGGCCGTTACAAAGAAACCAGCCAGTCAACCCAACAGCATTTTACGTGGCAGACTGGGTCAGAATAGTGTTGATTCATGACACCTTTCGACGCATTGCTTCCCGTTCGCGAGTCACATACGAATTCCAGTTTTTCTGGGTACCATCTCTAGCTCAAAAAGAAAGCAACCTACCTAAGCTGGTTACATATAAGAAACATCGAATATTATCACAAGAAGGTAAACTAGTAAAAATTATTTGCTCCCCTAATTATTTTAGAGCTAAAGTGTAAATACATTTTTTGTAGAGAAAAAAATACTGCATGTATTCATACTGTTGCTATCAATTTTTCATTTTCCGGAACCGAAGAAATTCAAAAAATCAAACTAGCATTTTTACAAAAATCAGAGATGCCATGGAATTATTGAAACAAGCCAATGCCAACGCAAGTGCGTGCGGGAAGATCATCCAGTCACTGCCGTCAAAAGATTGAACGTATTGTCGTTTTTCTCGTTTTGGTGTAAGTTATGATCCTCATTATTGCACCTACAATTATTTAATAACGTGCCTGTAGTTTTAAACTTAATGTATCAGTCTATTAATAGTTGCACTGTTTGGAATTTACGGATACGGATATTTTACAATAAACAAAGAGCTTACTTAACGAACGTCCACTATAAACATTTTTGTTATGGACAAGGTCCAGGTACCTTAGACACATTAAGCAGAACATCAATGACAAACAAACAAACAAACAACGCATATTGTCGCTCCACACCATATATCTAATACTTACTATATTGCTAGCGGCTATGAGTGGGAAACTGACCAAGGAAGTGAGGCAGACAACCAACTCTTCAATGTATAATGGTGAGCTGTGTGCAAGCGCGGCGGCGTCGTCCGGCCAATGGGGAAGTGGTCAAGTAAAATTCGCTTCTAAAGGCGGAGTTCGAATTCTCACGCATGCGCACGAGACGCGTTATACTCTAAGTGAGACTATGTCGGCGCCGTAATGTTTTCTGACGTTTCCCGGCCCTACTAGCAATATATGTGTATTATATATATGCTCCGCACGCACTTGCGTTGGCATTGGCTTGTTTCAATAATTCCATGGCATCACTGATTTTTGTAAAAATGCTAGTTTGATTTTTTGCATTCCTTCGATTCCTGAAAATGAAAAATTGATAGCAACAGTATGAATCGATGCAGTATTTTTTTCTCTACAAAAAATGTATTTACACTTTAGCTCTAAAATAATTAGGGGAGCAAATAATTGAACATAAAGAATTTACTATGCAAATCCCTATGGTGCGTCCCGCAAGTCAGCACCCGGGTATAGTGCTGCCCATTGTCTGCTCTATCGGAGTTTTATAAGCTAGTAACTGCTTTCAAATACCGGATGTCGACATTCTTCGATGTATTACGAACTCCGTGAGTTGTTTGCAAAGCCTGCTACACCGGATTCGCATTGCCCAAGAGAAACATGACCTTAAGTATATGACGAGAAAAATTAACTAGACGTAAAAATGAACTTAGAAAAGAAGAGTGGGGATAATATTACAGGTTGCGGTTAATACAAATAATTGGGATCGCAAATAAATGATGAAGGGATATCTTGCTTTATTATCTATTTGCGATCAGTAGAAACCAAGGAACGAATAGAAAATTGATGGAAGGACATAAGAAGTATACGCGAAATATACATAAGACATCTAAACAATAAAAGTTTAGAACTCAATAGTAAGATTTGCTACTTTATATGCAGCCGAAGCATGAAGGATAAAGAGAGCAGTTGAGATAGATGCACTAAGAAAGTTTAGTAGGGTTTTAAGAAGAAAAATGATAACAAGCCAAAGGCTGAGAGAGGTAACAAACTTGTCAGAAACAATACCAAATTATTTATTATATTAGAGATAATTACGGTCTTCTAAAAGAGAACGATTGCATGAAATAAATCGCAACAAAAAAAAGAAAAGAGGTGGAAAATAGTTTCTAATGGAAGACATTTGCAGAAAAATAAATTTACAAAAAGACAATGCTTCGACTAATAAAATTTAGAATAAAACTGCTGTAGTAAGGTTTTGCTCTCCTTCTCTGTTCTTATCAGAATATTGTCTATATTTTTTAACCAGTAAAACAGTTTGAAGGAAATTTAATTACAGGCCCTATTGAAAAATAGTTCGTATCAGTTTCTGTCCTTTCAATCAAAGAGATTGATCGATATCCTTTATGTTTAGGTATAAAGTGCCCTTCAAAAAAGATATTTAAAATATGAAGCGCTCAGATTGCTTGCCAACTTTGCAACGTCATAGGAAGCTCCGTTTAATCACCTGAATAGGAAGAGATTATACGGATTCCAGGTTTTCAGTTTTCTAAAATTCACAATTAAAACATTACTCACAAAAAATGAGCTTATAACGCTTGTTAATGTAGGCCTTTTGTTTTTAGATTAAATTCAGGAGATTCCATTTAATGTAATTTTGCATTTCCTGTATATTTCGGAAGGGTCTCCTGAAGTAGATTTATTTAAATCGATTGTAATTATTTCTTTATTTTCCTACAACGCTTAGCCCTTTCTTACCAAAAAAACTTTCTCTTGATAAATGAACCGAAGGGAGAAAATCCATCCATTTTCCAGATATAGGAGTGTCAATTTTATGGGAACCTACAAATTCATCTGTTATTTTCCCACGCAGCGCGAAATCTTTTAATATTAATTACTGGTAATAAATTGTCTGCACCTGTTCATAAGAATTGGAGCTAAAGCGTTTAAACCAGTAATTTTATTGCACTCGTATTTCGTTTGATCTCGACTAATTGTTTAAGCTAGCGTTTTTGATGCCTAACAACGTATTATTGGAAGTTAGATATTCGTTTGCGAGGGATTTCAAGCTGGTGTAATACACGAAGTTTACATGTTACTGGATATTTATTTATCTAGGGATTTGGGAACGGTCAGCCCCACTTCAAAAAAGCGAGTGAAAGTTACTTTTATCGTATAGATTTTCCGACGTACCCTTTGACCGTTGTTTGTACTTAAAAAAGGCTAAGAAATTCTGCTCTTAAGAGAATTCATTTTTGATGTTATTGGCAAGGTTGCACGTTGCAAACGTTGAATTTGACATCCTGCCGTTTGCAAACATTCTCTTGGATTATAAACTTATCAAATCTAAAAAGGCGTTTGCATGTAAGCTTGTTAAGAAAACTTGTTTGAATGTTAAAATATTGCGACGGCCGTTTTTCAGCCAATTTTAGGTATGCAGTGTGTACCTACCATCAATTAAAAGGCAACCGTTGGAAATAAATTCAAAGAGCATTTTTTAGAATTAATTCTTCATTGGAGCTAAGATATATATTTAAAATTATTATTTATTTATAATCATTATTAAATACTGAAGGATACAGAAACATTTTTACAAAACAGTACAGCTGATTATTCTCCTTCTTCTTTCTAAAATAAAGTTAAAATGATTATAACATTGTAAATTGTCAGATTAAAAAGATACAGTAGATCTTGCGCTGCGGTCAGTTTACATTATTTAAGATTGGTCTGCGCTACTTTATTTACACAAAAACTGCTAAGAAAAGACAGTTAAAATAATTGAGAGGCTTGGACCGCCTGATTCTTGTAAATATTGCTGGTGTTATTTGCATTATTTCATGGGCGGCTCCGATAACTAGATCTTCCTCTGATTCAACCGGCGTCTGAACAACTAAAGTTTGCAGATCTAAAATCCAATTGTATTTATATACTTAAATAAATATACACTGCCAAGCTAAAGATTGAGGTCCACTTATAGTTATGATATCTTTGTGAAATTGTCTGTTTTGAGGTTGTATTGACCAATAGTAAACCATTGTACTATAGTTTGTAGGCTAAATTAAAAATTCAATGATGAATCGCAAAACATATTTTTTGGATTCTACGATTTATTTTGAAAGAGCAAAAAATTTACATTTTAAACGAAATTCCACAGTTTGTTACTAGGACTAATATGGGACTAAAAAATGAAAAAAAAAACACTAATAACCTGTATTCCTTCCTCTCGCGTTAATGACTGCTTGAAGTCGACGAGGCATTCCTTGAATTAAGTTAGGGCTTCCAAGTGTTCAATTGTTTCCGGTTTATCGACTTAGACATGCGACTTTACATATCCTCAAAGAAAATTATCTAACGGCGTCAAATCGCACGAAAGAGGTGGCCAGTTAACACATCCATTTCGTGGATACATTTTGTGGATCTGTTAATTGGCCACCTCTTTCGTGCAATTTGACGCCGTTAGATTATTTTCTTTGAGGATATCTAAAGTCGTATGTCTACGTCGATAAACCGGAAACAATTGAGCACTTGTAAGCCAACATTCGACGCGTTATTGCCGAAATACAGCCTGATTTACTGCGAAGGGTGTGTGAAAATTGGACCTCCAGATTACGTCATGTACACGCCAGCCGCGGCGGTCACATGCCCGAAATAATATTCAAACAGTAATGCCATAAAATTATCTTTCAAATAAAGTCAATTTCATGGATATTAAAAACATTTTTCTGTGTTTTATTTCAATTTAAAGTTCTCCCACTCTAAAAAACACCCTTTACTTAGGTACAAAACCGGGAGAGAGTTATAAAATACGCCAAGCTACTTCTGAAGCTAAAAAAATAAGAAACGTGCATATAGACATGTATATATATTTTGACGGTTCGTTTTCAAGCTATAATATTGTTTACAACAAGAATAGAAATCAGTTTTATAATTTCTTTCCACTAAATCAAATGGGTAATGTATGATGTCATAATGTTGTCACTATAATTGCCCGTAAAACAAAGCCGTCCATCAGCGAAGACTTAGCGGATCTGCACTACTTTTATGGTAGCACATATGGCGATACAAGAATATTACATCACCTCTAGGGAGAAACATTCCTGAATCCTAGATTCCTAAATTTTAGACAAAGGTGTGCCTAGTAGAAATCCTCTACGCGTCAGAGAATCTGGTACACCAAGCACAGTCTGTAGAAATTAAAGGAATGATTTTGGATATGGCTGCTGAAGATCTTACAACTAGCATTAAAAGAACTACTTTGACAGAAAGAGCATCTTAGCGAGAATGTTGAGGATCGTCCTATAAAGCTAGAATATTAGTAACGGTCTTTACGAAAAACTACTGTGGACCCCTTTCGTACCGCATACTTCAATGAGTTGATCTAAATCCAAATGCGATGGGACATTCACGGCACCGACAATGATTTTCTATTAATGTATAAGTAGGTATCATAATTGACCGAATACTGGACCTTTTGTTGTGGAAAACTAGTTATGTGCCCTGTTTATCTCGTCTTCGTCAGCCTCGTTTCTAACACCCCGATAGTGGGAACACTAAAAAAACCTGAAGGAGGATACACGGAAACTGGGAAAGAAACACTGGCAGTTTTACTACAGGCACACTTCCCAGGCAGTATACTGTTACAAGAAGATAATACCAGTGATCACGGTGTAGAAATACCTTTACGCAGGGCCACACAAGAGAACTGGAAGACAGCACATCAAGTGATAAACATAACAAAACTTAAATGGGCATTACACAGTTTTGAACCATTTAAAGCTCCAGGTGGAGACGGGATCTACCCAGCTCTACTCACTCAGGGCTGGGGTGAACTATCCACCCGTCTATGTTCAATGCTAAGGGCAAGTCTGGCCCTAGGTTACATACCAGCAAGCTGGAGAAAAGTGAGAGTGGTATTTATACCAAAGCCGGGAAAGGAAAGCTATGCCCAGGCTAAATCTTACCGACCAATAAGTCTGACGTCATTCATTCTGAAGACGCTAGAAAAGTTAATTGACAGGTATATAAGGGACGAAGTACTGGTGATTTCTCCATTACATTGATACCAGTATGCCTACCAATCAGGAAAATCCTGCGAAATGGCTATACACGAACTCAGAGATTGCCAATGCATTTGCAAGTTATTTTTCATCAGTTCAACACTCTGCATCAAATAATGCTGATAATCTTGATCATGCCTTTATAAAAGCTTCTAGCGATACTTTAAACATAGAATCCATCAACACTGAAGAAATTCAAGACGCAATCACTTCGATTAAAAGTAAAACATCCTGCGGACATGATAATATACCTATTTATATAATCAAAGGCTGTGCTGAATATCTATTACTACCTCTTCAACACATATTTAACTTAAGCTTAAAAACTAAAATTTTTCCAAATAAATGGAAAATTGGTAAAATTTGTCCCATTTATAAAACAGGCGATAAATCGGATATTTGTAATTATAGACCAGTGACTATAATAAATTCTTTTGCTAAAATTTTCGAAACCATATTGTATAAAAAGATATTACAGTTTGTGCAACCTAAAATTTCATTAGATCAACATGGCTTTTTACCGGCTAGGTCTACAACTTCCAATTTAATTCAATTCACTCAGGATGTCTCCGAAATAATCAATATCAAATCCCAAGTTGACGTTATCTTTACTGATTTCTCTAAGGCCTTTGACCTAGTGGATCATAACATATTGTTAAAGAAATTTGAACTATTTGGTTTTCACAGCAATTTAATTGAATTTCTTCGTTCGTACCTTGCAGGTCGATCTCAATTTGTAACTTATGAATTGGAAAGTTCTATTGAATTTAATGTTAAGTGTGGAGTACCTCAAGGTACTAACCTGGGGCCTCTATTTTTTCTTATCTTTGTGAATGATATTTTATGTATTCCGAAGGATAATTGTCATACCTTAATGTTTGCAGATGATCTTAAGATCTATAAAGAGGTAACGTCATTAAATGATTGCTTTCAATTACAAAATGTTTTAAATGAGGTTTACAATTGGTGCCAGAAAAATAATTTACGTTTAAATATTCAAAAATGCACCAGTCTTACTTTTACTAGAAGGAAAACACCAATAGTACATCAGTATAAAATTAACGGTCAAGAAATTTGCAAAGTTGATCAAAAGCGTGACTTGGGAGTTGTATTTGATTGCAAACTAACATTTCATAAACATATTGAGTCAATGGTTCAAAAGGCATATCGAGTGTACGGTTTTCTTGTAAGAAATACTAAAGATTTTAAAACTGTTTCAGTGCTATGGCGATTATACTCTGCGTTTTTACTTCCTGTATTGGAGTATGCCTCTGTAGTGTGGAGTCCTTTTTACTCCAAATTTAATAACATGATTGAAAAAATTCAAAAACGTTTTATGCGGTACATTCATTTTAGAGCAACCGGCGTATATCCTAAATTTGAACCATATATTAATCTTTTGAACTTATATAAAAAGCATTCACTCTATAAACGTCGACAGGTAGCTTCATTATTTCAAATATATAAAATACTCAATGGACTTGAAATCAATCCTACTATGTTAGCAAGAATTCCCCTTCGTATTCCAGCTGTTAACAGACGTAGTAGTGAAGTCTTTTATTTACCTACTCCTGTATCTAATAGTTCAATCAGTTCTCCTTTGTATAGAATGTGCTCTGTGGCAAACAGAATATCATCCCATATTGATATTTTTCATATGAAACGGAATATGATTAAATCGGTGGCGTATAGAGAACTATAAATTATTTATTGTGTATATTATATGTCTATGTACGTTCGCAGTCCTCCCCAACATGAATGTACACTCATAATTCGTAGACTTCTCTTTTTAGTGGTCTAATTTTTCAATTTTCAATTTTCGTCATTTAGGTTTTTGTAAAATTAGGTATGTTTATTTTTGCATTTCAGTGAGTTTATTAATGTGTCAATTGTAATTGGAATTACTGTTCTGTAATTGGCACAATAAATTATTATTATTATTAGTCAGCAAGGGGGAAAAAACTATACAATCCAAAGACTTTGGCCTAGGAGCCTTTCTGGATATCGAAGGTGCTTTTGACAACACCTCGTTCGACTCAATTCATCTAGCCTTGAATAGCAGGGGAATAAATGACACCCTGAGCAGATGGATACTAAACATGCTTAAAAGCAGAGTCATAACCACTTCTCTTTATAAGACAACCGTGAAAGTGTCGGTGACCAGAGGGTGCCCACAAGGAGGGGTATTGTCACCTCTACTGTGGAACTTCGTGGTGGATGGCCTTCTACGGGAACTAGAGGAGAGGGGCTTATACACACAGGGCTACGCTGACGACATCACCATCTACATACACGGAAAATTTGAGGGCGTAGTATTCGAAAGAATGCAATTGGCCCTCAACATTGTGGAAAGATGGTGTGAAGCCAAGGGACTATCGGTCAACCCGGAAAACACCTCGCTTCTGTCAATCACAAGAAGGAAGAAAAACAAGTATAGGAAACTAATACTATACGGAAAAGAACTACAGATGGTGGAGAAGGTCAAATATTTGGGTGTGATTTTAGACAAATTGACATTCAAACACCATATGGAACATGTTACAAGCAAAGGCTGCAGAGCATTCTGGACCTGCAGAAGAATGTTTGGAAAAACATGGGGACTGTTACCAAAAATGGTATACTGGCTCTTCACAAGAGTCATTGTACCAACGATAACCTATGCATCCTTGGTATGGTGGCACAATGCAAGCAATATTAAAAATAAGAACTTGCTTAGCAAAATACAAAGAATGGCTTGTATTGGAATAACGGGGGCAATGTCAAAAACCCCGACAGCCGCGTTAGAAGCCCTGCTGAACCTTCCCCCATTACACCTAAGGGTAGAGGCGGAAGCGAGACTAGGGGCATATAGGCTGAAAATACAAGGGTATGATCGTTATCCTGGACATCGAGGATACCATACCGAAATCTTTAACCGATTACGTGAAAACCTCATCCTGCAGATGAAGTCCGACAGAATAAAGACATCTTAGCAGTTCCAAAAACCGTTTGAAGTATATCTTCCAGAGCGGGAAGAGTGGAACGAGGAAGAAGTCTTAACCAAACTAAAAGGGGAAGTCTGGTACACAAACGGATCAAGAACAGAAAATGGAACAGGTCTGGGCATTTATGGCACGGGACCAGGAAATGCAATAAGCATAAACCTGGGACAATATGCAACAGTATTCCAGACCGAGGTAACAGCAATTCTAACCTGCGCCCAATTAATGGTGCAGAGATCCTACAAAAGCAGGAGAATACACATCCTGACGGACAGCCAAGCAGCTTTAAAAGCGCTGTCATCCAACCAGTTCAACTCAGAACTGGTATATGAATGCCATAAAAAACTGGTTCAACTGGGAGAACACAACAAACTTAGCCTGTTGTGGGTCCCAGGTCACCAAGGAATAATAGGCAACAAAAAAGCAGACAAACTAACAAAATTAGCCAGTACTTGTTACGGTATTAAAAGAACTTTACGACACCCACCCAAGGTGAGCATCGCACCACGGAATCAGTCCTGAAAAACTGGCACACTTGCCCTGAAATCGGTTCAAAATAGGCTAAAGGCCACGGCTGGAACGCTCAGGGAGTCGGGCGTGAGTCACACGATACGTTCTGGGCAAGCGTGTTGCGGCATAATATATATATATAGGGTATGTCAGAATTATGAGGGCGCCACCAAGCCTGTCTTAACCCGACTAACCGGGCGGGACGGTTAGACGGGAGCGAAGCACGCAAAATACTCCGTCGATAGGATTACTCAAGAGTTGCAAGGTCAAATAACAATTTCGAGATTGCCTTATGCAAGGATTGTAATTAGGTGCCAATCCGACCGCGACTACGCAGCTGTCTCACCCACATGTACGCTCAAAGCTCCCTCGTCCCGTCGCACAATAATCAGTACACTAAAGGGGGCGCTTATCTGAAACAGAACATGCACAAGTCGAAACAAAACAATAGTTCCCTTAACTAACAAATCATGTATTGACTCACGGGTTACAATGGGGCAGCAGAGTGCGTCGCCCTATATCTATAAATAGATTATATCTAAGAACACCAGCTGGCGCGCGCTCTAAACCTAGCGACAGATGTTGAACAGTAATGAACAAAGTAGCACTTGTAACATAGACAGTCTGTAATTTGGAATGAATGTACAAATATGCGGGCCCGACGCCTTACGCAGCAAACAGTAATGAACAAATTAACACTTGCAACATGGACAGTCTGTAATTTGGAATGAATGTACAAATATGCGGGCGCGTCGCCTTATGCAGCAAACAGTAATGAACAAATTAGCACTTGCAACATGGACAAATATGACGACAGTGCCTGTAGGCACAAGAGATGTGACGGGCTCGCTCGCGGCGTCCCAATACAGCTCGTACGCGAGGCTTAAATGCTCACCGCGGGACAGGTACACTCGCGTTCACAGCGGTAATCAGTTCAAAGACACATACCTTAATATGTAGGCGGTTGGGGAGCCTGGTACAGTTGAGTTGCGACAGGCTGCAGTCTTAGGTGGCAGATACTTTCGGTGTTCGACGGCTATAGGGATGAGTGGACATCCGCCATAATGGCGATGTGAGACGCGTCAGGACACGTACAACTGGACGACGAAAAATGGGCCACTTTCGTTCTGCGGAACAGATCCTCGAAGGTCGAGATGAAGGGGGCACAATCCCTTACTTACGGGAGCAGAAACTGGACTCCAGATGCACCCACGCTACGCCGAAACAATTCGAAACTCACACACACAACACCTCTCGAAGGTGAAACCATTCTCGCAGCGCTCGCTGCCACAGCTCGAGACGGGCAACGGAAAAGAGGGCCTCCACGGCAACAATACTAAAAGGACAGCGGCAGGCGTCCTCGGGCACCTAAGGGGCCGAAGGACGCCGCCTGGGTAACACAACCACCGAACGTACGCTTTCTGCAACGGGCTGCGATCAACTGCCTAGAGGGAAGCGCTGCCACAGGTCACATCGGTCGCGTCCCCACGTGACTAAACCTCGGCAGCCAATCGCGAGGCGATAAAATGAAACAAATTAATGCCGGCGACAATGGTATCACGCCACAACGGCGTGTTTTCTAGAAGATTCGGAATTCTTGCGAGCGATAACGCTCGGCTGCCAAAGCGCCATCAGAGGGGGGCTCCAACCGACGAGAAATACTGCGTTTGGGGCCAAATATGTGCGAAATCATGATTCTGGAATTAGGCGATGGAGCCAAATAAAGAACTAAAAGGGTTTAGCATACGGGCACGCTGCCCTAAAGCCTAGGTGGCTATTTAAAATACCAAAATGGCCTGAATCAAATGTGCGGAAGATGAGATTGTACTTGTGCGCAAAGATTGAAAATGGTTTTAACATAGCAACAAGTTGCCCTAAAGGCGTGAAATGCAATTAAGCATCTACAACAGCAAAATGACTTAACATACTATCCAGCTGATAGCACCAGAGCCTACCTGTAACATAGCTTATAGCATGATCAGGGAGCAAACTAGAAGGTGGTTACGAGATAAACATCGCAAATTCTGGCACGACTACCCTAAAGCAAGGCACTCTAGAAACTTCATAGGGGAACCGTCCAAGAAAGCAACGCTGGCACTCCTGGAAAACGGAAGGGAGAAAATAAAACACATAACAAGGATAACTACAGGACACTGTTATATGAACAAACATATGCACACAATAGGAGTGGCAACAAACACAGACTGTAGATTCTGTGAAGAGGAGGACGAGACTCCAATCCACTGGATATGCGAGTGCGAGGAACTCATAACTCTGAGTCATAAACACTTTGGGGAAACAACGATCGAACCCGAACTGCTGAAAAACACCTCACTAAACTCACTAGTAAGCTTTTTTGAGGACATCGGAATACCTCTGTGAGGCTATGTGAAGCACTGGGATGTGCACAATAGGTCTTTTAGGCCGCAGTGCAGAAAGGGGAACTAACCCAACCAGAAGTATATATAATAACACCCCGTACTGTAGAAGAAAGGTTTAGTCATTAAGATACCAAAATTACCAAAGCCGGATTGGGGAACGGCAGTAAACTTGACGCTAAATTTTGGTGGAAACCGAACTAACATTTTCTAGTTTTTAACCAGAAGCTCTACAAGTAAGCCATCTCTGATGCTATTTATCATGACTTTATGCAAATTATTTTGCCAAGAAGATGCACCTCCTCTTTTTAGTATTACAGTGGGACATACGCTAATATAATTTATCCTGGAAGGTGGACGGGGCGAAATGGACCCGTTGCCTGGCATTCGCGCTTACCCGGTTTAAATGCTTTGGTGTGTACTCTGGAAGCATAGAAAACATAATGCATTTTACAAGAACGTATTGTTGATGTTTCTGCATTATTGTCCGGGAATTTTCTACCAAATAAGACACTCGATGATACAGCAAAACGAGCATTGTGTAGAAGTAAAAGAACTATATGTTGCGCAATTACTGTACTGACAAATATCGTTTAAAAAATACCTTTGTTAGAAAGTCATAAGAAGTATCATAGTATCAGATCACAATGTACACAAACATATGATTGTATGAGAATGAAGCATTTACGGGCCATTATGTCTATATGAAGCAGTAAATTTTGGAGCATCATTTTGCTAAACATTATGTGTACTTAAAAACCAAGTAATGTTTAGTGTACAAACTATTTAACTTCACACTGTTAAAATATTGGCTCACCATCTAAATCGTTGCATTTTCCCCACCGTAGTAATTTTAGGTTCTTGCTACAGCTGTCTTAGTTATCGATTCGTCTTTCTTCTTCACATATCATACTCATTTATATCACCATAAGAAAAGTGTTACTTTTACATGTAACAGGTTAAGTGGCAGAGCAGCTTGATGACCGTTATCATCCTGAACTTCGCCTGTTTCGGAATATATATTTTTTGGAATTGTGTTTTACTATACAAAAAAGACAATATAATTATTATTATTATTACTTTGAAGTTCTTCTTTTTCTTCAATTATGTCTAATAGTAACACCTCTAAATTATTAAATCTACACACGTTCTGACTGCTGTACTGCTTGGAGCTAACGCTTTTTATTTGGAAAACTCTTCTTTACAAAATGTTTTCGATGGCACCTTCATATGTTTTGCTTTTTATTCAATGACTTGCAGGTCAAATCATTGCTACTTTATCTAGTCGGTGGAAGATGTCTTCAAACTCTTGTTTAGTTCTCGTAAGTCATCGACATAAGCTACACATTGATGCCTTTGAAGATATATTGTTCCAATCCTATCGTGTGTTCAAAAAAAAAGAGAAAAACTCATTCGCAGCATGCCATGATCAAATTGAAGTTTGCCGTAACTTAAGATATACCCATTGATGCAAAGGAACTACCAAGTAAGAGAGAACTAAATTACATCTTGGCCTTGAATTATTTTTTTAAATATTTCCAAAACACTTAACAAACCAATTTTTATTGACCGTTATGATTATTACACTCGTTGTTGTGTACATGCCATCTTATTTTCCTCTTTGCTTGATACAATTAAACTCAATGCAGTGTAGACTTTTACCTGCCACAGTGACAGATGTATTCATAAACAAATTGCAATCTGACATTCACCTACAGACTTAAGTTAAGACATGACTAGATTGTCTATCTTTCTTTCCAAGGCCTACCCTCAATGAGTTTTTTTTAATACACGATATATATATTGCTACAAACAAAGCTGTTTTGAAACTTACTGTACCTTTTATCTTTAAAAGTTCAACCACCAAAAAACCTATCTTGTTGTAGATATCTTCTTGCATATAATTATTATTAATAACTCGGCTAGCTCTATTTGTCTTAATCTGCAGGGTAACTGTTGCATTACAAGACAATGCAGTCTATTTCAACGTACCTTTACTATTTAATAAAATATTTTAGAAAGATAATATTTATGTTTTATTAATGTATCCAATCATAACCTTTGAATGACAATTTATCTGTTTTGTTATTTAATACATCAATATAAAGGTAATTGTTAATGTTTATTGAAGTTACTGTTATTCTAACAATTTAAACAAAATTTTGTTAATGACACTTCCAATAATAATTAATTACAATATTTTAAACTTTAGGTTTACAAACCAATCTTAATCAATAAATCTAATTTAAAAGCAATACAAAATTAATATATGTCTTTTATTTATTTTTACTTATATTGTTCGTAGCTCAGTACTGAGAATTGATTTTTAAATGACTCACTTTGCTTTTTCACTTGTAGCCACGTGTCTGCAATTCTCTCTGCAGAAGGTTTCCCCTGGACTTCACTTGATTCTCCCACTTCTGTATCAATGTTCTTCAATTTTAACAATAGCTCTTCCACTTTGATATCAGGCACTGATAATCACTTTTAGCGTAGTTATAATTAAATTCTACCCAGAGTTTATCTGTTTTAGCATTAATTCTGGAAGATTATTTTACATCTGTCATAAAATTAATAATTTTTCTACACGCCTCCTTCTCTCTTATCAAAAACATAAACAATTCTTTTTCCTTCTCTTAGCACTCTTTTTCAGAAGTAAATTTTATTAATTATTAACCTAAATCAAGCTAGTTAAATATCTTGACAAAAGTAATTTTTTAGGTTATCAATATTCCTCTAACATTTTATAAACATATTTAAAACTTTCCTGGATTATAAATGAACCATCACATTAACCAAATTAAATTATACCACAGTACGTTGTAACAAAGCGACCATGTCAGAAATCAAGTGTAAATGCAAAATTGGAAACAAAATATCCAACGAATTTCAGGTTAGAGGGGCTTGAAACAAGGCGATGTTCTCTCGCCGCTACTATTTAACCTGGTACTAGAACGAATAATTAGAGAGACACACTTAAACCCGGGAGCAACGATCTACACGAGAAGACATCAAGTAGTAGCCTTCGCCGATGATATATGCATAATTGGGAGAAGAACAGAGGACATAGAAGAAATCTATAATTTAATGCAACCAATGGGCCAACAATGCGGTCTCGAAGTCAATGACCGAAAAACAAAATTTATGAGAATCCACCGTGGACAACAACAGCTACAACCCCAGGTAAACATAGGAGGAAACCACTTCCAAACAGTACACGAATTTAAATACCTCGGATCTATATTAACGAATGACAACAATATGCAGAGAGAGATTGAAACGCGAATTAATGCTGGTAACAGATGCCTCTATGGTCTAATAAATATTATGAAATCGAAAGATGTATCTAGGAAATGCAAACTCAGACTGTACAAATCGTTAATTAGACCGGTCGTGTGTTATGGATGTGAAAGTTGGACATTAACAAAAAGAAGCGAGGAACTACTTAATAGGTTCGAGCGAAAAGTGTTGAGAATGATCTTTGGACCGGTTTTTGATAGAGAACTAAACTAATGGCGAACACGAATGAATTATGAAGTAGTAAGGCTAAATGATGGACAGGACATGGTAGGATGGATTAAAAGACAAAGAATTAGATGGCTGGGTCACGTATGGAGGATGCCCGAGACAAGAATTGCCAGAAGAGTTTTTATGAACGATCCTGACGGACGACGCCCCAGGGGTAGACCACGCAGTAGGTGGAAAGACAACCTAACAAATGATCTAAAACAACTCAGAGTGCGAAACTGGACTATCCAAGCAAGTAACAGAGAGAGATGGAAGGCTGTGGTAGAAGAAGCCAAGGTTCTACAAGGACCCTAGAGCTGTGTGTGTGTGTGTGTACGTTGTAACATTCTGCAATGTATCTTATATGAACAATAAATAAATTTTAAACATTTCAAACCACTTGTTTTGGGTCATTCTTTTCTCAATTGAGCTTCGATACAATGCATTGACTGAACATTTATACATTATTGATATCAATACCGATTTCTACTATTTTAATTGACTTTCTCATATTTTGGAGATGTTATACCAATCTTGGCCAGTTTTTTAAGTGATTCAAACTTTTATAGAATATACTCTTTTTTTACGATTTTTATATCATAGCAATATATACAGTGTGTACATAAAGTAAGGAATAAATTCATTATCTAGTAAAGGGAAAGCTTTTCGGAAAAATCCTCAGACATGTCAACCTTTGTTTTAAGATGCGCATCTTTTGACGTTCTAGTCTCATTGGTGACATCATTACTGTTCCGGATATGACGTTATCGACATTTTTTTCAAATGGCAACCTTTATTTTTGACAGCGCCATTTGAAAGAGCATATTTTTCTGCACACAACACATCAAAAGTTTTGTCATGTTACATAAGGAAATTTTCGATAAAATTAATGTTATAGTGATTTAAAATTAATTTATTTTATTCAGTTAATTGAACAAACTAATTAATTCAGGGGACTCTAAAACGTGAAGATCTGTTGAAAACTCAATTTGTAATTTTTGAGGTGAATCCAATACTCCCTTTATCGTAAAAGGAAGTAAAAAACATACGTTTTGTATTGACAGCCATGAAAAGTCATAGTGACAATTTGGAAAGTACCGAAAGATCAAATGTTATACGTTTGGCAGTACTGAAGTGTATTGTCAGTCTATGTCAAATTCGAGAGGTTAATAGGTTAAGTTTTGTTTGTTATTTGACACAGATTGACGCAAAACTTAACGTACAAATTTCGAATTTGGCATAGCTTGACAGTGCTACCAACACTGCAGTAGTAAGTGACATGGTTTTATCCCACTAGTGAAATAAAGTAATTTCATTATTCCACTAGTGGATAAAGTGGTACTTTAGACGGTTCATAAGTGTGGATAAAACTTCAATTATAAGGTGATTGTGGATAAAATGTCTTTTTTGCTATAATAAAAAGAGTGGTTTTTTATGACTTAGAAAGAGACCTTTACAAAGCTAAGAAGGACTTCAGTTTCAACACTTAATTAATTAGTTTGTTCAATTAACTGAATAAAATAAATTAATTAAAATTAATTAAATCGTTATAACATTAATTTTCTCGAAAATTTCCTTATGTAACATGACAAAGATTTTGATTTGCTGTATGCAGAAAAATATGCTCTTTCAAATGGCGCTGTCAAAAATAGAGGTTGCCGTTTGAAAAAAATGTCGATGACGTCATATCCGGAACAGTAATGATGTCACCAATGGGAATAGAACGTCAAAAGATGCGCATCTTAAAACAAAGGTTGACGTGTCCGAGGATTTTTCCGAAAACCTTTTCCTTTTCTAGATAATGAATTTATTCCTTACTTTATGTACACACTGTATATTTATATATAGGGTGCCCGGATTTCGTAGGGACAACATGGGTAACTTTTATATTTGAAGAGATAGAGAGATGGTTAAATTAGAAAAAAGGTGCAGATTTGAAAGCTCATTAAGAATCCATTTTCAAATTTTACTTGTCATGGCCCACTTGTTTAAAATTTAAAAAAAACAGAATCTTCTAATTTCCTTTATATGCCCTAACTTTTTTGTTACTTAAGATATTATATGCATGGTAATTTAAATACTTTTATTGATACTTAATAAAACCAATTTCATTTGTGCAAATTTTTAGTAATCTAACCTAACCTCAAAATTTTAAATCGGTATCGTGCAATTTTTTTGCCCTTTTAAGAGAGGATTTTTTTCTGAATGCAATGATGTATTACATGATATGGAAACTTCTTCAAAATTTTGAAAAACTGAGCTTATTTTTTTTACAGGCAGAAATCAGTAGTGCCATGATCACAATAACTTTATTTTTTGTTTATCACGTTATCTGTGAAATTATGTTTAGAAACAAAAACACGCTTATCATCATACGTGCCTGCCAGTAGTGTCAGTGTGTTCCATATGTTTGACGTGTAAGTTCTACGTTCTTGTAGCATTTGATATACGCAAAAAATACATCATATTTTTCTAAATTTTCCATTATAAGTTGAAGTAATAACACTCACACTACTGACAGGCACGTATGATGATAAGCCAGCTTTTTGTTTCGAAACATCGCATTTCAATATCTTAAGTAACAAAAACATTACATAAAAGAAATTAGAAGATTTTGTTTTTTTTAATTTTAAACAAGTTTTCAATCACAAGTAAAATTTGAAAATGTATCCTTAATGAGTTCTCAAACCTGCACCTTTTTGCTAATTTAACCATTTCTCTATCTCTTGAAATGCAAAAGTTACCCATCTTGTCCCTACGAACTTCGGGCACCCTGTATATATATGCAAAACGACAAACTCGCCTCCCTGGGAAAGCATACGTCGAAACGTAGAAGTGGCCTCATTTTTGGAGGCCAGTACGAAAAATCAGAGGCAAGTAGGTATGTCCATGTATAAGTGGTCCATTCAACAGATGGTGCAATAAGCATCGATTTAACAGATTTTAGGGTGGAGGCGAGTTTGACAGTACACATATTCAGTCTATCTATGAAACATAAGGTTAGGTCTCAGAGACTTGGCAAACGCGCACGAGGGCTTATCGCTAGTAATGGATTTAAGTAAATACAATACAACCGCATATAACTGGACATATAATACAGGATCCGTCAACGACGCGGGGTGAAAAATATCTACGAGATTTACATCAAAATAGCGTATATACAAATTGTAGGTACTGAGGTGTTGCATATTACTAAAATATTTGTAATCATACAGGGTGGCTCAAAAAGTGTGGCGAACCAAAATTATTACCCTATATTTAGGAAGCTTAAAAGTTTTGCATTGAAGTACCTACTAATAATTTTAATACAAATTTATAAGGGTCTAAAATCAACAGTTTTGGAGATATTACCGAGTTTATGCACAAAATGCTGAACTTCAGGCGGCTGCTGTAGATACTGGAAACAATAAATTTAAATAAATCATTACCAAAACATTACGTTTTTTTGAATTGCCTTTCGAGTGTAAAATGGTGGCTCTGTGTATTCATGCTATACAAGATGTCTGCAAATTTAATGATTTCAAAAGTTGTTAAAGTTTTCAGTATTTTTTAAAAGCCCCTTTAAAGAGATTTATTTTGATATCTTACTGGATAACCTTAAATTCAACTGTTTTCCAACTGTGCGGGTGTGAATATAAGAAAACAATGTAAGACCCTTAAAATGCTGTATTTAAAGGTATAACGAACAAACGTCGCTAAAATGCGAACTTACACACCTGAAAATACCGATCACAACAAAAAACTAGGTTTAGAACATAAAAATCCAGCTATTGCTGACACAAGAAACTGGGAAATGCAGAAATACATTAAATCTGAAAACCAGTTGAATTTAAGGGTGTTAACTGAGTTATTCGACGAAAGTTTATTGAAAGAGTTATTAAGAAATATAGAAATATACAGCGTGCTTCATTTACTACGGAAAAATGATTAAATTTGGAAATTATGAGCACTTTGTATAGTTTTAATACTCATTGAAGAATAGGAGAAATAGTTGAATATTTAACGTTATTGGGTATACAGTGACCGCCATCATATGGGAAAATTTTTATTTTTGATTTTTCAAAAAAACTTTACGACAATAATTTGTGCTTGTTTAAAAACCTATTTAGCCCCTATCGTAGATGTTGATGAATTTAATGGCTCTAGTTGTAACCCTCACCGAAATAACTGCCGGTATAAGCAGTTCCCCTCTTGCACGATCAACAGCTTCGGGTGGAGGAATCGGCGGAGGTAGGGCACTCTTTTGCCCTGAGGTGGAGAAATCGACCTCTAAAGGCGGATGAAATATGTAAATGTTCAACGGCATAAGAATGCAGAAGGCAAGAGGAAACCACTGCATTAAAGGTCCATATGGAGTTCCTTAGTAAAAATCATTATGGCAATGTTCAAAACTAAATATACCGGAGTTATAAGTTCCCCAATCGGATCTCCGGGGGGAACAGTGATGAACAAAGTTGTGAAATTATCAAAAAGTAATATAAGAGCTATGAGAATTGCTACCTGGAATACACGAAGCTTATATGCACCAGGAAAATTAGCTAACGTAACAGCAGAAATGAAAAGACTAAAGCTGAGTATACTTGGTATCAGTGATGTACAATGGCCAGGTTCTGGAAAATGTATGACTACAAACGGCACAATCTACTATGCAGGCAATGATGACACAACCCATAGATACGGTGTTGGCATTATAGTAGAAAAAGAAATGAACAAATCGGTAATAAGTTTTACCCCATATTCCGACAGAATTATAACGATACAACTCGATTCCAAGAATGGAAAAATCAATATTATTCAAGTGTATGCACCGACAGTGGACAAGCAAGACGATGAAGTTGAAGCTTTTTATGAGCAATTAGACTCTATTCTGAAAGCTACTAAAAAAGAAGACGTCACCATAATTATGGGTGACTTTAATGCTAAAGTTGGCAAGGTCAAAACTGAAGGATGCACAGGAGAATATGGGTTGGGACAGCGAAACGAGCGAGGAGAACGATTGATAGAATTTTGTCAAAACGAAGAACTAACAATAATGAATACAATGTTTAAATTACCAAATCGTAGGTTGTATACGTGGAGATCTCCGATGGATAACAAGCAAAGAATTGTCAGAAACCAAATAGACTACGTTATAATCAGAAGTAGATTTAAAAATTCTATTACATCGACGAAAACCTATCCCGGAGCTGATATCGGGTCGGATCATAATCCAATAGTAGCAGTATTAAAAATTAGATTGAAAAAACTAAAACGCAAAGGTAACAGGCAAAAAATAGATGTAAAACAACTAAACGAAAACAGTATATTAAACAATGCACAAGTAAAAGTTAACCACAATCTCAGGAACATCAAAGAAATAAATAGAAATACCGAAAACGTTCATGAGAAATGGAGAAACATAGAAATGGCATTATTAAAAGCTGGAAAAGATACATTATCTCCAAGGAGAGTTAAGAAGAAAGATTGGATGACATGAAATTCTCAATTTGATGGAAGAAAGACGAGATTATAAAGCTAGAAACGAAGAAAAGTACAAAGAACTAAATAGAATGATTAAAAGGAGAATTAAAGAAGCCAAAGAAAAATGGTTATTAGAAAACTGCAAGGATATAGAAGAATACGAAAGTAGATATGATAGCTTCAATATGCATAAAAAGATTAAGGAAATAACAGGTATTAAAAGAGTAAAGCAAGCAAGCTCATTAAAAGATAAAAATGGTAGAATAATTATTGACATAAATGACAAGCTGAAGAGATGGACCGAGTACATAGAAGAACTTTTTAAAGATGACAGACCAGAAATCAAAATGAAAACAGAGGAAGCAGGACCGGAAATTTTAAGATGTGAAGTAGAATACGCCATTAAAAGCACAAAGAAGGGAAAGTCTGTAGGACCGGACGAGGTTCCAGTAGAATTGTTAAAACTTATAGATAACGACACAATTGATATAATGGTAAACCTTTTTAACACAATCTATAGAACAAACGTTATTCCAAAACAGTGGCTCTTATCAACTTTTGTTACACTCCCAAAAAAGAACAATGCAAAAGAGTGTTCTGAATATAGGACTATAGCATTGATGAGTCACACGTTAAAAGTGTTTCTTAAAATCATCCACAAAAGGATATTTAAAAAGCTCGATGAAGACATAAGTGCCACACAACTAGGATTTAGAAACGGACTAGGGACAAGGGAGGCTCTGTTTGGTGTAAGCGTATTGATGCAAAGATGTTTAGATGTAAATCAAGATCTATATGCATGTTTCATCGATTTTGAAAAAGCTTTTGATAGAGTCCGCCATGAAAAGCTATGCGAAATTCTCAAAAGCAAAAACATTGACAGTCAAGATATTAACATAATAACCAAATTGTACTGGAACCAAACAGCGAAAGTAAAGGTTGAAAATGAATTAACCAAAGAAATTGAAATTTGCCGAGGCGTTCGACAAGGTTGTGTTCTTTCTCCACTCCTATTTAATATATATAGCGAAGCCATATGTCAAGAAGCTTTAGTAGAACAAAAGGCTGGAATAATTATAAATGGAGAAATCATCAATAATATACGCTATGCTGACGATACACTCTTAGTGACAGATAATTTAAAAGATTTACAGCACCTACTTGAAAACATTAATACCCACAGTAACAACTACGGACTCAGACTAAATCTTAAAAAGACGAAATTAATGGTAGTATCAAAAAATCAAAACATTGAAGCCAATTTAACAATTTCTAATATACAAATTGAAAGAGTCGCTTCATACAAATATCTAGGGGCATGGATCACCGAAACTAACGAACAAAATAGAGAAATTAAAGCAAGAATAGAAATAGCGAGACAAGCGTTTGTTAAAATGAAAAGGTTCCTATGTTGTCGAGATATCAACTTAAATCTTAGAATTCGTATGTTACGTTGTTATGTTTTCTCCACGTTATTGTATGGCATGGAAGCATGGACCTTAAAACAGACAAACATCAAAAACCTTGAAGCCTTCGAAATGTGGTGTTACAGAAGAATGTGGAAAATAGCATGGACAGAAAGAGTGACTAATAGCGAAGTACTGCTGAAAATGGGAAAGGAATGTGAAATAATAAAAACTATAAAAAGGAGAAAATTAGAATATCTGGGTCATATTATGAGGGGAGAAAAATACTTGTTACTGAGGCTTATAATGCAAGGAAAGATCAAAGGAAAAAGAAGTGTAGGTCGAAGAAGGACTTCCTGGCTACGCAATCTACGAGAGTGGTACGGCTGTAGTTCCAACGAGTTATTTAGAGCTGCTGTTAATAAAGTGAAACTTGCAGTGATGATTTCCAACCTCCGATAGGAGACGGAACCGGAAGAAGAAGAAGTAGATACCGAGTGATTTTTAATTATTTAGAAAATGGCGTTTTTCGAAATTGTCAAAATCCAAAAAGTGGTATTTTTCGGAAATTAAGTAAGGTTTTATGAGATTTTTTTAGAGTGTGTTAGTTTTAGTTAACTGAACAATCTCAAGTCTAGAAAACGCATATTTTTCTTTAACTTTAGCTAAAATTTATTTTTTCAATTTTTTAAATATTTTTTGGTTTCGCATACCAAGACTTAATTTTAAAATTCAAATTTTTTATGTCAAAATTTTAAAGATTTATAATTGTAAAAAATAATATAGAATGTTAATTGCTTGTTTTGGTTTTTAATTATTTACTGAAGGATGATATATGTTGGCATAATTTTTAGGTTTTTAATGCAATTTGCTTTCTAGGAGAAATATTTTTCAAATATAATTAATATCTATTTAAATGGCTTCTAAAAACTCTAATCTAACCTTTTTAACGTATTACTGTTACAAAAATCCTGTAAACGTTCTTTTACAGTTGTCTGAATGAAAAGCTTTTTAGAACATGTAAACTGGATAAAGAAAAATCTTCTCATTTAGACAACTACAAAAGAATATTTACAGGATTTTTGTAACTGTAATTTATTAACAGGGCTAGATTAGAGTGTTTAGAAGCCATTTAAATAGATATTAATTGTATGTATATATGTATAATCTGTAACCGCGTTTTAGCTTGCGGTGTAGAGGCTGGTGCTTTGTGTGCTTGCATCTGGCGGTACAATGCTCAACTTGCCCCGGATTCGGGATACAAAGTTGGAGCGCGCCTCGTGTGTGTGTGTGTTATGTTGACCTTGTTAATCTATCTCTTAGGTCTGTGGTTCTGAGTAGAGCACAGTTAATTTGGTGCCCAACTGTGAATGGTCTCACCGAGCCCGGTTCAAATCGCAAGGCTGAGGCTGCGAAAAATTCCGTCCCTCGCGGGATTCGAACCGAGGACTTGCTTAATGCAAGGCAAGCGCTTACCCATCTGCGCTACTCGGCTTCTATATAAATATTAATTATCATTGAAAAATATTTCTCCTAGAAAGCACATTGCATCAAAAACGTAAACTTTATGCGAACATATCACTTTTCGGTAAATAATAACAAATCTAGACGAGCAATTAACATTTTATATTATTGTTTACAATTATAAATCTTTAAAGTCTTTACATAAAAAACGAATTTTAATATTAAGCCTTGGTATGGACCTTTTGAAAAATATTCAAAACATAGAAAAATTAAATTTTAGCTAAAGTTAAAGAAAAATATGTGTTTTCTGGCCTTGAGATTGTTTAGTTAGTTAAAACTAACACACTCGAACAAAATCTCATTGAAATCTTACTTAATTTCCGAAAAATACCACTTTTTGGATTTTGACAATTTAGAAAAATGCCAATTTCTAAATAAGTTAAAATCACTCGGTATATCGGATAGGGGCTAAATAGGTCACAGATTATTGTCGTAAAAGGTAAATAAAAAACTTTCCCAAATGATGCCGACTTTTTAGCGGTTACTGTAAACTTTTGAAGTATTCGGTTGTTTTTTTCAAAATCTGATTTCATTTGATAATAGAATCAATTTAATCAGCATTTTTAGTTTTTTCGTGTTTATTATTTCTTGTATCTACATGACTGGATTTTTATTTTATAAATCTGGTTTTATGTTTGCAATGCAGCATAAAGTGTTATATGTAAAATTTATTTTGAATTATAATATCCAGTTAGTTAATACAGTACATGCATAAAACAGTTGTATGGATGACTGATGGCAGTTATTAAGGAAACCAAATGGTTTCTATTAGAAATGAGAGTTAGAAAAATAACATTGAAATATAATTCACGTAAAATCACGTTGATGGTCGAATTCTCTTAATTGTGAGCCTATAATGATTGAAAGTTTGAATTAGCAGCAGTAAAAAAAGTGTTCTCTGCAACCAAACGTGATAAAACGTATCATATAAAAGTCAATGTTATTGAATTTATTTGAAATTGTATTATGTATTGAGAATCAATAGAGTACAATTTATAAAGTAGAGCCAGTGCTAACGTGTGTGTTCTTGTGTATTGGATTAGGAGTAGGGATGGACCAGTGACGTGAAAACAGTCGTGTCACGTCGTGTCACGGCGTGTCACGTCGTGAACGTGAGTAATATTTGAAAATCGTGACGTGAACGTGAGTGAACGTGAGCGAAAATTTCCAAGGCGTGATTCACGTTGCACGTTAATTTGACGTTAAATATTTAGTAACGAATAAAAAACTGCAGGGTGCCCCGGGTAAATCAAAATTTTAATGGGTAGCCGGGTAAATCAAAATTTTAATGGGTAGATGTGTAGATAAACTTATTATTCTAATAAAAGTTATGTTTTGTTTTGTATACTCGGCTTAACGCTGAAAATGTTAATTTCGTTTTATTATTAAACCAAAAATTTATTGTGTAGATGTGTAGATGAACCTATTTTTATAAAAGTAATGTTCGGTTTTGTATACTCCACTTAACACTGAAAATTTTGATTACGTTTTATTTGTAAACCAATTTATGGTGTACATGTGTAGATGAACTTATTAATCTAATAAAAGTAATGTTTTGTATTCTCGCCTTAATGCTGAAAATGTTGATCCTTGTACGTAAAAGTACTTTGAAACCTAAGAATTAAAAGTGTTTCCTAGCAACATATACCTTCTGTACTCATACCAATAAGGGAAACGTCAATTCCAATGACTGCTTTTGGTATTAAAAGTAATGTCTTTGAAGACAGCTGCAAGAAATGTATTTGCGAGAAATCAGTATTTATCCCTTGTCGTAAGTTATTGTAATTAATTTTCATTTTTTACTTCCTTTTACAATAAAGGAAGTATTGGATTCACCCCAAAAATTCGAAATTGGGTTTTCAACAGATCTTCACGTTTTAGTGTCCCCTGATCCCAAAAAACGTGTTTTTGTCCATTGGTCTGTCTGTGTGTCTGTGAACAGGATATCTCAAAAACCAAAAGATGTATGGCGTTGAAACTTCGTATATAAGTTTTGTGTACTATGCACATGCGACAAAAAGTTTTTGAAGAAAATCGCATCACCGGAAGTAGATATTTACTCTTGTGATTTTTCAGTTTTTTCGATTTTTTCAAAAACGGCTATAAAGATTTTTTCAAACTTTACATTTTTATTACATTTTTAATGTGTATTGATGTGAGATAGCTGATTTTCCAATTGAATACTTCTAAAATGGGTTTCTTTTTTGTTAACTCCTATTTTAAATAGAACACCCGGTATATTATTACATTTCTGAATTCAGATTAAAATTTTAGAAAAAAAATTGTCTCTTCAAATAAGGTTTTTGTAGAATTTGTAATTTTTTTAAGTTTTTGACAAATTCTTAACAATTTTAAATAAAATTTTTGGCTAATTATAAGGTCACTGTAAAAGGAAGTTGTATGAGTGTATCACACCAGATTTTTTTCTTTTTATGTCAACTATTCGTTTTAAATTTGAACATTCTGTTCTATCTGAATTAAAATTTTGAAATAAAAGCTGCGTGTTACGTCGTGAGTGGCGTGTCACTCCGTGAACGTGAGTAAACGTAAGCGTGAACGTGAATGTTTAAAGCAAGCGTGAAACGTGCGTGACGTGAGCGAAAACTTACTCACGCGCCCATCTCTAATTGGGAGTCTGTTGTCAATAATAGAATTGTGGAGAGCTACAACGAGTTTGGAGTTGGTTTGGAGCAACCAGGGGTTTGCTGAATGAAGTTTCAACAGCATAAAGATATTGTTTAAGAAATCAGGAGATCAGTGAACATTCTTATAAACTGTTTGAGGCTTTCGCGGTTACTCGAATTATTTTTCTGAACATAGAGTTTCGGCTTAGACCGCGTAGTATTTGTGGATAAACATTAAAACATTAAGCCAGAGAATGCTGGGTGTTTATCCACAAATACTACGTGGTCTAAGTCGAAATTTTATCTTAAGAAGAATCACTCTTTCTATAGTCCCTAGATATCGAAGAACAGGTTTTCTCAATTCCGTCTGTCTGTCTGTTGCCGGTATAACTCAAAAACTATTTGGAGGAAGACGATATTTTGCATGCATATTATATGTGTACCTAGCAAGAAACCGAGAAAAATTGGGAGAAATATATACAGGATGAGTAACGAAAAAAAAATAATTCTTTGCTTTTTTGCTTTAACACGACGCTAAATTTTATGCAAAATTTACTTGTAAATTTACAAATAAATTCACTGATATTTTTTTTAAACAATGTTTGCAACGTGTGCTAAATTTGATGTTAAATTTGGCATGCTCACATGCGCAGTAGCAAACCTTTTAAGTGGAAAAAGTATCTTCTAGAGGGCATTGGTTGAAGTATACGTTTGTTTTCATGTTATTTGTCGTTTGTTAGCTATATTCTGAGGTTGGGTTAGAACATTTATCTTAGATAGGAGCGCCAATATTAAACATCTGGTTAAACAATGCTAATAAAATGCATGTTATGTTTATGTTTACATTCCGCGTCATGCGCTGCAGTTTATCCTGATTACGATACTTCTGCGCATATTTACCAGAAAATTTTGAACAAGTTCTAAATAATTTACTTGAAAATTCAGAGCAAAATTTAGCAGCCAATTTTCTGTATGCAACGGTGCTTATAATTTTTATTAAAATTTACAAGTAAATTTTGCATAAAATTTAGCTTTATGTCATACAGGCTTATTAAAGTCATAATTTGCACATATCTCAAGTTTTTGGACTTGACGAATAAGAGCATATCTGGACACAACGTATAGGTACAAGGTAAGCACTAAAAAATTGTTATTTATTTTTGCTTTAACTTAGAAACAGATAAAAGTAGTAATTTGCACATAGCTTAGGCTCTACACTTGACGAAAATTGAACCCAACAGATACAGGGTAAATGTTGTAAGAGTCAAAAAGAGGCAACAAAAAACGCGCTCTGTTTAATACAGCCATGAATTGCACAGATCCGAGAGATCCTTCATGGATCAGTGGAAGACACGCTTGGAACTGGAATCGCATTGGGATATAGTTCGAATCCCACCACCGGTACTGATATTTTATTTCAAAATTTATGCAATTTGCATTAGCAAGTGTTTCCTTTTATTGTTTCAGTATTACTAGAAACGTGAAGACATTTTTACCCCATATTTTTTTGATAACGTTCTTTTTCATTGAATTGTTTTCTGTTAATTACAACAGCCGCCTGAAGTTCAGCAGTGTTTTTGCATAAAATCGTTAATATCTCCAAAATCGTTGGCGGTAGATCCATACAACTTTATAATAAAATTATTAGAATTTTAATGGAAAACTTGTAAGCTACCTAAATATCGAGCCTTCTATAAAAAAAAAGAAGTAAGTTTAGGTCACCACTCTTTTTGAACTACCATTTATAACCAAACCTGCGTGATGTGCACCACCTTCCTATCTCGTACAATTTTTATATATTAGACTCAGATGCCCAATTTATTCAAATTCCGAAATGAATTTGGAAAATGCTGCAACTGAGCAAATTAATTCGACAATGGGGCCACTTTAGGTCTGAGTGTTCCATTTCGGCGAGTGAGCGAATTCGGCTTCTGTGAGTACCTACATTCTACATAAGCGATTTTTTGTCACTCTCGTAGCTTTAGAAATATCACCGCCGGAGCAATTGATAAGGCACATCTGCAAGAGTGCACACAGTAACATTTCGCATATAGTTCTCCAAAGCTAAAAGGCACATTACAACTTTTACGCTTTAAGAGTTACATTTCTTCAAGTACCGTGGTCCCTAGCAATTGCTAATATAATAATTTTTCGAAATATGGAAATTCAGTTGTAAAAAATGATTGTGACAATTTTGTTGGTTGTTTTTTTCCAGAATTGTAACTCATTAATTCTTAACTCATATATTATATTGGAAGATTTCAGTAACTACAAGGCAACTGATTTAATTAATCTATTTGTAGTCACAGACCACGAAAGAGAATATTTGTAGTACTATAGATATACCTACAAGAATTTATTAACACATGCAGAATGCCATACGCGCGATGTTTAGATACGTCATCACGCTCGCCGTGCCGAAATGCGAAAACAAAACGACGCGCTACTTTTAATTCCCTCGGCGAAAGATGCAATAGAACGGCAACATTGCTGGAGGTAAGTATGTCGACTGTGTAACACTGCGATATACAACGGAATGCCACATTGTAGTAGTGTAGTCGGAGATTAGTTCCTATTTTGTGTGCACCATTTTTTTGTATATCTCAAATATCGAAATTCCTTAACGTTCTCTTGATGCTTTTGTTAAGATAACCTTATTTAAGAGATTGACGAGAAATACACATGGAAAAACATGTTCCTTGACATGGAGGCGTGGGTGCCTGTTACAATCCATATTAACCCATTAAAAAAGGTCGATTATGTTTATAAAAGTTTCATGAATAAATCTGAGTTAGAGCGAGTTAGTAATGAAACGATAGCTATTGAACGTTTACAGGTGGTTTGAATATAAAAAGAATATTTAAAAAACGGTAGTAGAAGTAATGACAAATGCAAAATTCTGATAAGGATATAATTAAAGTAGTTGGATATCAAATAAGAATAGAGTATAGCAGGCAGAAAGAATGGAAATAAGGTATTTAGGAAGTTTGTTCCCATTATTAAAAATAACAACTATAAAAATATGTAAGAATTTTATTTTGATCCAATTAAAATATTGAATTTAACTCTCTTTTACTGAATAAAATGTTTTGGATTATGTAGAAAGGGTATTTATCAAAATTTACGTGGTGTTTTAAAGAAGTGAAATATTAAATAGCAAAGAAGAGAAGTAATGGAGTAACTAGAGAAGAGAATTGGAATTGGAAAACTTAATGGATACTAACATGGTTAATTACAAGTGATTAATTGAAGAATTATATTAAAACCGTTTTATTGGGAAGAATACAATTGACAAGTAACATAAATAATAAAAGGTTACATTAGTTTGGGTGTTACTGAGTAGAGAGACCGTGGAAGTATCAGTCAAGCTAGAGGATCCATTCCGGAAGGAGGTAGCAGTGGCAGGAGCAGATCTGGGTTTGTTCTGTTGGCTGGTTGCTGTCAAAGGTTTTGGGTTTTGGAGCATTGGGTGAGGCCTAGCACTGGAGGTTTGTACCTGATAGCTGCATTGTAGGAAGCTGCTTGAAGGAGTCGATTGTGGCTAAAGGATAGGTTGCAGTCTTGAACATTTTGGAAGTGCAATATACAAGGTGTGTAAGTCCTTAGTTTATACCAACTATAAAGTAAATAAAAACATTTTAAAAAGTGCAATTAATTAAGAAACAATAACTTACCGGAATTATAGAAAGTTATAATGTACAATTCTAAGAATTCGGCATTTGTTATTGAAATGTGAGAATTGCTGTTGACATTTAGTTGACATTAGAAGTGACATTCGATTTGAATGAATAGTTTTTAAAAATACTTGAAAATCATTTTTTCAGAACAAAGTAACTAGATAATTGAACCCAAACCCCTGAAAGAGTGTCAGACGCTATCATCTTAATATTTGAAAGTTTGCATATTGAAAATTCAATTTAAATAGAGTGGTCAGTGCAATATATATATACAACTGTCATCTGCAAAGTTTATAACTTTCTTGCATTCCTTGTCGGGTTTAAACAATTTTATCAATTTGACGGCCATTATGGCTTAAAACCAATAAAAATTGTAGTAATTAATTAATTTTAAATGTATTTGTGAATTTTTAACATGTAACCTGGTGACAGGAAATCTAGCATTACTTTAGTTGTGTGATATGCTTGCTTCGTTCAGTGCTGCTTTTGTAAATTTAAAATTTGAAATCTCGTCACATGTTTTGTGAACTACATGTGCCTTCTTGGTTGTGTACCACAAGTTGTTAGGTCTTGAAAATGGTATAAATAAATATCGAAACGTCGACCTTAGCATCAAGTGGTTTTATTTCAACAAACCATTAATAGCTCTTGAAATCGTTGCCCAAGTACTGAGATTGGTGTTGGCTATAACCCCTTTCCCAGTCAAAAAATTTCCTCGCCTTGTGTTGTAACCACCGAGCTGTGAAAAGGACAAATATCTTACTTCCCTCCGAACATATATTAGACACCCACGCCTCCATGTCGAGAAACATGTTTTCCCATGTGTATTCCTCGTCAATCTATTAAATAAGGTTGTCTTAACAGAATCATCAACAGAGGGGTAAGGAATTAAGATATTTGAGATATACAAAAAAATAAATGGTGCACACAAAATAGCAACTCAGCTCCGACTACACTACTACAATGTGGCCTCCCGTTGTATATGGCAGTGTTATACAGTCGACATACTGACCTCCAGCAATGTTGCCGGTCTTTTGCACCTTTTGCCGAGGTAATTTAAGTAGCGTGTCGTTTTGTTTTCACAATTCGGTACGGCGAACGTGATGACGTATCTAAAAATCGCTCGGATGGCATTCTGCGTGTGTTAATAAATTCTTGTAGGTACCTAACATATCTATATTACTACAAACTTTCTCTTTCTTGGTCTGTGACTACAAATTGCTTAATTAAATCAGCTGCCTGGTAGTTACTGAAATCTTGCAATATAATATTTGAGTTAAGAATTAATGCGTTACAATTCTGGGAAAAAACATACAGCAAAATTGCCACAATCGTTTTTTACAACTGAATTGTCATATTTTGAAAAACTATTATATTAGCAATTGCTTGGGGCTACGGTACTTGAAGAAATGTAACTCTTTACGCGTAAAAGTTGTAATGTTCCTTTTAACCTTTTAGCTTTGAAGAATTATATGCGAAATGCTACTGTGCGCACTTTTGCTGACGTGTCTTATCAATTGCTCCTGCGGCGACATTTCATTTCCGAATTAATTTGCTCAGTTGCAGCATTGGCCAAATTCATCTAAGGTGATGTGTGTCGGTTCGAGTGCAATGCGTGAAAAGGCATTTTCAGTGTTAAATCGAAGTGTTTGCATTGATAACGATCACTTATCATTCTCGGAGTGTGTTAAAAACTTAGGTGTTTATTTAGATTGTAATTTAAACTTCCAAACGCATGTAATAAAAAAATATTCGTTTTGTTATAGAAAACTAAAAACTTTATATCAGTTTAAGTATGTTTTGCCAAAATCTACAAAATGGTATCTAGTTAATGCTTTAGTACTAAGTAATTTGGATTATTGTTGTGGAGTTTATAATTCACATTTTAAGAACAAGTTGCAAATTGTTCAAAACTGCGGTTTTCGTTTTGGCTACAATGTTAGTAAAAGTGGCCATATTACGCCATACTACATTGCTCAGAACATTTTAAAGTTGGAATATCGCTTTTGTTTACTATTTGCATGCTTACTTTTTAAAATTATCAAACGCTATGTTCTACCTTATCTATTTAATTTACTCTGTAGACGTTCATCTATACATGATCGTCAATTAAGGCAGGTAGAGCTTTATACAGTGAGCGCCAAAAAGCATTAGTCAGTTTCAATACCTAATAAAAACCCATACACTTCACCTATGGAATCAATGATAATTTCTTCATAAATAGGAAACTTGGGAGTTTTGTTTCAATGTGTGACATCCTCCGAAAGTGACAGTTTGGTGTGCTGTTTCACCGTCAAAGATTGTCGGGGCTCATTTTTTCGAGGAAATTGGTGAAACGGTAACGGTTACATCTCAAAGACATTACATGCTTCAAAGATCTTTTTATCGCAAATAGAGGAGAAGATAGTAAATGAATATTGGTTTCAACAGGACGGTGCTACAAATTACACCGCAAGAATTAATACGAATCTCCTACGACAATCGTTTCCAAATAAACTGATTTCTTGCTATGGTGACCTTCATTAGCCCTCGAGATCGCAGGACATAACCATCCTGATTTTTTCTTTGGGATTACTTGAAGAGCAGAGTATTTACAAGAAAGATAAAAAATCTGGAAAAGCTTAAAATGTTTATTCGGGAAAATATTGAAGCTATACTGCAGGATATGCGGCAACGTGGAGAGATTTCGGCCACCGTTTAAAAGAGTGCATTCAACAAGAGGGGAGTCATTTAACCGACAGCATTTTTCATAAGTGAATCTCCCATTCTTAGTCTTTAAGAAATAGTTCTGATTAACTGTGTAATTTAAGCAAATAAATTGTTATTACAAATTGAAACTGACCAATGCTTTTTGGCGCTCACTGTAGTATTCCGAAACATTCGACGTTCAACTTTAAAAGTTGTTTCGAGTATCAATCCGTTAGTATCATTAATAAGTGGTTTATTTTATTTAAGGAGTGTAATACAATTACTACGTTTAAAAATAAACTTAGAGAAGAATTAGTTTTAAGTCGAAGTAATTTTTTGGAAATATAATTTTGTTTTATTCGGTATGAATTTTATGGTTATTCTTCACTGTGCCAAATATTAGGTATATATTATTATTGGGTAGGGTTGAAAACCTGTTCTATACAAAACCTCCACCTATTGGATCTTGTAATTATACATTTATTACTTATTTATACTTTATTTTTTGTATATTATCCCAATAAAGCTTATATTATTATTATTATTAATTATTATTTCGGAATTTGAACAAATTGGGCATCTGAGTTTAATATATAAAACTTACTTTTTTTTAAATAGAAGGCTCGAGATTTAGGTAGCTTACAAGTTTTTCATTGAAATGCTAATAATTTTAATATAAAGTTGTATGAATCTACCGCCAACGATTTTGGAGATATTAACGATTTCATGCAACAAAAATGGTGAACTTCAGGTGGCTGTTGTAAGTAACAGAAAACAATTCAATGAAAGAGAACGTTATCAAAAAATTATGGGGAAAGAATGTCTTCAAGTCTCTAATAATACTGAAACAAAAAGGAAACACTTGCTAATGCGAATTGCATCAATTTTCAAATAAAAATAACATTATGGATGGTGGTATTCGAACTACATGGCCTGCGAATGCGATTTAAGTTCAACGCGTTTCTTCCACTGATCCATGAAGGATCTCTCGGATCTGTGCAATTCATGACTGTATTAAACAGAACGCACTTTTTGTTGCTTCTTTTGACTCTTACAACATTTACCCTGTAACTTTTGGGTGCCATTTTCGTAAAGTGTAAAGCCTGGGCTATGTGTAAATTACTACTTTTATCTACGACAGTGTGTAAGATTGACTGTTAGTTGGCAGTTTTAAGTTTGTAAAAACGACTGCTTAATAACATGTTTCCATTAGTTTACGTCGTCAGTAGCAACGTGTTTTTAAATTTTTAACCACGCAAAATTACGACCGTTTGCTAGTAATCCTAATTTATATTTACTTTTTTATATTTACCGTGTTTTCTAGATTATATCGCAGATAAAATATTGTACGATACACATGCGTAAAGCATCTTTATCTACTTTGCGTTCGTACTGAGGCTATTACGATACGCGTTTGCGTATCGTAATAAACACAAAGCGATGCTATAATAAAAATACTAAAAATTTCATTTTTTTGCTTAAAAAAGTGGCAAAGTAGATAAAATACTGTATGATACCTCGTTTATAAGGCATTTTGTAGCACTTACTCCTTTAGGGGCACTCCTCGCTTCGCTCGTCGTACCCTAAATCCGTGCGTGCTACAAAATACTTTTTATAAAACTCGTATCATAATATACTATTAGTCACTCGTGGGTTTAAAGCGCTCCCTCACTCGCGTTTTAACTCTGCCCCACTCGTGACTAAAGACTAGCTTTACGCACTTGTATCGTAAATTACCATTATCTGTTTCTAAGTTAAAGCAAAAATAAATAACAATTTTTTAGTGCTCATCCTGTACTATATGTTGTGTCCAAATATGTTCTTTTTCTTCAAGTGCAAAAACCTGAAATACGTGCAAATTATTACTTTCATTTAAGTAATTGGACTTGAATTAAAGCAAAAATAGAAGATTTTTTGTTATTTGCTCACTCTATATATATTTCTCCAAATTTTCTCGGTTTCATGCCAGGTAGACATATAATATGCAAGCGGAATATCGTCTTTCTCCAAAAAACAGTTTTAGAGTTATACCGGCAACAGACAGGCGGAATTGAGTAAAGCTGTTCTCCGATATCTAGGGACACTGAAGTGAAGATCTGAAAAAAATTGAGAAGGTAGTTTTTTCTCGGTTACAATACTTTCTTTGTCTTTTAGATGAGGGAAGTAGAACAAAAACTTGAGATGCTATATTTCAAGGAATAACAAAAACCACCGTTAAATTAATAATTTAAATATCTCCGAATAGAACATAAAAACCAAATTTAGAAAATAAAAATCCAGTCATGTAGATACAAGAAATAATAAACATCAAAAAAACGAAAATGCTGAATAAATTGATTCTATTATCAAATCAGATTTTAAAAAAATAAACGAATACATCAAAATTATAGTGACCTCCAAAAAGTCGGCATCCTATGGGAAAGTTTTTTATTTATGATTTTGCAAAATAACCCTTTATGGCAATAATTTGTGCTTGTCCAGCTTGTTTAGCTCCTATCAGATATACCGAGTAATTTTAACTTATTTAGAAAATGGCGTTTTTCGAAATTGTCAGAATCAAAAAAGCGCTATTTTTCGGAAATTATGTAACATTTCAATGAGAGTGTGTTCTTTAGAGTATGTTAGTTTTAGCTAACTAAACAATCTCAAGGCCAAAAAACACATATTTTTCTTTAACTTTAGCTAAAATTAATTTTCCAATGTTTTAAATATTTTTTCAAAATTTCACATAACAAAACATAATTTTAAACTTATAATTGTAAAAAATAATATAAATGTTAATTGCTCGTTTAGATTTTTATTATTACCGCAAAGTGATATGTTCGCAAAATTTTTACGTTTTTTATGCAATGTGCTTTTTATGAGACATATTTTTCAATGATAACACTAGACAACAAACGTTAATTTTTTAATTTTTCTTTAGAAACTATGTACAATTTTCGTTTCTTTTATAGTTCTAATAACAGTAATAAAAACAAATTTATTTCTGGCACGTCAAGTATTGGAAATAAAATTATTGAAAAGTAAATGAAATTAATACACAGTGAGCATTAAAGAGTGAGGAAAGACTGAGAAATTTTTAATTAAATTCTAGCAATTTTTTGCTTTTATGTTTCTCGAAGGTGTATCACCCAAATTGTCTGTTTATATGTCATTGGTAGCACTGTAAGTCTATGTCAAGTTCGAGGTTAGCAGGTTAGGTTTTGTGTCAGTTTGTGTCAAAACTGACGCCAAAACTAACCTGCTGACCTTGAATTTCACATTCATTTTCTTTCTCGCATCGTTGACAGACCTGTATTAAATGTCCAGTTGCATTGTATTTACTTAAATCCATTACTAGCGATAAGCCCCGTGCGCGTTTGCCAAGTCTCCGAGGCGTAACAGTATGTTTCATAGATAGAGGCGAGTACTACTGGCGTACCTTGTTAGATGTATATGTGTATTAAATGGTCGCGCCATCTAGAATCACCTCTACCAACTGATGTGTATAACTGCATATGTGTACTGCCAAACTCGCCTCCACCATAAAATTTGTTAAATCCATGCTTGTTGCACCATCTGTTGAATGGAACACTTATACATGGGGATACCTACTCGCCTCCGATGTTTCGTACTAGCCTCAAAAAATGAGGCCACTTCTACAGTTCGACGTATGCTTTCGGAGGCAAGTTTGACGTTTTGCATATATATTTACATACTATATTGCTTTTCCTAAAAAATTGCGGCGAATTCCAGGTTTAAAAACATTGGGGACGATGTGTGTCTCTGTCTCAAACCTCTATACATTTTGAAATTGTCTGACATCTTCCCTTCAATCAATACTTTACATTTCGTATTTGTTAATATCTTGTTATTCATCTAATCACCTTTATTGATATTTTGAAGCTCCCTATAACTTCAAACAACGTTTCCCTTTTAAACTGTATTGTCCTCTTCTTGCTCTTCTTCGTTTCTGTTAAACTCTCCAAAGAGTCAGTCTGACCATATTGTAATCTTGTTTAAAATCATTAGTAACGGTGGATCATATTCATACACATCGGTTATCATTTACTTCATTGCAAACAATTGATCATTAACTCGGCCAAAACTACATCGATAGTTTCCTATTAGCTATTCAGATGTATCTCTTTCTCTCTCTGATAATCATTGCTGGGGCACGTTGTGTAGTGTAATACCTACGTAGTTTGTACATTCTGTAATATCCCATTTTTTCAAGATTGTGTATTGTATAGCATCTGATCATTGATTCGACATCACTTTGTTTCCAAATTTCTTGTATTAACTCAACTGTAATTGCATCGTGTGTTCCAAAAAAACACACTCGCAGCATGCCATGATCCAATTGAAGTTTGTTGTAACTTGATACCTATCCATTGACGCAAATAAACTACCATAAAGTCAGAGAGAACTAAATTACGTCTTAACCTTGAACTATTTTCCTAAAATATACAAAACACTTAACAAAAACAATTTTTGTTGACTGTTATGATTATTACACTCGTTGTTGTTGTGTACATGCCATGTTATTTTTCCTTTTTGCTTGATACAATTACACTTAATGCAGTGTACACGTTTACCTGTGACAGTGTTTTCATAAACAAAATGCAACCTGACATTCACCTACAGACTTATGTTAAGGCATGACTAGATTTTGATATTTCTTTCCTAGGCCTACCCTAAATGAGTTTTTTTAACACACGATATAACATCTCCACGCCCCCCCCCCCCTTACTATCTCTGCTTTTGTATCACGTAGTAATAGTTTTGCCCCAACGCTGCTTTGCAATTTAGACTTCCATTACATGTATTTTTCTTTCCCTCGTCATTTTAAATGTCTTCAAAATATTTTTTCCGCCTATTTAATTTTGCATCTATTCCACTTATGAGCTGTCTATTTATGTGTTTACGATACATCATAGTGATTTTGCTTTATTATTTTTCGCTTTTAATTTTTTGGTAAAAATGCCTTCTTTATTTTAGTGCACAGAAAAATCAATAAGCTTTAAAACCACAATGCTTCTACATATTTTGTGTGTTTGTCAGTATTAGTAAAATGGTCTTATTGTAATACAAATGGAACACGAGAACTAGGAGTAATTCTGCTAGAACATCTATAATCAAGAGGTCAATCCATATTAAGAGCTATGATCTTATTCTAGCTTATTGGGCGTATTATGATTTAATTTATAAAAAATATATAAACGAGACATCACGTAGTACTGCTAACCAATAATTTAAATGTGTACGAAATTCTGTACTGTACATACAATTTGAATTCATTTTGTAAATTCTATTTGTATCTGTGTTAAAGTTCAACATCTTCTAGTAAATGCAAATTAGACATGGATTTATTATATGCCCAACTCACTGCCACGAATCGTTTTAAAATAAATTATTTAAAATGACAGTTCTTCATGTAATTTCATTACCGCTCGTCGGCCCCATAATCTTAACCTCTGAACTAATTAAGACTTGGCCTTGCACTTAGACTTTTAAATAATTTGAGTCTTCGAACAAATTTTCAAGAGCAAATGAGCGTGAAATTGTAATAATACATTTATTGAATATTAAAATACTAGTACGAAAATTATTTATGTATCACGTAAACAGGTGTTACAAACTTATATGAATGATAGTAATTGGAAAAAAGATGAGTTATGTACATGTTTTATGCACGATGGTGACCTGCCTTATTTTGCCCGTGCTGGTAGAGGATTACTTAAACCACGTTTTTAGGTGACGTTGAGCATTCAGATGTTTTCCATTTAAAATGCATTAAAAGCGGTAAAATTAATTATTCGCTAACTTTTTATTTTTCGTGATTAAGTCTCGAAAACCTGCTCTAGGCGATTCCAAACAAGAGTAACTTTTTTACGTAAAAGAACTAAATATAAAAGATCACATATACCATATACCATCACATAGACCAGGGTCATGTCTCTATCTCCTTTATTGATCAACGGATTTGTATGAAACTTGTTACAAGGTTATTAAACATAATTTCGGCTTGAGAGACAGATATAATCAAAATAGCCGACTTCCGGTTTTACCGGAAATGTCATTAACTTTGATTTTTAAATACAGGGTGTTATGGAAATGAGTGCAAATATTTTAACCCGTAATAGAACTCGCTAAACTAAACAACTTTTCCATTTATAATTTTTCGAAAACGCCCTCAAAACTGAGTTTGACATGCAAACCGACAAAAACTGCATAGGTACTGATAAGACCTTCAGTTCACATCTGGTCACCAACGTACTTTATCAATTGAGGTAGGTAAGGCCCTGAACACACGGGATTCCTTTTCCCAGATTCGGTATGCGGGATACAGAATCTGAGTCAGTTCAGACACGGCGACTGAATCTCAGACGCGGGCCTTCAGTCACTTGCAGTGCCGTGCTGTTATGGACCTAGCATTGCTGTTCTTTGTTTCTGTCGAATTAGTCTAGAAGTGCTGTATTTAAAGTCAGGGATTGGGCTCTACTAAGCTAATAAATTTTTCATTGTCAAATAATGTACATTCTATGATCGTTGTATAGTAATGAACGCCTTGCTTATTCTATTTAAATAGAAGTTGAAGAAAATATGCTACGCCTATGACATGATATCATATGTTCTGGCTGGCAAAAGTAGGCGAGTCCAGGCCGTGGTACACGTGGACTCATATCCTCTATATGCTCCAATGGTAAATCGGTATCCGAGATACAGAATGTGTCGCCGGCGGCCGATTTTCCTTATCTCTCCATTTTGGCCGCCAGCGACAAATTCTGTATCTCGGATACCGATTTACCATTGGAGCATATAGAGGATATGAGTCCACGTGTACCACGGTCTGGACTCGCCTACTTTTGCCAGCCAGAACATATGATATCATATCATAGGCGTAGCAGATTTTCTGCAACTTCTATTTAAATCGAATAAGCAAGGCGTTCCTTACTATACAACGATCATAGAGCGTACATTATTTGACAATGAAAAGTTTATTAGCTTTGTAGAGCCCAATCCCTGACTTTAAATACAGCACTTCTAGACTAATTCGACAGAAACACAGAACAGCAATGCTAGGTCCATAACAGCACGGCACTGCAAGTGACTGAAGGACCGCGTCTGAGATTCAGTCGCCGTGTCTGAACTGACTCAGATTCTGTATCCCGCATACCGAATCTGGGAAACGGAATCCCGTGTGTTCAGGGCCTAAGTTATTGACCGCATGTTTTTTGTGCAAGAACTTTGCATTATTTAATATAAATAATATACTTGTGTCGTTCACCTTTAACTTAGATTTGCTTACCAAGCAAATCGTCAAATTTAGGGGAGATAAATGATTGAAAACATATGCGATTAAATAAAAAACGGTAAATAGAAAAGTTGATCATTTTGGTGGGACCCGGACACTTCGCCCACTCGTCTTTTAGTACCATATCGCCCAACCGTAAGTCCACTTCGCCCAATTTTTGATATGTACCACATCGCCCAACACGACCACTTCGCCCACATTTTCACGAGGGACACAACGCCCAACAGGACCACTTCGCCCACATCTTAGCGAGAGACACAACGCCCACATCGACCACTTCACCCAAAGTTTATATAGGCCCACAACGCCCACAACAGGACCACAACGCCGAAAATCCGTTCGTTAGAACTCGGTTAATGCACACGCACAGTGTTGAATAATAGTGGCAAAGTTCTGTCACAACGACCAAAGTAGACTCGTGCGAATTAAGCTAGGTTAGGTTAGATTAGGTTAGGTTAGGTCAGGTTAGGGCAAAGTGGTCCTGTTGGGAGTTGTGTCTCTCGTGAAAAGTTGGGCAATATGGTATAAAAAGACGGGTGGGCGAAGTGGTCGGCAGGCGAAATGTTCAGCCACGTATGTGTGCATTAACCGAGTTCTAACGAACGGATTTTGGGCGTTGTGGTCCTGTTGTGGGCGTTGTGGGCCTATATAAACTTTGGGCGAAGTGGTAGATGTGGGCGTTGTGTCCCTCGCGAAGATGTGGGCGAAGTGGTCCTGTTGGGCGATGTGGTACATATCAAAAATTGGGCGAAGTGGACTTACGGTTGGGCGATATGGTACTAAAAGACGAGTGGGCGAAGTGGTCTGTGGGCGAAGTGGTATGGACCCATTTTGGTGAGCTCCATCACTGGTTAAAATATTTGCACTCATTTCCATAACACTCTGTATATCGTCCTGAATATTTTGTTTTTCGGAATCTGCAACTCAAATTACATATGCCAGTGTTGCCAAATTTGCTTAAGTATTACACAAAAATATGTAAAAAAAAAGTTTTAAACAAAGATAAAGTAGTGCATTGGTAATTAAATTTTCTATTTGATGGCCCTTGGTAGGTGCCATTCAAAAAAGAATTTTCTGAAAAACGAGTTTTGAAAACTTTATTCATTCATGAAGGATTTGCTATTGATGAAATTGATGAAATCGCTATTATTATTGGTTTTCTGCAATCACTGCTTTCTATGACAAAAAATAAAAGTTGAAAATTTTTGTTTTGTTTAATAAAATGAAAACTTGGTAAGACTGTCATATGTAATTTCAGCATTACATTCCATAAAATATAAAATATATAAGGTGATCCATTTGAAAAATCAAAGTTAATGGCACTTTCGGTGAAACCGGAAGTCGACTATTTTAACTATATCTATCAGTAAATCAGAAATTATGTCTATTATCTCCTTATCAAATTTTATTCCCATAGATTTATAAGTAAAGGAGATATAAGCATGAACCTTGTCTCGTTGTCACCCGGTATATGACAACTCCAACCAAATCTACAGTTCCTATATTAACTGAATAAAAAACCAAATTTTTCTTTTATATTTCTTAATGCTGTAGTACCTTCAAAACGTAATTTTGTTCATGGAAACTTTTTTTATTTTGTCGAGTACTGTCACGCCTAGAAGTTCGTAACGCTATTCTTTATACTCGATGTACAGGGCCCTTCCCGACGAGCTGAGTCGATATGTATATGGAAAATTAGTGAGACTAGTTCTCTAAAAATTTGTATACGGAAGTTTTCTAAAGAGCTCGTTTGGACTAGAATATTTCAAGTTTTCAGCAACTTTCGGTAATACCGGAAATGAATTCCAATTTTGTTATTTTAAATGGAATGTCCCAATTTTTATTGCATTTTTGGGATTTGGGCTAAATTTCAATCCAACTTCATATGGAACATCATATGTCTAAATTGGGCCATTTTTTGAGTTATTTCAGTTTATTAGAAATTTTTGGCAGATGCAGCCCCTTACAAAAAAAAATTGTTTGAAATACAAGCGAGTCAGGCCAAATATTTAGAGGATCTGCACAAATGAGACCTATAGCTATCCAAATATTTAAAACTTTTCAAAAAAATATACAGGGTGCTCAAAAATTGAAGCCGCATTTTGCTATTTAAAAAAACCTAATTTTTTTAAATAGCAACCGCTCTTTTCTCTTCTCTAGTGCATTCTACTCAGAAAAGTAAGAAAAATTTGTGATTACATCCCTATATCTTAAATGAACGGTTTTTGTAGAAACTTGAAAATACGGAAATGTTCGTGGTTATTGGAGAATTTCAAATAATTATCAGTTGGCATTGGCTTGAAGTAAAAACACACGAATTTGCTATTCTCGACGCTACAGACCATGAGTGGGGTCTGCATTTAAAAATGTTCGTCAAAACCACGCACGTTTCGTAATTTTTGTAATTGATAAAAATTACAACAGGAGGAGATAAATTAAAAATAATTCAACGTTATATAGACGAAATAAGAAAAACAGAAATGAAAAATTGATCAAACTATAGTAAATGTTCGAAATGGTTACCCCCAACTTCCAAACATTTATGAACTCTTCTTAAAAATCCGACACGGATTTCTTGCGGAGAGAGAGAAAGATCGAAATGCATTACAAACTCTTTCCTGGTAAATCTTCTGTTGTTGTGAGCGGCAAAGCATACAAAAGATCTTTTATGCAACCTCAAATAAATAAATCTAATGGACTGATATCGGGCAAACGGGGAGGCCATTGATGGGGTCCATTGTTTGCTATCCAACGATCTTCGAAGTGATTCTGTAAGGCGATATTTACAATCGCACTACTACGAAGTGGGGCTCCGTCATGTTGGTACCACAGCTGATTCCAGTTCAGATTTAGTGAATGTAAATAATTTTGTAAAATTTCGACATATCTTTCGCCTGAAATAAATAAGAATTTGATACAAAATTTCCCCTCCAATCTCCAATCAGCTTACCATTCCAATTTTTATTATAAAAATGTACCACTAACACGCCGTCATTTTTTATTGCAGCAAAACCTTGAAAGTGTTTTTCACGTAATATATGGAGATTAGTATCACTCCAATAATGGAAGTTATGCCGGTTAAACGTTCCATTCTTTTGAAATTTCGCCACATCCGTCCAAATTAACTTTTGTCAAAATTCTTCGTCTTTCTGAGTTTTAATTAATATAAATATACAAAAATTATTTGCAATTCTTGTTTGCTGACACTTTAGATTTTGTTTTGTTAGTACCTTCAAACCTCGCTTCAACCCAAGCCAACCGATAATTTGAAATTCTCCAATAACCACGAAAATTTCGGTGTTTTCAAGTTTCTACAAAAACCGTTCATTTTAGATATAGGGATGTAATCACAAATTTCCCTTACTTTTCTGAGTAAAATCCACAAGGAGAGAAAAGGGCGGTTGCTATTTAAAAAAATTAGGTTTTCGATTTTTTTTAAACAGCAAAATGCGGCGTCAATTTTTGAGCATCCTGTTTAATTTTTTTGAAAAGTTTTTAAATATTTTGGTAGCTATAGGTCTCATTTGTGCAGACTCTACAAATATTTGGCCTGGCTTGCTTGGATTTCAAACAATTATATTTTTTGTAAGGGGCTGCATCTGCCAAAAATTTGTAAAAAACTAAAATAACTCAAAAATGGCCCGCTTTAGTCATATGATTTAGCGCAGATCCCAAAAATTCAATAAAAATTGGGAGATTCCATTTAAAATAACAAAGTTGGGGTCCATTTCCGGTATTACCGGAAGTTGTTAAAAACTGAAAATATTTTAGTTCAAACGAGCTCTTTGGAAAACCCCGTACACAAATTTTTATAAAACTAGTCCCATTAATTTCCCATATACATATCGACTCAGCTCGTCGTGGAAAACCCTGTACAGTGTACAAATACGTAGTTGTTAATAGCATAGAAAATTCTTCCAAAAAGGTCTCTGGATTTATTTGAACGGTTATTATCTGAGTTGTGTAGAAAAATATAATAATTTTGAAGTTTTATGGACCCTTCAGAGTTTGGAATTTTTAGAATTTTCTGGTTAACCACGAATTTTCGATATTCTATAATCAGAAACGAGATCGCTAGACAACATATATAACGTCCAGGTGTAAACGTAATTTCTCCTTAAGTCAATAATCGGGGAATCAATCGGCTGTGAAGTGGAAGCCTGGTTTATCAACATTTGCAGCTCTTGAAAGATCAAACAAGGAAATTTTGCAGTTCAGTCGGTCCAGTTGTCTGGAAGACGGCTCGAACAGTAACCTTCTTTACATCGTTTATATTGCTTTGTCAGGTATAATATTAAATTAGAAAATTTCTAATTAAAACACGTCTTATGCATACTCGTTCTTATTAAGTTAATCGGTTTATGTCTGAACCAAGTAGTAATATTGCTTTCGGGTGATTAATTTGTGAAGAAAATTTCTTTTAGCTATAATGTTTCCGAGACGATGCTGTAGGTACCTTCTTACAGTAACAAGAAAAAACTTTTGCATTTGCGAAGCACAAAAATAACATTTTTAACCTAAAACGTAACATTTCCGGGGAATACAAATAGAACTAAAAAAATGTATAAAGGGAATTTCACTCGCAAGTTCGGCCAGCATCGAACGCTACACACTTCCATCCGCGATTACTGCGGTCAGAGTCGATCGCTGCAATTTTCTGTATTTTTAATATGTTCACCCTGCATCTGAAAAAAATAATTGGATATAACCAGATTAGTTGTTTCCTTTTCGTCTATTAATTGCGTCATTAAGTGTTTAAGATATTCCTGTAATACGAACCCTATTATGACCTTCACAAATCCATAACTTTACGATCAAGCAAAGTTAAAAACATCTCCGATTAAAACTCAATCAGACAAAACAGTTAATCTCAAAAAAATGATAAATATTACCCACACAAATAATAACTGTGAGGAGGTGATTCCTCAAGCAATTTGACCAAGAAAAGTTGTGATGAATATGTGTGCTCAGTGTTTTAATTTTTGAAATACGTATTAATAACTCTAGTAGGGCTTAGAATATTTTCAGGTGCATTTATTTATTGATTTGTCATGTATTACATATTGTGGCTGTATTGCATTCATTATTATTCTGTATTATTGATATATTAGACAAAATTAGTTGGTTCAGGTTGGTGAAGCAATATTGTATTAATGAAATTGCATTTATATAAGCTGAAATGACTAATATGCATTCCAACCATAAAATGTGTATACAGATCGCTATCCAGGTAATCATTTAACATGATCTAATACTTGCATTCAACTGCATCTTCGCTTGCAAAATACCGGAACTCAGCATACAGTTCATCACAACTTTTCTTTATAAAATTGCTTGAGAAATCGCCCCCTTTATTGTTTAGCTTACTTAGGTAACACCCTGTATAAATTATGTACCCAATAAATGTTTTGCAATCTCTTCAAATGTGTAATATGAAAAGCAAAATGCTAAAAATAAATAATAATAGCATTCTTAAGCAACTAGAGATATTAAAAACTAATAACATTCTGCTAGCAGCAAATTAAAACAAAACCAGTGTAGTTAAATTCATATACAACTAAATATCTTTATACCTCTAAATCCCTTGATTTGCAACATGCATTATACTCATACAAAAGGGCAATCATGTCAGAGCTAGAAGAACTAGGACTAGATGCCAAGGTAGGAATAAAATGAGCAGGAAAATTAGTATTGCAATAACTCAAGAATGTGAATCGGAAGACTTGACAGTGAAGAAAGAGGTAAAGCAGAGAGATGCATTTTCAACAACGCTATTCAATCTAGCATTAGAATAGGTAATGAGAAAAATAAACAAAGGAAATGTCAGAACGAGGACAGTTAGTATATGCTGACGACATAGTGCTAGTACGAGGGAACTGAGAAAAATTTGCCTTTCTCAAAGATGAACTTGCTTTTTATTTTGTAACGTTTTGTCCAATTTTAACTTTTTCTATATAGGCCCCTTGCAAATCCACACATTTCTGCCACCGATGCTTCAACTTTAAAATCCTGTCCTTAAAGAGTCTGCATTTTGCTCCTCCAGCCACTGAGTAGCTGCACTTTTGAGACATTCATCATCTTTAAAATGCGTCCCACGTACATGACTCGTTAAATTCCTAAATAAATGGTAATCAGAGGGTGCCAAATCGGGTGAGTATGGTGAATGTGGAAATATTTAGAAATCTAACTCGGCAGCTTCTGAAGTTCCTGCACGCAAGTGTGGGATGAGGCATTGTTATGCTGCACCGTGGCTAAGCATTCCCTGCATTTCAGATTAACATTTTACCTCAATTTAGTTAAAAGAGACGCATAATAGTCTCCACTAATAGTGTGTCCTTTTTTTCAAAAAAAATTATGAGTATAACAGCTCCTGAATCCCAAAATACTGAAAGCATCACCTTCCCGGCCGATGGCTTGACTCGAAACTTTTTTAGGGGCGGCGAATTACTGTGCCGCCACTCCGTACTGCATTGTTTTGTTTCAGGATGAAAGTGACGAATTCAGCTTTCGTCTATTCCAATGATTTTGTCAAAAACATTATCAGGTCAGCTTCAGAATAATTTAAAAGTTGACAACAAATGTCGACTTGGCCCCGCTTTCGGAAAGGTGTGATCATGCGTGGCACACACCTGGCAGATGCCTTATTTAGGTGTAACTGATTGTGTAAAATAAATCTTATCGACCAATCGCTAATCTTTGTACTTCTTACTATCTCATTCATTCTTCTGTCCTCCACAACAAATTTTTCCACTTTTGCTACAATTTCTTCATTTTGTGCAGTTGCAAGGCGCCAACTTCTTTCATCGTCTTCTTAGTTTATTCTTCTGTGTTTAAATTCTATTGGCCAACGTCCAACTGTATATTCTGAAGGTGCAAATTCTCCATATGAATTTTTTTAAACGGTACTTCATTTTTTTCATTTTGGATTACCCTATTATATTCTGTTTTATCACGCAAAAGTTAATAAATGAAACTTGATCAAAATTTCAGCCACAACTACTAAAACGATTATGACAATCAAGAAATGGTTTTCCATGGTCTAATAAGATCGGTAGAACAGTTCTCGGTTCCAGCGCAACAAAGAGAAGAAAGATAAATGGCAAATATTCTGGAGGAAATAATAACAAAAGGGGAAAATATGCTTAAAAGTAAACCTAAGCAAGACAAAAATAATGAGCCCCAGGCTAATGTATGCTGCAGAACAATGACAATGACTAAAATAAGGACGGAACTTCCCACGCAAGAGCAATCACAAAATAGCTACAAATTTATTAACGTTACTAACAATACTGAACCAGTAAAAGGAAACGCAGCTTGTAGGATTCGAAGTCGTGGAATCCGATTGCTAGCCAGACGCTTTAACATCTTGCCCACGAGAGTGCATGTTTTAAATTCGCCTACGACTAGGTTATAAAGGATGCGGTGATGATAGGACCTATGTACGGTGTTCACCCTGTATCTATGGGTTTACAATGTTCCTACTTTTATCAACGGTAAAAACCTGACCTATGTGCAAAATATTACTTTTATTTAACTAATAGTTTTAAAGAAAAATAGACATTATTTTATTTTTTCAGGTGCCCACTCTGTATATATTTGACCAAAATTGTATTAGGCTTCGAAGCAGGTAGACATCTAAACCACATGCAAAATATCTTCTTTCAACAAATAGTTTTTGAGCTATACCGTCAACAGACAGACAGACGGACACACAGACGGACAGGCAAACAGACAGCTAGAGAAGCAAAATTCAGAAAATATGTTTTTCGGCATCAAAGGACCCTGAAACGTGAAGATCTGAAGAAATCTCGGAAAGTATTTCTTCGCGATTACAATACTTCTTTCGAGAGAAGTAAAAAGGAAAAAGAAGAGCTGATGATAGGCGAAAGAAAAATAATGAGAACAATATTAGACCCAGCAAAATGACAGACAACAAAATCCCATAAAATAATGGAAGAACTAGAGTGGCGGAGAATAAAGTAACAGAGAGTAAAAGAACAACGAGTAAGATGGTTAGGAGGTATATGGAGAGCTAAAGCAGACTTAATAACATTCTTAATATTACAGTGCCAACCAGAAGGGAAAAAAGATGAGGGAGTCCTAGATCAGGATGGTTATAGGAAGTGGAGGAAGTCTTAAGCAGGGTTTCGAGTAATAAACCGAAAACAAACCAGCGATAGGAAAGTACGGAAGAAAAAAAGTATAAAATGCGACAATGGGGATTAATCTACCCTAGACAAATGTACCTAGAGCTTCGAAAGAAATCGCACAATCCTACAAGGGGCATTTTATAATTATGTATACATATACCCAAATACATAGCTTCATACCTCTACATTGTAGAAGAAGAAAGATTACATAAGCGGTTATTAGAAAAAATTAGTAGCTTTAATATTAACATTAATCATTATGAGAAGCCGGGAGGCGCAGTTGGGAAAGCACCAGGTTGCATTAAGCAAGTTCTCGGTGGCCGGAATTTTTCCGCAGCCTTGGCGATTGGAATCCGAAACGGTAAGACCATTCACAGTTGGGCACCAAATTAATTGTGCTCCAGTCCGAACCACAGACCTAAGAGAGAGAGTAACAAGGTCAACACATCACCAAGACACACACCTCACACAATAGTTGCTGCGCAAGTACAAAAAGCACGCTCCAACTTTGTAACCCGAATCCGGGTCAAGTTGAGCAGTGTACCGCCAGACGCAAGCGTATAAAGCACCAGCCTCTACACCGCAAGGTAAAATGAGGTTATCGACAATAGACACATACATATATTAATCATTATATAACAACAAATACATATTTTAAAAATCAATCACTTTACTAACAAATTAGAAATTAGATATGGTAGTAAAAAAATAATTTGTATCTATAAATTAATGTGAGTTTGAAAAAAAAGTATACACCGTCTGTAGATTTTATAAGTACACTCAGGGGCGCAGGAACAGGGGGAAGGCAAGGGGCGCGATTGCCCCCTCCTAGAATATGTCGAGGGGACAAATAGTGTAATTTGCCCCCCTGATATATTCAAGAAGTTTTAAAAAATTGTACATAGGGTTATCACATTAATCTACACGAGATGCTAAAATTTGTTGTTCTATTGTAAGAGCGACAGAAATAAAACACGAAGAATTGGTTAAACACGTCTTTATGTTTAGGTTGATAGCCGAGAATTCTATACAGTCCATTTTTCTTTCATATGGCAATACAAATGCCGACATTCCAGGGAAATCATTGACAACAAGCATTGTCACTAGGCTGCATTGTGTTGGTACATGAACTTCTGGTTATTATTTTTGTGGTAAGGTTCACATTATTTGAAATTGTGTAGCTTTGGCTATTATAAACTTGAAATGCGATTTTATAATTTGGTTTTAACTACTAGGTCTGGCTATTAAATAACGAGACTGCTTATGAAAAAGAGTTTTATTTTAAAAATTATTCTATAATCGAATGCTCCCCTTCAATGTACTCCCCTCCCCTCGCCACACATCGTTCCATTCGTTTTTTCCATTGGTCAAAGCAATGCTGGAAGTCTTCTTTTGCAAGAGCATTTAGGAGCTCCGCCGATTTTCGCTTCACCTCTTCCATCGACTCGAACCGGGTTCCTTTTAAGGCAGACTTGATCTTCGGAAACAGAAAAAAGTCACAGGGTGCTAAATCAGGCGAGTAGGACGCGTGTTTGAGCACTGGAGTGCCTCTAGCGGCTAAATAACGCTTCACAGACAGCGCGTTATGAGCAGGTGCGTTGTCCTGGTGCAAAATCCACGACTTTGTCATGTAAATTTTTTCTGACAGTTTCTTTATCGCCGTTTACAGTCTCAGCAATCATCCGAATGCTCATACGACCATCTCCGCGCACAATTTCATTGATTTTGGTCACTGTTTGCGCAGTTGAAACAGAGACAGGTCGACCTGGACGTTGGTCATCTTCGGTGCTCTCTCGGCCTTCAGAAAACCGTTTATACCACTGGGAAACATGCGCACGCATTCACATTGGTCCTCTATAGAAAAAATACTACTACAGCGACAAAAACGTGTTTTCGTACCTGAATATTTGACACTTCCAGCTATCCAACGCTGCATTCGTTTCCCTCCCCCCTCCCCTCTAGGACGCCTTCTGCACTCGCAGCCTCGTTATTTAATAGCCAGACCGTATAGTATGATCAAAAATTATTTTCATCTAGTATGGCTATCAAATAGTTCCTAATCTATGAATGCAACTATAAGTCATTTAAAAATCAAATGTCAAGTTTGACATTTAAGTGTAAACCTAGTTAAATTCATAAATTATGACTTATTTTATAACCATACTAGATTACATTAATTTTTGATTATACTTTAATTAGGTAGGCATTGCACTAAGGACAATTTCAGTTTATAATAGCCAGAACTACAATTTATAAATAATTACGGTGTCAACCAGTCAAAATGAAACCTAACCTCCTTGCAAAAATAACCAGAAGTTTATGTACCAACACAATGCAATCTAGTGACAGTGCTTGTTATCGATGGTTTCTCTAGATTACACCTCCACCCTAAATATATACATACATTTGTTTATTGTAAATCTAACCAGCTACAAATCTATCTGGAGGTTGAAGTTGACTTCTACGTCTTAGCTCACGAGCAGAAGTTGTGCTATCGTTTATTAATAACAATCTTAGTATAATATTTTTATTAACAACTTCAGTGTATGAATCAAAACGTAGTTTCAACTGATTTACATGTCTTATGCAAGAAAAATCGTTTACATTTACTTTGTAAATCCTATTACCTAAAACCTCTGCAATTAAACCTTCGCACCATTTTTCCTTATTTGCTCTAAAATATTTAACCCAAACTTTATCATTTAACTGAAAATATATTTGCCTTTTTCCTTTATAGTTTTGTATTTGTTTATTCTGATTATTCTACTACAATTTGTGTAGAAGGAATTAATAAATCAAATTTTGTTCTGGGCTTATGCCCTAATAATAATTTTGAAGGTGTTTCATTAGTTGAATGCGGAGCGTTTCGATGTTGAAATAGAAAACGATTTATTATTAAATGAACATCATTAATACCGTCTTTCTTCCCTAGTTTAATAGCGGATTTCATTATCTTTGCAGCATTCTCGGCTAACCTGTTAGTTGCTGGATGATACAGAGCGCCTTTTAAATGTTTTATGCCACTAACCTCTAAAAAATGTTGAAATTCGTCTGAAATAAACGCTCTTGCATTATTCGAACATAATTGTTTAGGCAAGCCAAATCTTGAGAACGTTTCGAGTAAACATTTAATTACTGCATTTGTTGAAGTACTTAAAACCTCAAAACATTCGATCCATTTACTCGTCTCGTCCTCTAATACCAAATATTATTTATTAAACAAAGGACCGAAAAAATCCACATGTAATCTAGTCCTAGGTCGGTTTGGCCAATTCCACGATATCAATTGTAAAAGTGGAGGGTCACTAGCAAAAACGGAGCATGCTGTACAGGATTTAGCTACTTTTTCTATTGCCTCATCAATAGAAGGCCACCAAAAGTAACATCTGGCTAGTGTCTTCATTTTCGCAATACCCATATGGGCACAATGTAATTCTTGTAAAATACTAGAAATCATTTTTGTCGGAATATTAAGAAAGCGTTCGAAACGCCTAAAATTTGCAACGCAGCGAAAGTCAATGTTTGCACAGTTACAAACTAAGGATGTACTACTGAATGAATGCGACCAAAGTCGATTGCTTACACGGCATATTCGCGTAAAAGGGGTCACTAAGTTACATAATCTTTTTAAATGGTACCTGGTATTTATTCTGGACTTCTCCTGAGCAGTGCGGTGGCAGTCAGCAACGGCTGCATTTGCAAGCACATCTCGTTGGGCAAAGACTCCGCCGAATAATGGCGTATTATTTCAATGTAGTCACTCACGTGGGATTGATGTAACAGAAACGTATGGGCATTATTCACGTCCTGCAGCGAGTCCCCAACAACTTGTAGGAATGAAAGAACCACTTCTTTTCACGACATGGCCGGACGTAGCCCCCAACAACAACGCCAAGGAAAACGCGCTCACAAAACGGCACGTGCGTCACACACAAGAGCTTCCTGCCGACCTCCTTGATCAATGGCCTGAGTTGAACTGCCGAGCAAGAAGCGTTACGACGCCCGAAGTGGCGTGAGCCAAAACTGCGTTACCACGTGACTCTCGACAGCCAATGGCGATGCGCCCAATAAAACAAATACGTTCCGGTGACAAAGAGAGCGCAAGGCCTCGCAGTCGCACCAACAGCGTAATTTCTAGAAGGTTCGAAAATCTTGCGAGCGTTAACACACGGCTGTCGAAGTACCAACAAAGGGGTGCCCCAGATGACGAGAAATACTGCGCTTGAGGCCAAATATATGCAAAATCATTATTATGGAATTAGGCGATGAAGCCAAATAAATAACTAAAAGGGTTTAACATACGGGCACGCTGCCCTAAAGCCTAGGTGGCTAATTAAAATACAAAATGACCTGACACGCGTATTAAACAACCTTGTTCTAAATAAAATTTTTTGCAAAAATAAAATTGTTTAACGTCAGGCAACGAGCTCTTTTTTCAGGCCATTCGTTTATTACAAAATACAACTTTGTTCAAAACCGGATCTTTAGCAGTTTCGTGTTTTATTTTAGCAAACTCAATTACAGTTTAATTTTAAGCAAAGTAATGTAAATTAGTAAATTTTTTTACTTTTTTAGCTGCGGCTCCTACCGGTAACCTAGAAAAACAATCGGCGATATTTTTGTTCGTAGGAACATACCTAATTTCATAATCGAAAGAAGATAAAATATGCTCGCACCGCAGCAAACGATTTGCTGCAAAAATCGGAATACCTTTCATTTCGCCGAATATGGACAATAACGGTTTATGATCCGAATATAGATAAAATTTTCTTTCGTATAAATATTGAGAAAATTTCTTTACACCGAAGATTATTGCTGCCGCTTCTTTTTCAATCTGGGAATATTTTGATTCCGCTGAATTTAACAATCACGAAGCAAAAGCTATCGGCCGTTTAGTCTTATTAACATCTATATGAGTTATTACAGCCCATAATCCGAAATTCGAAGCATCGACCGTCAATTTTATGTCTTTTTTTGGATCAAAATGAGTCAGGACCGTAGAAGACACTAAAATTTCTTTTATTTTATTAAAATTTATCTCGCAATCGCGTGACCAACACCAAGTTATATCTTTTCTTAACAATTGATAAAGTGGCTGCAAAATACTGGAAGCATTTTTAACAAATTTACAGTAAAAATTTACCATTCCTAAAAACGATTTCAATTGTGTAATTGGTTCAGGTGTTGGAACCTTTTTAATTGCTTCAATTCTTTCGCCAGTGGTGTGTAATCCATTTTTGTCTATCTTGTGACCCAAATAATTTAATGAGTTTTGAAAAAATTACATTTTTTCATTTTGACTTTTAAACCACATTCTTGTAATTTTTAGAAAACCAGATCTAGACTCTGCATATGCTCCATATCATTACACCCAGTAACAAGAATGTCGCCCAAAAAACACACTACTCCTGGTATACCAGCAAAAAGTTGTTCCATAATATTCTGAAAAATGGCGGAAGCTATTTTGATGCCATATGGTAAACGAGTAGCAAATAACCCCTTATGAGTGTTGATTGACACAATTTCACAGAATTTGTGGTTAATTTTACCTGTTGGTAAGCTTCCGCTAAATCAATTTTAGAGAATTTTATACCACCTTTGAGTTGTGTAAATAGATACTCAATTCTTGGCAAAGGGTAAACTTTAACCTCCAAAAATTGATTAATTGTTATTTTGAAATCACCACATAGGCGTACACTTCCGTTTGGCTTTAAAACCGGTACAATGGGTGATGCCCATTCTGAAAATTATATTGGAACTAAAGCTTTAGTTTTTACCAATCTTTCCAACTCATTTTCTATTTTTGGTTTCAAGGCAAACGGAACCGGCTGCGCTTTACAAAATTTAGGCGTAACATTTTATTTTAATTTAAATTCTACATCAAATTTATTGAATGTACCTAAACAATTTTCAAAAATGTCCTTATATATAACAAATACATTTTCCATATAATTCTGATGATCAGAATACAATATTTTAGAAATACCTAAACCTAATATTTGTAAATGTTTCATTCCCGACAGGGAAGGACCACCATTTTTAACAACATCTGTTTGAAAGATATACAAATTATTTTCATAACAAATTAAGATTAACAAAACCAATGGGTTTAAATTGTAAACCAAAATAATCTTTTAAAATAAGATCATTTTTATACAAAGTTTTATTTTAAAAATAAATATTGCATGTGTTCTCTGAGATTGCAGAGTAAGCAAACCCAGTATCTACTTGAAATGTGATTATATTATTTTCCACCAATAAGTTTATACAAATAGAATCGCAAAACTTTACATTATTTTGAACGTCAAAATTATTGGTTTCACTGCTGAACATAGATTGTTCAATTTTTCTGATTCTAAAAAGTTATTTGAAACGTTTCTATTTGTACACCGGGGCTTCAAATGACCTTTCTGACCACACCTGTGGCAACCGAAATTTTTATACCTACATGCACTCGATTTGTGATTTTTACGGCCACACACTAAACATTTGTTTTCACGATTGCACTTTATAGTGCGAGAGCTGGCAGTAAAAACAACTACCTCCTAAGTTACCAAAGGTTTGAACTGACATGTCGGTACTAAGGACAGATCAATAAAAAAACCAATTAGGGTAGGCTGTGAAATTGAATTATTTTGAACTGGTACTTTAGCCACATCCACAGAATGACATTTTATAACGTTTGTAATTTGACATTTTTATTGTAAACAAAGTTTATAACCTTAAATTGAAACTACAGCAAACAAAATGAACAAAAATGTAATTTACGATATTGAAATTTACATAAAACTATAGGATATGTTGAAAATGTTGTCCATTTACGTCTAAACATAAACGAATTCTTCTTTGCAATCCAGCAAAAACATGATGTAACATTTGAGGTGAGTTGTTGATTTCTTCACACTTTTCTGTTATGCGATTTCTCAGTTCTTCCAGATTATGAATCGGCGTTGAATAAATTGAATTTTTAATGTAAGGCCATATAAAAAAATCACATATGTTCAAATCGCAAGACCTAGTTGGATATGGGATTTCAGCGTTTCTGCTTATTATTCTATTATCGAAAAATGCTACAAGATATCGGAGTGTTTCCCTGGTGGTATGTGCTGTAGCACCATCTTGTTGGAAATACCCATTTTGTAATTCTTCGTCATCTAGCTGATTGATGAATTGGTCGAGTATCTCATCCCGATATCGTGCAGCAGTGAGTGTGCCTTCAAAGAAAATGGGACCCACCAATCTTCTTCGACAAATTTCAACCGAAACACCAACTTTTTGAGGATGCAATGGTTGTTCAACAAAAAATGAGGGTTTTCACTTGACCACCACCTCATATTCTGTGAATTGACATATCCAGAAAGATAAAACCAGGCCTCGTCAGAAAAAAATACAGCGTTCAGAGCTGCTTCATTGTTGAGATTATTTGGAAACCAATTGCAGAATTCTATTCGTCTTGGAGGGTCTATTGGTAAAAGTTCATGAAAACATTGCAGTTTATATGCATGATGGTTTAAATCTTTTTTTAGGATTGTTCGAGTTGTGCAATAAGATAAATTTATTTGTTAAGCCAATACTCGAATGGAAGTTTTTGGCTGTTCATCCATAATCTGCCGGGCGGCTTCAATCGTTGCTTCTGTTCGTCTAAGCGGCGGTCCACTTCCACTTTTACGAGCGACACTACCACTTTCTCTAAATAACTGCACAGATTTAGTTACAACATCGCGAAAATAATTGTAATTGAACACTAAATCAGGGTATTCTTCACGAAAATCAGTCATGCAGTCATGAAGTGAATATTGCCACTCTCCATTTATTCTTACGCCAGTTCGAAAGAAACATTCAATAGCTTTCGCTTTTTGTTGTGTAGTGAATACCATTTTTTCAAACTTGAAATTTTTTCACCAAATAAAAAACTTTAAAAAAAATTTTACAAGAGCATTCAGTTTTAAATTTTCATGTTAGAAATGTCATTCTCTGGATGTGACTAAAGTATCGATTCAAAATAATTAAATTTCACAGCCTACCCTAATTGGTTTTTTTATTGATCTCTCTGTACTTCACGTGGTAATTTTAAAACCGTCCGTCTGCCGGGCGTAAGCGGTCGCTTTATCAGATTTAATTTTGTTTTTTTAATTAAAAATAGCTGAAACCTATCCAATTATTGCCAACATAAATGTTTTGTGAAAATGGCCTGAGATCTTAACTAAATTGAAATCGTAGGCGTCTGCCGTGGGAAGTGATCACTATTTCGGAGCAGACCCTGTCAATTATGTCAAAAAAACGCCATTAACTTCCTCAAAGGTTATCGCCTTTATTTTTGTGTCAAAATATATATAACCAAAACTAAAACAGAAAACTTTGGCAGACGGTCGCATTCAAATCGCAGACGGGTTTAAAGTTGAAAAGTAAAAAAAATGTTTTCACTCCAACTGCAAATTTTACCTTATAAAGAGTACTTATTTAGATTAAAGATTTGATAATAAAGAAAATAAAAAAGAATTGATAATCACTTGTAACTTTTCTGAATTAATGATTGCATTTTTAAAATAAGCGCTATAACATAATGTCAAAAAACGCTATCAACTCCCTCACAAGTTACCTTAAATTTTTTTTGACAGAATATTTATTCTTGTTTAATTAATGAAGACGTATAGAGAAAACTTCTGCAGACGGTCGCATTCAAAGGACAGACGGGTGTAAATGGATTGCTATCAATATAATAAATTACGCGTAAAGCGTAATATAATTATTTAAAAAGACCTCGAGAGTATAAAGTTCCTTAAGCAAAAAATTATGTAAAAAACAAGCTAATGATAATACTTATTGAATGTTTATTTAATTTTAAACAACCAAAACAAAAAAATACATATTTACTAAATAAAAACTAAACATAATTTTTAGTAAGTTTTAGAATTAACCTTAGTATCTAGTTAATGCTATCGTAAAAACAATTGTTATACAAAAATAGAAGTAAAAATAAAACTCACAAACAAAATCTATGTAACAAGCAATGAAAATAAATAAATAATATCATTAATTAGAAAATGAAAATGCAATTTTAATGTACTATTCATCTTCATCACTAGTTGCATTGTAAAATACTTCATCTTCATCTATGTCCGGAGCTGGGATTTTGCAAATCTCATCAAGTGTAGAAGGGGTTTGTGGTCCAATAAACCATTCCAGTTGGTATCTTCCATCGATTAAAAGCCAGCCATGTTCTTCAGGATTAAAAAAATTGGATTAGCCTCTGTTGTATAATTCCAGATAGGGCAAACTTGATTAACTCTTTTTATTTTATTTATTAGGACCTTTCGACAAGGTGGCATCAAGCTCGCATCAACATGTTTAACTTTATCTAATGTATTTCTTCCTTGGGACACAGTACCACCATGGTTCCTAAGTAACAAATCAAGCCTTGCTTTATTCATACTATTAGCATTATGCCAACCATATATATCCAGCATACGAATTTTTCAATACCTTGAATTTGCTCTTCCGAAATATCCTGGGAATGGCCGAAAGAAGCAAAAATTTTGGTAATATTTAGATCTTTCTCAATAATACTAAAAGGCTTTATTTTACCTTTTCGAGCAAATGATGCGGTATAATCGCTGCTTGTTAAAGCGTGATAGACAGGTAAAGCCTGAGAAAGAATGTCTCCTAAATTGGTGTATATCTCGTTAACAGAAACGTTTCTCAAAGTATTTTTTGACTGAAGTCCAGTTTCTATCCAAATATGCACTCTATTTGTTAATTTGTGCATATTTCCTACTGCTCTTATTAATATATCAGTATCGGATGCACGTATCACAACATTTTGATTTTCTGGCAGTTTAGATATATGAAATATAATTCTATTATCAGCTTCATGATGACCAGAATATAAAGCCTCATCAATTTTACAATTTACTTGTCCATCAATCTCGTAAAACATGTAACAGATATCTTCACAAGTTACTCGAAGAATTCTGTGTCCCAAAATACCTGGAGGAACACTTGTTTTCCAGTGTTTCACTAAAAACTGCACGAATTCGGTTTTAAAAGAGTCACTTCCCAATGTTTTTTAAAAATCGTTAGGCCGCTTCTGCTCTTCTCTAATAATATTAAACACATTATCCCTTCATGATGCACCTGCTCTTCTGTTTCTTTCGATGTCTTTTAATGATGGCACGACACACTTATCAAAAATTAGGTCTATTCTTTTGCTTGATGTTCTGCATAACTTTTTAATGATGTAGATAGCCAATCTGCCATAAGTAAGAGGAGGATCACGTAAGAGATGCAAAGAAAAGAATCCATCAAAAATCGTACAATCTATTTGAGTTGGAATTGAGGAAGTTGATACACGATTTTCTAATAACTTAAATAATTTTGATTTATCTGTTTTATTGGCACATCCGTAGAGATGGCTGAGTGACAACGGAACGGTTGTCAAAGAATACGATAAGACATTTAATAAATCAATCTTATGTTCCAAAGATAATAGTACTAATAGTCGTCCCATTAGGTTTGTTTCGACTTTCACTTCAGCTATTTTCCGGTCGCTTCTTTTAATTTTTAATTTATTTTCTGATGCAAATGTGTGAATTACTTGTTTTGAAATAGGTTTTTCAAACCTATTTGCATCCTCGTTGCATTCAGTAATAAATCGATCTCTTAGTTCTTCCTCTTTAGAAATAATATTTAAAAGGAAATTTTTGGTTTCTTCGCTGGAGGTTTTTCCAGTGGATAAATTAATAAGTTTATTATTGTTTAACGTTTCAGATGAAAAGGGATTGAGGGTGTTGGTAATTTGACTCACAAGTTCCTTTATCAAAATATTATTTTTTTTAAATTCTATTATCGCGAATATCATTCATTACGTCTTCCGTAGAGTTTAAGTTCAGGGTATCTAGTAAATGTGTGATTAAAGATGTGCGTAGTGAATGACTTGTGGCCCACCGGCGCTTTGCTGATATCGAATTTGTAAACGAGCTTATCCCTGTAAACAAAATAAATTAATGACAACATTAATACAGAAAAAATAAATTATTACCTGTTAGTTTACTTGCACCATCGTTGTTAATGGTTTGTTTCAATGTGAGATCAATTGGAGAACCGGAAATCAGTGCGCCTTATTGAAATGTCCCTTTTACCAACATTTATTTTAAACCAGGATGGGTGTTTTCTACATTTACTAAATTGTTATAGAATCTGACAATCCACATAGCATAGTTCTGATGATTAAAATAGAACATAAGAGTGGCTATTTGAGGTAAACATGAAACAAATAATGCAAAATCTCCTGTTCTTATGCTTCTCGAAAATTCTTGAAACAGTTTTATTAAATTTACGTATGTAATCCAATATTTAGCTGTAGCACCATGTAAGTCTTCTTCTGTTTCATGGTAATAGTGGTCATATCCATCCAAAATCTCCACAAGACTCCTCGAAAAGTTAACTTCACTTAATTTTTGCTTTTGGATTATTTTCAGTTATTTTAGTTAACTCATCCATGCAGATATTATCTGCTTGTAGATATTCTCGAAAATGCAAAATTTGTAATGATGCTGCAAATATCGGATGAATTCGCTTACAACGATTGTAATGTGTCCCCGTGATAAAGCCCTTAAGCGAACCAGGAGCTAAAATTCCAGATTCTGTGAGAATATACGGGCCACCAAATTGTTCGATATATTTACCAACAGCCTTAAAGTATGACACCTGAACATTGTCATATTTTGGACGCTTTTCCCTCTGTATTTGCATTGCAAGTTTTGCTATGGCCAAGTCATAAGTGACGGATATGTACTTTTGTTGACAAGCTCTGGCGATATCTTGAGCTATATTTAAGGTATGTGCTACTACTGACAGGCTTGTAGGCGATTCGTTGATCGGTGGTAAGTATAGCAAACATTTTGAACTGGAAAAGTTTCGCTGATTTTCAAATTATTCCATCCCGCCCACATAGGTACGTCCTCTTGTAGTATTGCAAGTGACGTAACCCACAAATTATATAGTTGTCGAATATTTTTATACTTAGCCTTATCAAGTTTGGCTAATGGCGGTAGACGAACGATCTCGTTTATCTTGGGTTTTTTATAAGGTTCAATTTCGGGGTCCAACATATCAAACATTCTTCGTCTTTTCCTTTGGGCACTAAGCCTGGGCTGGTTAATATCATCATTGTTCTCTTCGATATTGTCAATCATACTGCTTCTGTTTTGATAAATAATGCCGACAGTGTCATGAAGAGTGTCTTTGCCAGACAAGGTATCTACAAACCTATCATAATTATTATCGAATGCAAGTGCAGTCGACAAATCTGGTTTTTGTTGAATACCATAAGGTGTAATAAAAGGGCCCCCAAAAGAAGAGTAAGTAAGCTCTGTTTCTAGTTCTTTTACTACTGAATAGCTGACACTGTGACCTAATCTATTCAAAATATTTATAACTTTTCTACTTTCTGTGAGATTCTTTATAACCATACCAAGTTCCATGTGTTTCGATGTTTTAATCCGACCGTTCGTAACTGGAGTTAATTGCATCTTGTGCTAGAGACTCAATCCTTATTTTTCTATTTGTTTCGAGATGACGATCATATGGCCCACATAGAAGATTTGTAAAAAAGTATTTAGCAAGGGTGGTATGCAACATTCCCCATTATATATATCTTTTAACGATATTTGAGAAGGCAAAGTATTTTACGTAATTCTTAATATATCTCCTTAATGCAAATGCAACATTCTGTATATCTGTTTCTAATGTTTTAGCCTTACTGAGGCACATATCCACAGCAGTTACAGAATATATGTCTTTACTATGAATAATACATTTTCCCCGATGTTTTGTAAATTTAAAAGGTTTGTGTACCCTTTTTTTAATTTTCGAAATAAATGTTCAAATGTAAATTTCTTAGATCTTCAGCTATTCAGCTATTTCAAAGAAATATTGAATATAAATACGGTGGATACTAGTCAAAAAGTAAGCCTCTCGTTTTTGAATAATATGGGTTTTAAAATAGTCTTTTAATTTACCAAAAGCAATCCTATGATAGGTCCGAATAGTGTGCCACAGAACCTCTTTATTTTTTATTACATCAGATCGTTTTTTAACCAGCATAATGTACTTTACCGGGCATGGTCTGTGATAGTGTATTTCTTTAGCGCAATAAAATCTATATCAGTGATTTTTGATAAAAGCTGCTGATCGTTTAGAGCTAGTGCATATTGTTTAATGTTAGCTTAAAAATTTTTCGTTTGAGGACTGGTTAAATAGATTCGTTTCTTATTTTTCTAAATAAATAGTTTATTGCAAAAATTACAAGTTTTGTTCAAAATTCCACTGCTCCAATTTTTAAAAAGGTAATTTTAGTTCTTGTAGTTCTCTCCTAAGTTTCTTCCTGATTTAATGTCTTGTATTTTTAATTCATTTTCCTCCGAAGTTTCTCGTAAAAACGCCTCCATTTTTGCTTTTTTAATTGCTGTTAGTTTTCTGTAGCAGCTTGAATGGTACCCCAAATTAGAAAAGCCACTTTGGTAAGAAAGTTGTATTTCACCATACTTCATATTAAAATGATTTCGACAAGCTAAAGACAACTGACATTTTTTAAAAGTGTCTGCCGTAAATACTTTCAAATTTCCTGAGAGATCTTCAACGAGAATACAGCAATTTCTTATTATCTCTGATGAAGTGTTTGGCGCGTCTCAATCCATGACCTTGAATAAATATACAAGAAGGACGTTACTAAACCAAATAAAACAATTTTCTTTTATATTATTATTATTATTATTATTACATTAATTATTCTCGTATTAGATTATAATATAATACAAGAATAATCAAGTTTATTTACTCTATTACACCATTTTGATGGAACGGGTTTCTTGATAAGTGAAAAAATGAGAAGAAACTTAATGGAGTTTAAAAGAATCAATGGACGGATCTCCTATATTAGACTAAAAAACGACATAGCCATTATTACACTCATAAATGCATATGCGCCGACAAACGTATCAGATGAAGAGGAGAAGGATACGTTCTACGAAAGGTTAGAAAAAGTATGCGTGAGAATCCCAATACACGACACACTTATCTTACTGGGGGACTTCAATGCACAATTAGGAAAAAAAGAACACTGGAGAGCAGTGGCCGGAAGAGAAAAGGCACATGAGGAAACAAATAATAATGGGACAAGGCTGGGAAATTTAGCGACAGAACTGGATATGTTCATAGTTAGCACGAAATACCAACACAAGATACAGCACAAAATAACTTGGTTACTGCCTGGAAAAATCACAGGAAATCAGATAGACCACATATTAATAGACAAAAAAAGGCAAAAAATGATACAGGATGTAAGATCGTTCAGAGGAGCGGAAGCGGGGACAGGACACTTCCTAGTGATAGCGAAGCTAAAGTTAAGAATGGTAGGAGAAAGGAAGAAACGTCCTAAAAAAAGAGGTGGGAAATTAAAATGGTGGCAGAAAAGCAAGAGAGATATGAAGAGGCAGTCAAAACAAACTTAGAAAAGAAACCGGAAGAAGGAAATATTGAAAAAGAATGGAACATCATAAAACGAAGCATAGAAAGCGCCGCAGATAAAACACTAAGCAAAAAATCCACAAGAAAAAGAAACGAGTGGTTCGACGAAGATTGCAGGGAAATTATACAGCACAAGAAGGCAACTAGATTAAGGTGGCTGAGCACGGGAAAGGAAGAGGACTACAGGGCTGTAACTTCAGTGGACTGTATGAAATAATACACTAATTTGACGCAAAAAGGCCGTTTATTCAGTGTAACATAAACATGAAATTTGGACCCCTTACTGCAAACGTGATGCACGGTTCACAGCTGTCGCAAATCTGAGTTAGACGGGGTGACGCCAATACATAGCAAGGAGGGGGCATAAACAATGTACAGGGTGGTACAAACATTTCTCAACATGCCGCCGGCCTTGAAAGTATAACTTTCAATAAGAAACGATATTTACATATTTGTATGACATAAACAAGAAATCTAATTTTAATGCTAACAGTCTCTAGCCGCACAAACGCACAAATACACAAAAAAATGCCCTTCACTTCACTCTCACTTACACAGCGGTGTTCCCCAGCGGGAGGGAGCAAAGCTTAGCAAAGGAGCGACGTATGATGCCGTTGGACGTACGGACGGAGGCCACTCTGTTGACTCCATCTTTTCCAGGGTAGAGTTGAACGATGCGTCCTAATCTCCATTGAAGGGGAGGTGCGTTGTCCTCTTTAACCAATACCAGGGACCCCTCATCTAGATCGGAATGGTGCGAATTTCATTTTGAACGTTGCTGGAGTTCTGACAAATACTACTTACTCCAACGTGACCACATATGCTGCTGGAGCTTTTAAATTCTCTGGTACGTTGACAATCGTGAATCGGGGACCTCTTGTACATCGGGATCTGGAGCTGATACCAGAGGTCGACCAACCAAGCAGTGAGCAGGCGTTAGCGGCTCTAGGTCGTTGGGGTCTGACGATAGAGGGGATAACGGACGGGAATTGAGGATTGCTTCAATTCGTATTAGCAAGGTGCAAAGCTCTTCATAAGTAAGAAGCGCATTACCTGTTACACGTTTTAAATGGTGTTTAGAGGACTTTATGCCTGCCTCCCACAGTCCACCAAAATGTGGACTGTGAGCGGGAATAAAGTGCCAGCTGATTCCCTCACTAATCGCGTATTGAGCAATAGTAGCATTCTGTTCTTTAAGAATAATGCCTAATTCGAGGAGCTCGGAATTAGCTCCTACAAAATTTGTCCCATTGTCCGAGTAAATATGTGCAGGTTTGCCTCTTTGGCATATAAATCGCCTAAGAGCAAGTATGAAACACGCTGTTGTGAAGTAAGTGACCAGTTCGAGGTGCACTGCCTTTGTGGAAAAACATATGAAAAGGCATAAATACGCCTTGTTGGTTTTACAACCGCGACCTTTCCGGTTTTTCACCGTTATGGGGCCTGCATAGTCGACTCCGGTTACATAGAAAGGGGGTGATGGTTCAGTTCGTGACCCAGGAAGGTTGCCCATAATCGGCTCAGTGAGTTTATGTGAAAATCGGTAACACCTTAAGCATTGGTGTACAACTTGTTTAACGAGATTCCTGGCTGAAACAATCCAGAAGCTCTCTCTTAGGGTCGAGAGCAATAGCTGGGGTCCAGCGTGGATCAACCGAATGTGCTCTCGAGCAACAATGAGTTTAGCAAGATGGTGCTTTCCTGAAACTACCATCGGGAATTTTTTATTAAATGAAAATTGGGTATTTCTGAGTCTACCTCCGACTCGAATGATTCCGTTTGAGTCCAAAAATGGGTTTAGCCTTTTTAATGAACTGCAATTCTTCACAGATTCGGACCTACTAAGCTGCTTGAGCTCTTCAGGAAAGGACTCGGTTTGAGAAATTTTGACTAAAGATAAGAGTGCTTCTTGCAGCTCCTTTGGACTAAGGGACCCAATGGCACGTTCGACCTTGGGGATGAAGCAGTTGCTTCGAAATCGTAGGCTATACGCTACTATTCTTTGTAATCTAATGAGATTAGAAAATGTATTAAATGGAAATTCAAGTGTAGAAACCGCCGATGACAGGCACTGTGGTTTCTGTTTTAGGTCTGGTAGGTTTGGATTTGAGGCGTTTGAAATTGGCCATGAATCCTCATCCTTGAGAAGAAAGGTGGGGCCATTCCACCAAATGCTAGACTCCTTTAACTGTCGTGGGGAAACACCCCTGGAAAGCAGATCATCTGGGTTAGACTTGGTGGGAACGTGCCTCCACGTAGCATGAGATGTGACTTGTTGAACATCGGCAACTCTGTTGCAAACAAAGGGTTTCAGGAGGTTGGGGCTTGTCTTCAACCACCCTATGACAATAGTAAAATCTGTCTACAGAATACAACGACTTATGGTTAGATTTAATGCCTTCAGAACTAGGTCTAAGAGTTTGGCAAGAAGAACGGCTCCGCAGAGCTCAAGTTTCGGAATTGTGATGGGTTTCAGTGGTGCAACTTTGGATTTCGCACAAAGAAGTGATACGTGAATTTGATTGATATGGTTCTTTGAACGCAAGTAAATGCATGCGCCATATGCATGATTAGAGGCATCGCAGAAGCCATGTAGTTCTACCTCTGTGAATTCTTTGCAAAGAACGTGACGAGGAATTTTTAGATCATTGAGGGGTGTGAGCTCGTTACGATATGAACTCCATTTATCTTGGATACTGTTAGGGACTTGATCATCCCAAGACAGCTTTTCCATCCATAACTGTTGCAAAAAAATTTTTACATTAATAATGCATGGCGTGAGGAGACCTAAAGGATCAAATATTTGTGATATTTCTGAGAGAATGATACGTTTGGTCATCCTTCCACAAGAGGAATTTGGTATTGAATACATTAGCTAGTCAGTGTGAAAATGCCAGACTAGACCTAACGTGTTTGTGTGCTCATGGGAGCCAAACTCAAGAACACCTGGGTGAATATCAGCTTGGTGAATATCACTGAGGACTGCTGGGTCGTTAGAGATCCACTTGCGCAATTTAAAACAACCTGACCTAAGGACATTGAGAAGACTTGAACAAATGTGACGTGCTTGATCTAGGGTGTCAGCGCCTGTGAGCAGGTCGTCAACGTAGAAATCTTCCTTTGTTATTTTGGCGATTTCGGGTAATGAATCTTCACATTCAATGCCTAGTTGGGCTAAACAACGAATTGAAAGGAAACTGGCTGAGGCAGTTCCATATGTGACACTATTCAAATTGTAAGTTTGAAGTGATTCTGTGGGACTAGATCGCCACAGGATGCGCTGGAAAATGCGCTGGCTAGGTTCTACTTGCACCTGCCTGTACATTTTTTCGATGTCTGCGGATATTGCATAGAAATGCTTGCGAAATCTAACAAGGATCGAAAATAGATCTTGTTGTATGGTCGGGCCAACCATCTGTATACTATTCAATGAATGCCCTGTAGAAGTAACCGCAGAACCATTGAAGACTACTCTGAGCTTAGTAGTACTGAGTACTCCGTGGTGGGGGAGATAATATAAAATTTCTGAAGAAGTGGGATTGGCTACGGACATGTGGCCAAGGTCCTCGTACTCCTTCATGAAGGCGATGTATCTTTCTGAGAGAACTGGGTTTGACTGTAGTTTCTTCTCAAGTGATTGAAATCGTTTACGAGCTGTTTGAAAGGAATCACCCAATACAGTCGCAGGGCTCTTGAAGGGGATTAAATATAAATCTACCCTCGGCGTCCCGACGGGTATTTTGAACGAAATGAGCCTCGCAGGCGTTTTCCTCCTTTGAGAAAACTTTCTCGATTGGGTACTGCTCGTGTGAATCTGGGGTGTCTTCGAGGCAACTAACATTGCAATGGCTTTGGCTTTGGCTTACCAAGCTGGTGCTGGTTGGACCAGAAATTACCCATCCAAAACGTGTCTTTTGGAGGATTGGAAGATTTGGGCCTAAAGAGATTTGCCCTATACACAAGAGCTTCCAGAAGACTGGAGCACCTAACAAAATGTCAATTTCGCCAGGGACATTAAAGGAGGGGTCAGACAATTTGATGTTGTCTGGGATCCTGTACTTGGTGCGATCAACGCGAAAACCGGGCATGACGCCGCTAATCTGGTCTATAACAAGACATGAGACTCCTATAGTGAATTGTGTGTGATGTGCTAACAACTCGACATCACATCTCAAATGAACGTGGGAAGTGACTTTACTTAACCCTGAAACAATAACATTTGCATCATTGACTCGCAGATTTAGCCTTTTAGAAAGACCTGAAGTAATGAAGTTAGACTGAGACCCTGAATCCAACAGGATTCGAACAGAGTGTGGAGTTCCGGCAAAATCAAGGATCTGCGCAGAAGCAATGGGTAGCAGCGTTTGAACTTCGTTGGAACAAAATGCTGAAGTGATCTTGCTTGGTTCAACAGGAATTTCTGCGTCCTTTGCAGGTCCTGGTTGTACCGAAGCTACTGTAAGCGGGTCCTCATGCAAGAGAGTATGATGCCTTCCCTTACATTTCCTACATGTGTATTGGGAAGTACATTTATATGAAAAGTGACCCTTGGATAGGCAATTCAGGCATACCTTGAGCTCTTTTGCCTTATGCATTCTATTATGTACAGTAAGTTTTTGAAAATCATCACATTTTGCTAGAGAATGGAATTTGTTACAAAATAAACATGTGGGATTACTCGAAACAAAGGACTTTGAATGTGCCTTGGATTTTTCAGGAACAGATTTTTTCTGCTAGGCTTCTAGGGTTTCTAAAACATCCGCAGTGTCTTTGAGAAAATCTTTGAACTCCTCAAGAGTAGGCAGCTCTGTATTGGAACTTCTTTTCAAGGACTCCCACTCGCGGGCTGTTTTGGAATCAAGTTTCTTTGAAATTATGAAAATTATAAATGTTTCTAACAGAGCTTGGTCTGAAGCTAGGGATTTTAGCGCAGTGATATGCTTGAAAAGTGTGTCATTTACCTTTCTTAATTTTTGAGCCGATTCCTTGGTTAATGGCTCGAGATCGAAAATAGTTTTCAAATGATAATAAACTAGCATTCTAGGGTTATTATACCTAGCACAAATACTACCCCAAGCTACTTGGTAGTTGGCAGCAGTAAATTCTAAAGATTTGATTATTTCTGACGCTTGACCACTAAGGCTGGCCTTTAAGTAGTGCAACCTTTGAATATCAGTAATCGAGTTATTATCGTGTATAAGATTTTTAAAGATTTCTCTGAATTCAAGCCAATCTGAAATATCGCCATTATACTTTGGCAGATTTATAGTAGGGAGTTTTATAAATGGGGTGCTAGAATTTGCAGAAGCTACGCTAGAACCGTTAGAATGCAAACTACCCTCGCGCGGAAATGAATTACTTCAATATTTGTTTATTAAAACGTTTGCATCAGCAATTGCACCAAAGTAGGAATCCTCAAACGCTTGACGGTATTCATCAGCGTCTGGGGTAGCCTCCCCATCTGGTGCATTGCTAGCTTGCTCTATTTTGTTTTGAATTTCTTCGAATTCCGGCAACAGACCGTTGGCTACGTTTAGCCTTGCTTCTAATTCTTCAACTTGCATTGCAGTAATATTCTCGTCAATATCTAATAGCTTGCTAACAAAAGTACGAAATCGCGTTAATTTTCCCTTTAAAATCCCTCGGGAATGAATTAATGCCTCTATTGTACCAAATATCGTATAGCAATAAAATATTGTATTTAATTACGAGCGAAATATATTCGTAGAACCTCTGTTTAATTTTGCTAATATTTGCGGTGAGAAAATCTCGACTGGCAATTTGTTAATTATTAAATTATTAAGAATAATTACAAGCATATATTATGCGAATAAAGCTTTGCACAAATGCTAAATACAGTTAAGCGGTGAACAACAAAGGAAATTGTAAAAATGGAACTCACATTAAAATATGCAGCTGGCCATCTCCGGCGCACCTGGTCGCTTGTTGCAGCTCGTTTGATTCACACGAGAACCGGTCTCGCGGTGTCTCGGTGCACTTGCACTTGAAGATGTAGCGCTGTGATGCGTGTTGCCCTCCTTGTCGCACCCACCGGGAATGGAATTGAATATCGGAACGATTTATAACTTTGCACTATTCTGTTCGAAATTTGGCTCGCATGGACCAAATGTAACTTCAGTGGACTGTATGAAATAATACACTAATTTGACGCAATAAGGCCGTTTATTCAGTGTAATATAAACATGAAATTTGGACCCCTTACTGCAAACTTGATGCACGGTTCACAGCTGTCGCAAATCTGAGTTAGACGGGGTGACGCCAATACATAGCAAGGAGGGGGCATAAACAATGTACAGGGTGATACAAACATTTCTCAACAGGGCATTCCAAAGAATTAGGAAAGACAGCACGAAATTAATAAAAAGGAAGAACACAAGATGGATAGAGAAAGTAATGGACATAATAGAAAAGGATAACAAGAACAATACGAAATTATACAGATATTTATTTATTTTATTTATTTAGTTAATCCCAACATTTTAAAATACATAATTTTTAGAAATTAATTTAAAGCCACAGAAGCTAAGCTTGAGTGTGGCAGAAGAACTTAAATTATCATGCTTCCTCCACATCTACGATGCTCCTACATAGAGGTGGCAAAAAAAATTAACTATATTAAACAATATTTGACTTGGTCAATATCCATACAAGAGCATCGCAAATGCAGCAGGCCAAAACTAAATATACTATGGGAGCCAAAAGATAAGACATACATGTATAGTAATAAACAACAATAATTAAGCAATATTACTAGCTGTAGACTTCGGACAGGTAAGTATAAAAATCCATCGGCTTACTCAGAACCCATTTTTTAATTTTGATTTTAAAGGAAGTAAGACTTCTACAAAGTTTTATTTCAGTAGAAATAATGTTAAACAATTTAATACTTAAATAACTGGAATTTCTTTGAGAGGCAGATTTAGTCTTTTTGGGAATAACTACAGCTGAAGCAGCCTTACCTCTCGTTAAATAATTATGAGGAAATTTATCAAAGGTCATCTGCAGATTAAAAGAAAAGGTAGCCAGTGTAGTTATGTAGAGCTCTCTAATAGAAAGGATATTTGCTCCTTGAAACAGTGAATCTGAATGATAACGATTTGGTTTTTAGAACATAACTTTCAATATTAATTTTTGTAAAACCTCTAAAGGAATGAAGTGACAGTTTGTAGCACCACCCCAACCAATTATGCCATACATAAAAACAGACTGCACTAAGGCAAAATAGATACTTTTAATTGTAATAGTGTTCATTATATTGCGAAGTAATTTAAATTTATATATAGTTTTTCTAACTTTAGTAACAATTTCTTGGATATGTTTCGTCCATTTCAATTGTGAATCAATATAAATTCCTAGGTATTTAATATAGAGAACAGAAAAAATTAAATTATTACAACAGTTGACTTTATTCGTTTTTAAACATTTTACTGAATGTACACAAATAGATTCAAAGGGTATGGGTGTTAATTGCCTTAAAGAAAAATATATAAATTTAGTTTTTGTTAAGTTTAAGGATAAGAAATCAATACTTAATTTCTGCATTATTAGAGCCATGCTTTCTTCAACCTTCCTCACTAGATCAGTACAGTTCGATGCCTCAAACAAAACAGCAGTATCGTCAGCAAATGAGAAGAGCGTTCCATCAATTTCCATCTTAGCAAGATCATTTATGTAGACTAAGAATAAAAGTAGACCCAAAACAGTACCTTGAGGAACACCTATTATATTAGAAGACAGAATATGAAAAGAAATACAACAAACATAAGCACCACAACATGGAGAAATTATTTTAAGGACGACAGGAGAAGAAAAAGGAAGACATCAAAAGAATGACAAATGGGAAAACGAAGAAGTTGATGTGCCCACGGGAGAAGAGGTCGCTGAAGTAATATCACAGCTGAAGAGGGGCAAAGCTGGAGGAAGGGATAATATAGTTAACAAATTAATAAAACACGGAGGAGAAACTTTAAACAAAAGAATCTTTAAATTATTAACCCAAATATGGAGGGAAGAGGAAATGCCTAGGGAGTGGAAAGAAGGTATAATAGTAGCAATATATAAGAAGGGAGACCCAAAAGCCTGCGAAAATTATAGGGGAATTCCACTACTAAGCACTCTATACAAGATTCTGACCACACTAATAAATAAAAAACTAACTAAACACACGGAAATACAAATTGGAGGATACCAGAATGGGTTTAAGAGGGGCAGCTTTGCCATAGATGCCTAGGAGTAAGACAGGGAGACGGATTATCTACAACACTGTTCAACACGGTCATCGCCAAGGATAAGAGAAGCCTAGGAGAAGCGATTGAAAAGATAGAACGAGAAGCGAAGGAACGGGGCCTAATAATCAATGAGGAAAAGAGTAAATATATGGAAATAAACAAAGGATCCACAATGGTAGCACCCAAAAAAGAAAAACTGGGAAACCATGAGTTCGGAGTAGTGGAACATTTCAAATACTTAAGTATTATGATTAACAATAGAATTAATAGAAGCTTGGAGATCAATCACAGGATACAAGTGGGACATAAAACGTACTATAAATACAAAGACATAAAAGTAAAAGCATAAGTATGAAGACAAAAATGAGGGTGTATAGAGCAGCAATTAGACCGGTCGTGACCTACGACGCAGAGACGATGAACATAACAAGCTCGGACTACGAAAAGCTAAGAAGATTTGAAAGGAAGATGATAAGAAGGATATACGGACCAAAGAAATTAGCAGACGACGAATACAAAGAACTAATGAACTTCGAAATAAAAAAACATCCTAGGAGGGGAAGATATAGTGAAGGTAATGAAAGTGTAAAGACTTCGCTGGTATGGCCACATAAGAAGAATGGAAGACACTAGAGTGGTAAAGAAAATTACAATGTGGAGAATGGACACAGGAAGGGGAAGAGGGAGGCCAAAAAGCAGATGGTAAGACCAGGTATTAGAAGACATAAGGAAGCTAGGGATACAAGAATGGAGGAGAAAGATAATGGACCGAGACACATGGAAAAAGATAACGGGAGAAGCAAAGACAAGTGACAGGCTGGAATAAGTCAAGAAAGAAAGAACGTGGACTAACTCACCACAAAAAAAGAGTTCTAGAGCTTAGGAAAATGAGCGGCTACAATTCCTTAAGGAATGTAGAGCCTCTATATATACACCATTTTGATATATATAGCACCACCAGCCATAAAAAATTATTATATTATATTTAGGAGAAAACAACCCAAGCCGGCAACGTTGTAAAAATTCTTTGCTGTAAATCTACCTGCCTGTAATGTTTTTAACCCAACCTAACCTATAATATGCTGACTATACATTTTCCATTTTCGATAAGTAAACTTATTATATTCATTATTCTCTATCGAACTTTACTTACCATCAATAAATCTAAATAATATAGGTTATGCACAAACCACAATAAACGGACTTAGGCTTAGGACACAAAAAAACTGACTAAACACTGAGAAATAATATGAAGAAATAGAAATAATTCGACGCGACGATCACCGCCCTCGCTTTAGGGTGCACAGATACTCACTACACTGTTGCCGATAGTTGCTCCCTATTATACGTACATGACATTGTAATATATTGATTTAATACATCTTTGGGTACTTATAATACGTGTTAAAGAACGTAAAATAAATATAAATTTTATTTGATATCTTCGGCTGTCCTTCGAATGCGACCGTCTGCCGAAATTTTCTCTATACGTCTTCATTACTTACACAAGAATAAATATTCGGTCAAAAATAAAATTGAAGGTAACTTGTGAGGGAGTTGATGGGGTTTTTTGACAATATGTTATAGCGCTTATTTTAAAAATGCAATCTTTAACTGTAATCCAAATAAATTTACAGTTAGAGTCAAGACAATTTTTTTTACTTTTCAACTTTAAACCCGTCTGCCATTTGAATGCGGCCGTCTGCCAACGTTTTCTTTTTTAATTTTGGTTAGTAACAGTTTTAATAATATTTTGACACAAAAATAACGGCGATAACCTTTGAGGAAGTTAATGGCGTTTTTTTACATCATTGACAGCGTCTGCTCCGAAATACTGATCACTTCCAACGGCAGACGCCTACGATTTCAATTTAGTTAAGATCTTAGGCCATTTTCACAAAACATTTATGTAAGTAATAACTGGGACCGGTGTGAAGATGGCAGCCAGAAGGTAGCAGCCAAAAGTGACGAATGTTGCCGAAGAGCTCATAGATATACAAAAAATTATAGAGAATGAAACTGACACCGCATTCAAATCAATTAAGGAATTATGCGAACCGAATCAAGCTTTTTAGGTGCTACACATGAGAAATGCCGGCGCATAAAAAGATACTTCACATATCGCGCAAAATAAAATAATAATTTTTCACCTCGATTGCTACACATAGACCCCGAAAGAAACTTTTCTAAAAACCTGCCCTCTATAGGTATATCGAATAAAAGGGCCCAAACCGAATTTAGTTGCCGTACTCCACATAGCTGGTAAACCACCCCCGCCTAAATAAAATTAGAATTTTGTAGCTCGGGTACTACACATAGAACTCGAACGAAACTTTACTAAAAACATACCCTATATATATACCGAATAAAAGGGCCCAAACAGATTTTAGTTGCCGTACTCCACATAGGGGGTAAACCACCCTATTACTATTAGGATGATCTTGAGGTTGCTGCTGGTAGCGTCTTCTTCTCGGAACGGTGCTGCTGATAATAGACATCTGCTGACTCTTTCCTGCCCAGGTGTTGATTCAGCGCTGACTCTTTTAATAAGGCAATTTTGACCATCGACGTGAATGTACAGCTGCCACTGGAAGCATCTTTTTCAAACAGCCTACCCATTATTTTGTTATCACATAACCCAGTTAAAAATACATCACGTATAAACATGACCAGCTCCTTTCCGAATTTACAGTTGCAAGCCAAACTTTTTACACCAGCTGTCCATTCCGAAACGAATTCACTAGTTTGTCTTTTTGCGTTCAGAAATCTTAATCGTTCCGCAAAATACGATTTTACCGGAGACAAATAGTCACTAATAGTTTTTATTACATTCTTGAAGCTGTGTTTATCGGGAGTGTTCGGAAAACATGTCTCTTACCAATATGTAAGTTTCTTCTGACAAGGAATTTACAAAGATCGCGCGTTTTCTATTTTCATCGATAATCGCGTTTGCAATGAAAAATTGCGATATCCTTTCGGTAAACACTTGAAAGTCCTAACTTTTGTGGTCGAAAAGTTGAATCGAACTCACTAAACTCGTTTGAGATGCTCGTTGCTGTTTTTCAACCATTTTTGGATTGAAATACACTTGCAACTCTTGAAACACACTTGCTTTTTCTGATTTTTGATCCTCGTCGCCAATTTTATTACTGTTGTGACCAGGTGGCCAATAATATACAACAATAACTCATAAATACTTTATTTAGTTGACACATAAATAAGTGAACATTCTGCTTTCACAGCCAACTATTAACTTCCCCGCGCGGCGCGGCGTGCGCACCATGCATGCCAATATTACAAGCAAATAATAACTGAACGTTATTTAAATAACATACATTACAATGACTTTCTGAGATTTCTTCAGATCTTCACGTTTCAGGGTCCCTAGATGCCGAAAAACAGGTTTCCTCACTTCCATCTATCTGTGTGTTTGTCTGTGTCTTGGCGGTATAACTCAAAAACTATATGGTGGAGAAAGACGATATATTTTGCATGCAGATTATATGTCTACTCGGAGAAATATATTGCTATATAGCCCCTATTTAGGAAACTATGCCTTCAACGTATTTCTTTTATATTACAATGATATTTAATATAATCAAGACCTCTTATCTCTTCGGGCTGGGTTCATCAAATCTAGTATGCTATTTACTGTAGCAATGAAACTTTATAACCTCAAATTCTTTGAATTAATTTAATGTTTAAATGTCAAAGTTTACTTTTCAAATTTTCTACACTAAGGTATACTGACACTTGTGCTTTTACATTTGACGTTTACTATTTATTGACTTTTCTCGATAATTATTGCTTCAGTTTTTGTTAATTACTTTCAAAATTGACAGTATTCAAAACTTCAATGTCAACTTAATCTAACAAACCTGTTTTCTATTGCTTATGTCCTTACCACGAACAACACTCACCACTAACGCCTTTCTTGAACAGATTACAACATCCAAAACACCCAACAGCTAACCCTTCCTTGGTCCTGTCAACTGATGCAAGCTCCAAACTCCTGCTTCTGCTAGCGTCAGACGTCACAACAAGCTCCTACATTTAGCCCTGCAAGTTACTAAAAAAGAACACTTTTCCTAGCTGCTACTGCTCTTTCTGGTACAACCATCACAGCTATTGGCTCCTCTTGTATGCCTGTACCATCAATCCAATTCCCGTCATCATCCTACTTGCTCGTTCACGTCCAAACAACTCATCTGCCTCCAAAACCTCGTCCTGGTTACTGCTGCAGTCCACAATCCTGCTATCTGGTACTGGCAACCCCCTAAATCTGCTCTTCACACGATCTATTATCCTGGTAAGTTACTCTCCTTCTGTTATATTTTCAAATATTAACTTTGTCCCATTTATTTCAAGTACGCTGACGGCTCAAACTCGATGTACTAAGTATCGATCCAATTCTTCACACAACCAATATGAAATTACTTCTTATTATTTGTAGTTTAATACAATAAATCCATTTTCCATCGATGATTATTAATTTTTGTAAACCAATATTACAATAACTGTTTTTCTTAGTTTTTGGTGTTACTATTCACAATACCATATTTTATTTAAATAATTTATGCAGAAATTCCATTTAATTTTCAATATTTAATTTTCCATAAATTTTATTACATCTGCATTTATGAGTACTTATTTGGTAACTGTTTTTATAAACAAATGTTTTTTATCTACTAGTAACCATTATTTATGCACACTATTTAATTAATTTAAATAATAATAACAATACATCATTTTCTTAACAAACACAATTGTCGATGTAACCTTAGTTTGAATTTAATTTCCTTAATTATTAATTTCAATGCATTCAAATCAGTCTACCAGTATTTTATGAATCCCAATGAATAATGCAACCAGAGTTGATTTTCATTAATTAATGTTAAAATTTTATATCTATTAAGACTCAATTTCTGTAACTGTTCAAATTTATTCGTTCAATTTTCAACATTCCTTTATTATGATCTCTGTCCATATCATGTATCATAACAATATATAGGGTGAAAACCTGAAAAGAAATTAAATTCGTTTTTTGCTTTAACTGAGAAATAGATAAAAGTAATAATTTGCATATAGTTAGAGGTTTACCTTTAACGAAAATGAGACCTAACAGATATAGGGTAAACATCACAAATAGACAGAATGGCATGAGATCTTTATAACGCAGCAGAAACTCGTACAATTTGAGCACGGTCAAGTTGTTCGAGATAAATCCCTTTACAGATTTTATACTATCTATGATTGTTGTAAATCCACAAGTTTGAAGTAGTTAGTGGTCAATCAAACAAAAAATTTTTAGTTTATTGACGTCACCTACTAGATCTAAAGAAATCTCGGAGGGAGATTTTTTCGCCATTACAATACTTTGTTCGTCGTAGATGAGGAAATTAAAAATCGATATATCTCTTCCTGTAAATATTATTTCAAAAACCGACCAAGCAACATTTCTTTGGTTTTTTAAAATATAGACATTGGTGTAAACTTTATTTCATATAAAGTTTATCTTTAAAATTAGAATAATTATTGTATGTGTCATATTTGGTTTTTAATTTCTTTAATTAAATCCTTGTTTCGATGCCACTTAGGTTAATTTCTAAGTACTGTTTGACACCTCCTTTTAGTAAGTATTACATTATAATACTGAAAAAATGTGTAAAGACGTTAAACATATTTTCGTTATGTTACAGTTTATATTTTGGAAATCTAAAAAATATCTTCCTTTTGTCGTACATAGGCTTTTCATGTCTTACTTTGCAGTTTTCAAAACCAGACGTTCTGCTGCATTGTTTAGGTAAATTGCTTTCTAAACTTATAAGTACTTTAAGTTTTTGCTTATATTGTGAGCCCGAAACAATCATCTTCTGAGATTTCTTCAGATCTTTACGACTCAATAACGCGAGGAGTACTACGTGGCGCATGAAGAGAACGGGCGATGGGTTTGTAATATCTCGTTAAACGTTGGAATACCATTCGCAGCCCTTGCCGTTCGAATTCGACCGCCGGTAATGTCTCTTTATTTCAAAATTGATGTAATTTGGATTATCAAGTGTTTCTTTTTATTATTTCAGTATTATTAGAGACGTGAAGATATTTTCTACCATAGTTTTCTTTGATTTTTAAAATTATTTAATGTCACGACGTTCACTTGCGAGGGAAGTTTGGGTAAACCCCTAGTAGTATGGCGACACCTAAATTGGAGCAAGGTCATTTGATTCGCGGATTCGCGGTTTAATTCGCGGATTTCGCGGTTTTATTCGCGGATTGACCTAATTAATTTCGCGGTTTGATCTAATTAATTTCGCGGTTTGATCTAATTAATTTCGCGGTTTGATCTAATTAATTTCGCGGTTTGATCTAATTAATTTACATATGTGCTACTGATTAAATTACGCATTAGATTTTTTAATTTGCTTCTGGAATTACGCGTCGGACTTCGGCTGCCATCTTGGATTTCTGGCGGGAATATTTGAAATTTGAATTTTTTCCGATTTTTTCTAAGTTTAATTTGTTGGATTTGAATTTCCCGGGGCGTCGGCCATCTTGGTGCGCGCGCACTTCTCACGGCGGTTGTTTTTAATTTTCGCGGAAATATTTGAAATTCAAACTGATAGATCTACTTCGCTCTTCGAAGCTGCTGTCTCTCTCTTGCATTCACTCGTGGAAATATTTAAATTTAAAAAATCTATTTGCGGCGGACCCGAGTGGGAATCGAACCCTCTACGTTTGCATACACATTGGGCTCACATTGATCGATGCCGCTAGACCACGGAGCGCTACGGGATTTAAAGGGTTTGAGCGGTGTGCCATCCCGCTTGAGTACCGCTATGCTGTCATATTATAAAATTATTTATTTCCTGAAAATTATAATTAATAACAGATGAACTGCATTGTGCATAATTTAGAACCATAGTAATATTTTTAAAAGGCGAAATAATTATTTTAGTCCCTTATATAAATACACGCATTCTGACTATGCTAGCTTTCTCTTTCAAAGTTTTGACGTCATTGCATAGCGGGCTGTAAATTTTAACCGACAAAATGCATTGTTACCGGGGGATTGTATCTGCTGGAGTTTAGACTTTTTATAATAGAAATTAAATAAATGAACTGAATCACTCAAATGGGTTATAACGCTCAGGATCAAGCGGTCTCTATTTAATAAATGTGTTTTACAATCAACCATTGTTTTATTTGCAGACGGTATAGAAAATCTATTTTATTTTAAATAAACGTTGTACCACACAACCTATTTTTCAAAAATTTAGATTATAAGAATAGGGAATGTTTAGCTTATTGTGTTTAAAGGTTGGTACAATTTAAAAAAAATTAGATTTGCAACAGCTTTTGCTGTAATTAGTGCTTTTATTTTTATAATATGAGTGACGTGTATGCGTGGATTAACGATATTTCCGTCGTTCTCTGCCTGCTATATAGATGGAAATTTCCTCTCGAGTTCTTGGTCAATCGAATATATTCCGGCGAAATGCTGTAACATATTTAAATTTATGTTGCTATGCGTGCTTACAAAAAGACGTTATGGAGCAATCAATTAATTGATCTAATTAAATTCGCGGTTGTCAAATAATATCAAATTTTAAACTTTGAACACAACAGTTTTAAAATATTGCTCGGCTAACATAAAGAAGATATACGTATTGCTTGAGTAAGAAAGAGATAAACATAGTAGCAAATATTGGAGAAGGCTTGCCTAATTTTAATTATGACATTTGTCAACTAAACATGCCTAGTACTAATAGAAATAATTACTTTATTTTTATAATCTGCTCTTTTATAATATCGCTGCGGAACTTACGAGACGTTCTTTATGTTTACTTTAGAAACCCTTAACCCTTTTCATTTAAATCGCGAAATCCGCATAAATATATTACTATAAAAAATCGCGAAAAGTGTTGAGTAAATAAATGCAACGCATTGTAAAGCCGTAAAACTTTTAGTTATTGTACGTTTACAAGATGGGTCTTTTGACAAAGTGGAAGAACCAAACTATGCTATTGTAAATGTACAGATTTTTCACTGTCAATTTGTATATAACAACTTAATGTAAATTGGTATTTGGAACATTTTAACGAAAACAGCGACTTCTTTCGGCATAAACTGTTTCTTCTCACTACGGAACCCTATTTTATAAGTAAACGTCTGAAATTGTGTCATTATATCGATAAAAACTGCATTTTAGTTTAAAAAATTCCAATATAAATGCAAACGGACGAAAATAAAAACGCAATTAACCACAAAGTAACATAATTTTGAATAAAAAAACACAATTTCGTTGGAAAAATGTTCTGTTTCACTTAAAATTTTACAAAAACTGACATCATGTCACTTGAAATTATACAAAAAACGACATTTTTATCCAATAAGCGATAAAAAAATACGCCGTCTCACATAAATTTTAGAAAATCGACAGCATCTCCCATGAAAATTTATAAAAATCGGCATCTTGTCACATTAAATTCTGTAAAAACGACAAAAACAATATTTTTTTCACAACTTTCATTGAAAAATAGTAAAATTTTACGAAAATACGTCTGTGCTGACGACAAATGAAAATAAATTTGAATAGAAACACGCAAAAATTACGAAAAGACGTATGTGTTGACCCCAAAGTAACAAAAATTTGAATAAAATCACACAATCATACAGCATCTCACATAAATTTTCGCAAATATCGACATCATGTCACATAAATTATACAAAAACTGTCATCACGTCACTTGAAATTATACAAAAAACGATATTTTATTCAACACACGATGAAAATTGAACAAAAATCACGCAATTACAAGCCATCTCACATAAATTTTCACAAAAATCGACATCATGTTACATAAACTATGCATAATTTTGCAAATGTTTTACACTTCTTATAAAATGCATCGCTCAAAATTAAAAGAAATAGCAATTTCGTTGAAAAAATCTACTACCACAATCATTTCGATAAACAAAATTCAAAAAATCTTATACTTTTGACGGAAATATATGTATGTTGACCACAAATTAACATAATTTTTAAATAAAAACGCGCAATTCGTTGAAAAAAATATTCTGACACCACCAAAACACGCAATTTCATTGAAAAATATATATATGTTGTCCGCAAATTAACATAAAGTTGAATAAAAACACGTAATTTTGTTGAAAAAATGTTCTGGCCCCTTCATTTCACTTAAAATTTTACAAAACTGCCATCATAACACTTGAAATTATACAAAATATATGTATGTTGATCACAAATTAACATAAACCTGAATAAAACACACAATTTCGTTGAAAAATTTGCAAATGTTTTACACTTTTTTATAAAATGTATCGCACAAAATTAAAAGAAATCACAATTTTCTAAATTATATCACGCTATTATGAAATCGTAGATTGATTTTTTTGAAATTTTACACTTTGTAACTGTAAAATAACTACAAATACTAATATTTTAGCTTTAGACTTTGTAATTATTGCAGATTCGAGAAAAAAAACAAAGCAGAGTGGAAATAAAAAACACAAACACTTTGTAATAAACAAATATATTGTTCTTATTTCGTATAATACTTAATAATATAAATATAAATGTACAGCAGAATGTCTTATTTCTAAAAATTCGCTAGCAATTTACAAAACTGTAGTTTGAGGTGCACGACATTTCAAATTAAAAAGACTGCAAGTAATAAAATCAGAAATTCATTGTGTAATTTTAAAGTTTAAGATGCACCCAATCTAGAATTCCCTTCGTTTTTGGTGTTGATGACATCTGCCTTAGAGGCGTTTTTCTAACGGCCCTTTTTTGGAGGCGTTTCCTTATCGGCGTTCTTCTGACTGAACCTTTTTGATGTGGACTTGGATGAGTAGCTGGTGTTTTTAATTTATATTCTAAATCGGACTCGCAGTTATCAGTTTCCATTTCGGTTTTTCCTGTAGTATCAGTCGGGGTTGGCTTCTTTTGCTGTTTAGGTCTAGCTAGCAGCACATTAGCAACGTTAAGGTCTTTGATGTACTCAGCAAACTGTAGGCGTCCGGGTGGATTAATAGTTTTTCGAGGCCGCAGAGTGTCATGAATTAAATCGACTATGTTAGACGCCGGTAAAATTTCACCCTTTATAGTAACGGTGCCCTTGTGATCCCAGCTCACATCGTTTGAGGTACTCAAAATGCGTAGGAAAACTTCAGCTTTTTTCTTAAAAGTTTTGGGAAGTGTAGATAAAATAACGGCATTTGATAGGCTGTCACTGGTTGTTTCAATAGGTATTTTGATTGGCTGCCGCGCCTGGTTTGTGAAATGAAGGAATCGTTGTAAAACCTGATTGTACTGGATCCATTTATCGTGATCAGTTAATTTGGACTTTAAAACTTTTTGCATTTCGTCATCAAGCTGTGATAATATATTTTTCTCCGCATCATCGCCAGACTTAAGACGTTGGACAAATTCCGGCGATACAATCAACATCTTCCGCTCTTTGTCCATTTTAGTCGAAAAGGAGCTCAGTCGTTTGTTCTAGTAGAGCCGTCGTGAATAAACTAGCTTAAAATCAAGACTTTCATAATAAATATATAAAAAAAATATGACAGGTACGGGAATCGAACCCGTATTCTCTCTCGAGATCAGAGCTTAAATCTGACGCCTTAACCATTCGGCCAACCTGCCTCCCTATATAAACGAGCACTCTCTGCATAATTAAGAAAACATATAGTTTAAAAAACCTTCTGCATGCAATTTCAAACAATATTTCATATAAATTAAGCCATGTACAAATTTCTAAATCGGTTTTGATATATATTTTATCGAAAGATTGGACCCACAGCTACCGTTTTATTACTATTTGTCGTGATGCGTCATCGATGCATTTTACAAGTGCCATCCTGTCTGCTGTGTGACGTAGGTAATGTCTCCATACCTTTTTATTTTAAAATTCTATAAAATCAGAGGTCCAAACTGCTGCCGCATCAGGTAACAGAGTACAATGGTTTAAAACGTGTTAGTGCGGCATCAGTCGGGCCTCTGTTTTTATAGAATTTTAAAATAAAAAGGGGTGGACACATTACCTACGTCACACAGCAGACAGGATGGCACTTGTAAAATTCATCGATGACGCATCACGACAAATAGTAATAAAACGGTAGCTGTGGGTCCAATCTTTCGATAAAATATATATCAAAACCGATTTAGAAATTTGTACATGGCTTAATTTATATGAAATATTGTTTGAAATTGCATGCAGAAGGCTTTTTAAACTATATGTTTTCTTAATTATGCAGAGAGTGCTCGTTTATATAGGGAGGCAGGTTGGCCGAATGGTTAAGGCGTCAGATTTAAGCTCTGATCTCGAGAGAGAATACGGGTTCGATTCCCGTACCTGTCATATTTTTTTTTTATATATTTATTATGAAAGTCTTGATTTTAAGCTAGTTTATTCACGACGGCTCTACTAGAACAAACGACTGAGCTCCTTTTCGACTAAAATGGACAAAGAGCGGAAGATGTTGATTGTATCGCCGGAATTTGTCCAACGTCTTAAGTCTGGCGATGATGCGGAGAAAAATATATTATCACAGCTTGATGACGAAATGCAAAAAGTTTTAAAGTCCAAATTAACTGATCACGATAAATGGATCCAGTACAATCAGGTTTTACAACGATTCCTTCATTTCACAAACCAGGCGCGGCAGCCAATCAAAATACCTATTGAAACAACCAGTGACAGCCTATCAAATGCCGTTATTTTATCTACACTTCCCAAAACTTTTAAGAAAAAAGCTGAAGTTTTCCTACGCATTTTGAGTACCTCAAACGATGTGAGCTGGGATCACAAGGGCACCGTTACTATAAAGGGTGAAATTTTACCGGCGTCTAACATAGTCGATTTAATTCATGACACTCTGCGGCCTCGAAAAACTATTAATCCACCCGGACGCCTACAGTTTGCTGAGTACATCAAAGACCTTAACGTTGCTAATGTGCTGCTAGCTAAACCTAAACAGCAAAAGAAGCCAACCCCGACTGATACTACAGGAAAAACCGAAATGGAAACTGATAACTGCGAGTCCGATTTAGAATATAAATTAAAAACACCAGCTACTCATCCAAGTCCACATCAAAAAGGTTCAGTCAGAAGAACGCCGATAAGGAAACGCCTCCAAAAAAGGGCCGTTAGAAAAACGCCTCTAAGGCAGATGTCATCAACACCAAAAACGAAGGGAATTCTAGATTGGGTGCATCTTAAACTTTAAAATTACACAATGAAATTCTGATTTTATTACTTGCAGTCTTTTTAATTTGAAATGTCGTGCACCTCAAACTACAGTTTTGTAAATTGCTAGCGAATTTTTAGAAATAAGACATTCTGCTGTACATTTATATTTATATTATCAAGTATTATACGAAATAAGAACAATATATTTGTTTATTACAAAGTGTTTGTGTTTTTTATTTCTACTCTGCTTTGTTTTTTTTCTCGAATCTGCAATAATTACAAAGTCTAAAGCTAAAATATTAGTATTTGCAGTTATTTTACAGTTACAAAGTGTAAAATTTCAAAAAATCAATCTACGATTTCATAATAGCGTGATATAATTTAGAAAATTGTGATTTCTTTTAATTTTGTGCGATACATTTTATAAAAAAGTGTAAAACATTTGCAAATTTTTCAACGAAATTGTGTGTTTTATTCAGGTTTATGTTAATTTGTGATCAACATACATATATTTTGTAAGTGTTATGATGGCAGTTTTGTAAAATTTTAAGTGAAATGAAGGGGCCAGAACATTTTTTCAACAAAATTACGTGTTTTTATTCAACTTTATGTTAATTTGCGGACAACATATATATATTTTTCAATGAAATTGCGTGTTTTGGTGGTGTCAGAATATTTTTTTCAACGAATTGCGCGTTTTTATTTAAAAATTATGTTAATTTGTGGTCAACATACATATATTTCCGTCAAAAGTATAAGATTTTTTGAATTTTGTTTATCGAAATGATTGTGGTAGTAGATTTTTTCAACGAAATTGCTATTTCTTTTAATTTTGAGCGATGCATTTTATAAAAAGTGTAAAACATTTGCAAAATTATGCATAGCTTATGTAACATGATGTCGATTTTTGTGAAAATTTATGTGAGATGGCTTGTAATTGCGTGATTTTTGTTCAATTTTCATCGTGTGTTGAATAAAATATCGTTTTTTGTATAATTTCAAGTGACGTGATGACAGTTTTTGTATAATTTATGTGACATGATGTCGATATTTGCGAAAATTTATGTGAGATGCTGTATGATTGTGTGATTTTATTCAAATTTTTGTTACTTTGGGGTCAACACATACGTCTTTTCGTAATTTTTGCGTGTTTCTATTCAAATTTATTTTCATTTGTCGTCAGCACAGACGTATTTTCGTAAAATTTTACTATTTTTCAATGAAAGTTGTGAAAAAAATATTGTTTTTGTCGTTTTTACAGAATTTAATGTGACAAGATGCCGATTTTTATAAATTTTCATGGGAGATGCTGTCGATTTTCTAAAATTTATGTGAGACGGCGTATTTTTTTTATCGCTTATTGGATAAAAATGTCGTTTTTTGTATAATTTCAAGTGACATGATGTCAGTTTTTGTAAAATTTTAAGTGAAACAGAACATTTTTCCAACGAAATTGTGTTTTTTTATTCAAAATTATGTTACTTTGTGGTTAATTGCGTTTTTATTTTCGTCCGTTTGCATTTATATTGGAATTTTTTAAACTAAAATGCAGTTTTTATCGATATAATGACACAATTTCAGACGTTTACTTATAAAATAGGGTTCCGTAGTGAGAAGAAACAGTTTATGCCGAAAGAAGTCGCTGTTTTCGTTAAAATGTTCCAAATACCAATTTACATTAAGTTGTTATATACAAATTGACAGTGAAAAATCTGTACATTTACAATAGCATAGTTTGGTTCTTCCACTTTGTCAAAAGACCCATCTTGTAAACGTACAATAACTAAAAGTTTTACGGCTTTACAATGCGTTGCATTTATTTACTCAACACTTTTCGCGATTTTTTATAGTAATATATTTATGCGGATTTCGCGATTTAAATGAAAAGGGTTAAGGGTTTCTAAAGTAAACATAAAGAACGTCTCGTAAGTTCCGCAGCGATATTATAAAAGAGCAGATTATAAAAATAAAGTAATTATTTCTATTAGTACTAGGCATGTTTAGTTGACAAATGTCATAATTAAAATTAGGCAAGCCTTCTCCAATATTTGCTACTATGTTTATCTCTTTCTTACTCAAGCAATACGTATATCTTCTTTATGTTAGCCGAGCAATATTTTAAAACTGTTGTGTTCAAAGTTTAAAATTTGATATTATTTGACAACCGCGAATTTAATTAGATCAATTAATTGATTGCTCCATAACGTCTTTTTGTAAGCACGCATAGCAACATAAATTTAAATATGTTACAGCATTTCGCCGGAATATATTCGATTGACCAAGAACTCGAGAGGAAATTTCCATCTATATAGCAGGCAGAGAACGATGGAAATATCGTTAATCCACGCATACACGTCACTCATATTATAAAAATAAAAGCACTAATTACAGCAAAAGCTGTTGCAAATCTAATTTTTTTTAAATTGTACCAACCTTTAAACACAATAAGCTAAACATTCCCTATTCTTATAATCTAAATTTTTGAAAAATAGGTTGTGTGGTACAACGTTTATTTAAAATAAAATAGATTTTCTATACCGTCTGCAAATAAAACAATGGTTGATTGTAAAACACATTTATTAAATAGAGACCGCTTGATCCTGAGCGTTATAACCCATTTGAGTGATTCAGTTCATTTATTTAATTTCTATTATAAAAAGTCTAAACTCCAGCAGATACAATCCCCCGGTAACAATGCATTTTGTCGGTTAAAATTTACAGCCCGCTATGCAATGACGTCAAAACTTTGAAAGAGAAAGCTAGCATAGTCAGAATGCGTGTATTTATATAAGGGACTAAAATAATTATTTCGCCTTTTAAAAATATTACTATGGTTCTAAATTATGCACAATGCAGTTCATCTGTTATTAATTATAATTTTCAGGAAATAAATAATTTTATAATATGACAGCATAGCGGTACTCAAGCGGGATGGCACACCGCTCAAACCCTTTAAATCCCGTAGCGCTCCGTGGTCTAGCGGCATCGATCAATGTGAGCCCAATGTGTATGCAAACGTAGAGGGTTCGATTCCCACTCGGGTCCGCCGCAAATAGATTTTTTAAATTTAAATATTTCCACGAGTGAATGCAAGAGAGAGACAGCAGCTTCGAAGAGCGAAATAGATCTATCAGTTTGAATTTCAAATATTTCCGCGAAAATTAAAAACAACCGCCGTGAGAAGTGCGCGCGCACCAAGATGGCCGACGCCCCGGGAAATTCAAATCCAACAAATTAAACTTAGAAAAAATCGGAAAAAATTCAAATTTCAAATATTCCCGCCAGAAATCCAAGATGGCCGCCGAAGTCCGACGCGTAATTCCAGAAGCAAATTAAAAAATCTAATGCGTAATTTAATCAGTAGCACATATGTAAATTAATTAGATCAAACCGCGAAATTAATTAGATCAAACCGCGAAATTAATTAGATCAAACCGCGAAATTAATTAGATCAAACCGCGAAATTAATTAGGTCAATCCGCGAATAAAACCGCGAAATCCGCGAATTAAACCGCGAATCCGCGAATCAAATGACCTTGCTCCAATTTAGGTGTCGCCATACTACTACCCCTTTACAGATATTTTGTATTTACGAAAGCAAATCTCGTATGGTTAGTCTCACAAACGAATGCATCACAACATGAATTGTAAACTAAGTTTACAGGGTTATAACATTAAGTGTCGCACAGTCAAATTGCGATAGTTAAAAATCGACACTTCGTAAATCTACTATGGTAGTCCTTTGCTCAGTTATAACGACCCTGTAAACAAGGTGTTTGTACATCACTAGACAGCTCGTAACTTCGTTAATAATGGAGATATTGAAAATAACCCTTATTTGTTTTAAATGACAGTATTCAGCCTACAAATTTAAATCGCTGCCTCCTATTTCTACGTAATGGAACACACCGTATCTTTTTAGATATTTGAAATCAGTGTAAAAATACTTTATGATAGCATACTTAAACCTAAATTTTGGGCCTCATTATTTAAAAAAAAATAATTAAAGCAGGCTATAACTTGCGCAAAATCTTTAAAAATCGAACAAAAAACCGTAAAACAAACTCTACTTGGCTCTAAATATTTTTCATAGCCCAATTATCGCACTAAACATATTAAAACAATTGGAAACTATATTTTTTTAATGGAACATTTTGAGTCTCATTAAACAGTTGAAAACTGCAATAAAAAATCTGTAAAAGGTTTTACCCAGAACTTCCCTCGTCGACATTGTGACACTAAATCATTTCAAAAATCAAATTAAGTTAGAAGTAAAAATATCTTCAAGTTTATAATAAATTAAATACATTTTCAAATAAAAAAAATGTATCCCGCTGGGGTTTGAACTCTCCGTATCTGCAGAGCGATAGTAACCGCACCCCTGCATAGAGATCGTATCTGCATCGATAAAGCCAACTACGCTACAGAGCCTCTTGGAAATAAGTCCGGCGCGCGTCTTTCTTAAACAGAACGGTGCTATTGTTGAAACGTTTTTACTCTTTTGTGACATTATCCTGTATCATTTGAGTCTAATTTTTGGCAAATGTAAAACTTGCCCTATGTGAAAGTTATTACTTCTTTCTACTTCAAAATTAACCCAAAAATAAACAAAATTTAATTTTTTAAGATGCTTACCTTGTATATATTTGAATGAAATTGTACCGGTTTCATGCGAGGTAGATATAATATGTATGCAAAATATCGTCTTCCTCCGACAAATAGTTTTTGAGCTATACTTCCAACAGGCAGACAGACAGACAGACATACAAACGAAATTAAGAAAATCCCTTTTTTGTCATCTAGGGACGTTGAAACGTAAAGATCCGAAGAAATTTAGGAAGGCAATTTTTTCGTGATTACAATACTTTTTTCGTCTTTCAGACGAGGGAAGTAAAAAGCTTTCCAACCATGTCCCGCATTCGCCATTTCCTTTAAAAGTAGCTTCCAAACTTTTTAAAAATTCGTCCATGATGAACTTTTAGAGCCAGGTAGACTTTATTTTGTTCGATTGTTAGTGATTTTGGGTAATTCATGGCCTACTGTAGGCAAATAATAGCTTTTAATAAAAATAAATATTTAAACATTTAAAAATATAATATGTTTCATTTAAAAAAACAAAGATGATTGTCACTCCGCAAAAATAGGAGGCCATGATTTAAATTGGTTTATGACAATTTGTAGGTTACACACGGGCATTCAATACAAAAAAAAGTATTTTTTTAATATCTATTATGAACGGATTCACGAGCTATCTAGGGATTCTATTAATTGTTTGTTACAGCTGTATTATTTAATAAATTTAAAAAATGAAAAAAATATTACTATTGTAAGTCATGTTTCTTCGTTAGAAGATTTTGCAGCTAATTTTGTTGTTAATATCAAACTTTACTAATGGTTGTAAGTTAAATCATTAGTTGTATCATAACATATTAGTTATTTTTCATTAAAACTGATTTTAAAGCAACGTTTTGCTATTTAATATAGCTTCTTCAGACTTAATACAATTTGTTTATAACAATTTAAACAAACACTGTTAAACGGTAGTAGTTTGTGGTTATTTGGTTAGTTGTTTGATTTATTTCCCCTCTTTTTCCTCTTTCTTCGACGTGTTATGGATGTTTATTAGGTAAGGAAAGTTTGAATAATAATATAAATTATTTTTGGTGTTATTTATCTGGTATCTCTTTTTTTAAGTTAAAATGGTTGTTTTCGTATTAACACACCTCGTCCTTTGCTCAATGGCGCGAGGGCGGGTCTTAAGTTAAGCAATGGCGGGTTAGCGCGGGACGTAAGAAAAACTCCACAAATTGTATCTGAGAAATGGTGGTCAATAATCAGTATTTATTAATAACAGAATTCTTACTCTACAAATAATATACAATTGTGAGTGATTGGGCATTGTATATTGTATATTCTAGGTTATATATTATAGATTGGATTTGGCATATGGTATATACTATATTGTATTTTGTACATTGTAAATTGCATTATGTGTATTTTTGTGTATTTTGATTTTTTTGAGTATTTTTAATGTGTTTGGTTTCAGTTATTTTGCTAGGTGGTAAGTAAGAGCAGGGGTCTCTTTTACAGAGGTCATCTGATTGCCATCTAATTTCCTATAAATTATTTATAATGCATTTCATAAAAAATACTATTGTTTTACTTTTTGGAAATAAACTGATTCCTTGGTGGTACTGCAAGGTATGAGTGGCCGGTTACCCGCAGACGCCCTTGTGAATCCTCACATGGTGCTGATTGGCTGCGAGCCGCACAATTCTTTGCAGCAGGTTCCTGGAACCGGGGGGATCTTTTCGTTGCGGGCTCGGTGGCTGTCAAGCGTCTTTGGGTGAAGTGGTCGCTGTGAATGGGCGGTAGGAGAACCGTTGGGTCATCCCACACTGCTTCAGCCGGCGGTCTCATCGGATATCGAGAAAACGCGTCCGATGATTCGCGTTTGAAATGGAGAAGGATGCTAACGCTGCTGGGTGGAGCGTGATGTTGGGCCGTTGAGAGTTGGTGTTGGCGTCTCCGGCATATTCCTGGAATGCAATTGCTCGAAATCAATTGCTCGAAAATCAAATTGCTCGAATGTAACTTTTCTCGAAATACAAGTTAATCGAACCGCAATTTCTCGAAAATGTTTTGCACGAATTTATGTGGTCTTAACATCTGGAAATTTATTTCGGCATTAAAGAGGGAGCAGAGTTTAAACGAATTACGGATATAACAATATGTCAGCGGTCAACAACGCACCATAACGTGAAGAATATATCGTGATAGTGCACAGAGACTTTTAAGATTAGTAAATAATTATGGACAAGACAGAAATATATATGATTATGTCCTTGGAATAGCGCATAACATATCATATTAAAAACATATAATATTTGGTTTTTATAATTTTTATCTTAATCACATACCTATACCTATTTTTTATTAATAAAGGTTATGAATTGTAATTTGTGTGTTTTTTTATATATGATATTAACTGATTCGAGTTATTTCACAACGTTATTTTTTTCGAGAAACTGCTGTTCGAGAAACTTGCAATTCGAGCAATTGACTTTCGAGCAACTGATTTCGAGCAATTCGTTTTCGAGCAATTGCATTCGAGCCTTGGCGGCGGTGGAAAGCGTCCCGATGGAAGGTGTCGTCAGCCGTGACTCGTGGGGGCGGATGTCGACCTGGGGTGTAGAGAAACTTCGGCCAGGACTCCTGGAACCTGGGCTTGTATCCAAGCGAAATCCCTTGGGGGCGTGGGCTTTTTCACGTGCTGGAGCGGATCTGAGGCTGGACATACTTCGCCAGTACGCGGTTGGTGCGGGCGGAAGCTTGGGGGTCCAGGCGCGGCCAGATTGCTTTTCGGTGACGTAAGCGTAATGCCAGGACTTCGGGGTCTTGAAGGGCGTGCTTAGCCGGAGTCCTCTCCTTGACGCGGAGTTTCTTCTTTTCTAGGTGACCCGGGTTGTTGATGTGGAGGCGGCTGAGCTATCCATTGCGCTAATTGCATCTGCCTGATTCATATCAGTATTTTTATTTTGATTTTCAAAATGCTGTTATTTGCTTTTTTCGCCTTTTGTATTTTACATTTTTCTTTTTAGTGTTGGTGTTTTTCTACCCTGGTTTTGAGGTTTTTTAAGTTGTTTTAAATTCTATATATGTATTTTAGATACAAAGGAGTCTTTTATTTTGTTTTATTTTCACTTGGTGTTTTTGTTTTTTAGTTTCTTGTTTTTTTTTAATTATTGAACCACTGGTTTGGGATGTTTTGATCACTTTTGATTTTTAATTGAGCAAATTTGCCACTAGGTTAATTTACTCTTTAAGAATTTGATGTAGACCTTATCAGTTTCGTTTTTGACGTTTTTCAATCAAAAACTTTTGCGTAGTGTTTATTAAGATTTTTCATAAAGTGGTAATTAATTTTTTGTTCTGAAAAGTTTTGCTGTTCTTGTTTGTATTTGTTTATAGCTTGTTATTATTTAAAAATGGAATGGGCCGTTCTTGATTATTTGGTTGCTCTGTTTAGGTTAATTAGTAATTTTGGAAATTTGTTTTTGATCCTTTGTTGTTTAAATTATTAAATTTTTGGGTTTACTTGTGTTTTCTATGATTATTCTTAGCTGGGCTTGGCCATAATTAATTTCAGACGGCTCCTGACCAACACCCACAAATTACAACAAAAACAGTAAAATACCACAACAAATTCAGAGAAAATTAGGAAAATTAAAATACACAAGACAAAATTAGCCTAAACAAAGATGACCAAGCCCAGTTAAGAATAATCATAGCAAACACAAGTAAACCAAAAAATGTTAATAATTTAGACAAAAAAGGATCAAGAACAAATTTTCAAAACTACTAATTAACCTAAATAGATCGCCCAAATAATCAAGAACGGCCCATTCCATTTTCAAATAATAACAAGCTATAAACAAATACAAACAAGAACAGCAAAGCCTTTCAGAACAAAAAATCAATTACCACTTTAAGAAAAATCTTAATAAACACTACGCAAAAGTCTTCTATTGAAAAACGTCAAAAACGAAACTGATAAGGTCTAAATCAAATACTTAAAGAGTAAATTAACCTAGTGCCGAATTTGCTCAATTAAAAATCAAAAGTGATCAAAACATCTCGAAACAGTGGTTCAATAATAAAAAAAAACAACAAGAAACTAAAAAACAAAAACACCAAGTGAAAATAAAACAAAATAAAGGACTCTTCTAAAATACATAGATAGAATTTAAAACAACTTAAAAAACCTCAAAACCAGGGTGGAAGAACACCAACACAAAAGAAAAAATGTAAAATACAAAAAGGGAAAAAGCAAGTAACAGCATTTTGAATATCAAAATAAAAATAAGAAAACAACCATTTTAACTTAAAAAAGAAATACCAGATAAATAACACCAAAAATTATTTATATTATTATTCAAACTTGCCTTACGTAATAAACATCCATAACACCTCGAAGAAAGAGGGAAAAGAGGGAAACAGAAATAGGAAATGAATCAAACAACTAACCAAATAACCACAAACTACTAAAAATAACAAAAGGTGAAATCCAATTTTACACTATTCTTAATCCAAATTAAAACTGAAATTAATAATATAAAACTATGACCTTTTTATAACTTGGAACATATATAAACATTAAAATGAAAAAACAAAACAAAAGATAAAAAACCCTTGTGCCTTTTAAAAGTGTTTGTCCCAAAATCTTTTAAATTGTTATAAATAAATTGCATTAAGTCTGAAGAAGCTATATTAAATAGCGAAACGTTGCTTTAAAATGATTTTTAATGAAAAATAACTAATATGTTATAACACAACTAATGATTTCACTTACAACCATTAGTAAAGTTTGATATTAACAACAAAATTAGCTGCGAAATCATCTAACGAAGAAACATGACTTACAATAGTCATATTTTTTTATTTTTTATATCTAGGGATTTACAAACAGCCTGTATATTCGTTCGCATTACTTTATCGATTTATATTTGAACCAAGTAGGAATTAATTATTTAGAAAATTGATTTTGCTATAGTATTCACTAAATGATGCTGTGCTTTCTTGCAGGGACTCGTTACTTTCCTTCGACAGCTCCAGAAAATGAAAAGTTTCAATCGCCTCGAAGTAATCATGCAGCCGTATACTCGAACGATTCGTCTTCCGATCACAATGTGTCGTTGACACGTGGTCATCATCTGCCATCACGAGAAGAACATCATGTATCAACTGTCGCCGTTCATCTCAACGGAGATCATGCTGCAGTTTCAATGGTAAAAAAAGACGTTGCAGCGCTTTTAAGTCTCAGAATCGCAGAGAAAGGTCATATTGTGGAGCGTAAGCTTCCTTTCTGTCGTTTTTGCGTTGAAGGTAGATACAATCTCCCGAACTTTCCTAGGGGAAATGTCATTTGGTAGCTACATTCTATCAAGCAGATAAATAAAATATAAAAATGGATCACGTAGTAGAACAAAATGTGGCAGCACAAAGCAGTCGCTGGGATCTACACATTTTTCTCATATGTATCATTCCGTTTTCAGACTCAAGATTACGATAGCCATAAAAATGCTTCATCACGTACGAGCGTAACGCTTCACAATAATCTCTACCCGTCAAATGGGGTTGCATCGAGGCTTACGGAGGTAGTTGTAAATTCCGGTCTTACATCTCCAAGACAGCGTAATCGTATTCGGACCAATCCCTGGGTGCCAGGAAACAATTTGAGCCCCGGTAATAGTTGCGTGGGTCTTCATGTGCGCCAAGAGTTTTCAAAACACCCGGTTATTAATAGTCCGTAAGTGCTTTAGCGCTAAAGCCAATCATTTCGTGATTCGAAATCCTATTGATTCACGTGTTTTAGAGTCCCCACGCGGTACTTGAGCCCTACGGTCTCACGGAGTCCTATAAAGAGAGCTTCGGCGAGACGGGAGTCCCTGTCCTCCTCTTCCTGCTCTTCCCTCAGCGCAGCCAGTATCAACTGGGACCCCAGTCTAGTGCGACGAAGTCCAAGGATTAACTCCGGCAGCGATGATGAGGAAGATTGCACCCTTAACGAGATGATGGGCAAGTACGACGAGAGCTACGTCTACGAGAAGGAAACCGACATTCTGAGCGACAGCGACCCTACCGACTGCGAGACGGACATCGACACAGGCCAGGACGGTGGTGACGAGGACGACCCTCTCGAGCACGAGTTCGATTTCATCGACAACGGCTCCTTTTTGGAATTCAACGCTGATAGTAAAGACGCGAGAAATACGGGCCATTGTACTTATTACAACTACGAGGCTCAAAGGAGAATTTCTCGACGACGAACTACCCGCAGATCGCAAAAACAGGAGGCGCAGAGTCAGGGGGTTATTTCTAAGCAGATGAGTGAAAGACGCCGGCGGTCGAGTTCGTCGAAGAGGAAGCTCAAAACAACATCCTCGAACAAGTCTCATCCTCAATTAACTAATTACCATCAAATTGATGGTTCCAGAAGTGCGGGAGCCACTCCGCTTTCCGTCCGACGCACAAAACATCCCTTGTCCAAGCTCGTCATTGAGGAGCATTTAAAGAGACGTTCGAATTCGGTGAGCTTTAGTGCCGACACGGCCAGTGCCATCGACCAGAGGGACAAAGAAGCGGATAAGAAGTATAAGGAGCTTATTGTGGAAGCTGAACATATTTTGATGAGCATGAAAACTAACGGACTTTCCCCACGACGATTGCCAGGACCACCGAACAAAAGAGTGGAGTTACTTCGTAATGCCGAATCGGCGAAACCAGACGCTTTTATAAAGAATAGACTGATAGAAGATACTGCAAATCTGCATTTGTCGAGAATTCCGTCCAGTAATTTTAATTCTCCCAGATTTAGTCCTAAAAAGAATCATATTACTAATTTTATAAATAATAACTCTCCTGTGTTAATGAGAAGGGACGTTGAAACGCGTGGCTCTCCTTTAACCCCTCGAAAAGAATTACAGTCTTGCCTGAAAGCCTCGCCTAATTCTCCTCTAGCGAGAAATAAATATGCGTCCCCCAAGACGGATGCGATGTCAAGAAGGAGCCCAAAATATCGAAAGAAATTGAATAAAACTTCCAGCTTAAAGCAAGGCAACGCGGAAAGTTGCAGCTCCGGGTCGGACGATGAGCCGAAACGCCTCAGAAATTCTGGATTTTCCGACTTTTCCTGCCCACAAAGCGAACCTGTAAAACGGAAAGTCTACAGCAATCAATGTAAAACGGTCGCGTTTAACTTAAATTACGAGAGCATCTGCAACACGGGCAGGCTGGAGACGTCTTCGTCGTCCTTGTCGCTGAAGAAGAAGATTTGCTTTGCAGAGGCTCCTGTGAATGGCCTGGTTCCTTGTGGGAAGGACGAAAATAAAAATAGTGCCGAAAATCTACGCCAACAGGTTCTACTGAATACTATAGCTAGTTTAAAACGTAGTCTGGAAGATCAATCTGCTTCCTTAAGACAAGTGTATAGAAGTTCTCAGAATATACCTATGTAAGTAGATCATTTTTAAGTAAAAACGGTATTTTTTGTGATCTTTCGCGATTTCATCGACAAACGATTGAAAAGGGGAGTGAATTTTAAATTTAATTTGGAACGCTCGTGTAACTCACGTTTTTTAATAAAAGGTCAATAAACGATATTTTCAAATATCTTGATGAAAACTACAAATTTAAAATTAACATTGGGAATAAAGAAATATTTTATAGGGTATTGCGAGTAAAAACAATCAGAAACGACAAGGAAACGTACAAATGATTCGAAATGTGTATCCTAACATTAAGATTTTTTATTAACTTATCGAGCAGTATTCCGGACAAAGCTCTTCTGCAAAAATGCTAAAAATAAATTAAACCAAAATTAAAGCAAATCTATTAAGTTTTTCTATGAACAGTTTTCAATAATATAGGACGTAAGGGTAAATTATGTGCCTGTTCGATTTATCAGAAATTTTCTTCCACGCTTGTAACCAATTTGTTAGGTTATGAAAACTAGCATACCCCAAGCTATTTGAACCCTACACGTGTAGGTGATTCCTACTAAATCTCCCTTAGCTTTTCCACCGCGAAGGGTCTGGCTTGAAGGATAAATAATAGTTTTCTTTGTGTCAGAATTCATATTTATTTGTGTTGTTTTAGTACGCTCACTGAGCGGAATATTGGTTGAATTAGCATCGTATTTTTTTTATATTTACTAAATATATTTAGAAGAATTCATTATTATTCAATTATTTCATGTTGCACAATATAAAAAAAAATATGAATGATTTTGTATCGCTGAACATATACTGTACTTGGATAGAAAACTGGGCTCAATATAAACTTTATGCTGCCTGACGATACTTTAGGTTAGAACTAGGATACTCATTTTGTATGTTATTCTAATACCGTTTAACTACTACAGTTGCGAAGAACGATTTATTTCCATTAGTAGTTGTAAAAGTTATTACAGTTTGCATAATATATTTGTAGATTGTTAATTAGTAGTTAAATCATAAAATGTGTTAAATTATTTCTAGAAGTAGATTAGAAACAATAGTACGAGTACCTAAACTGAAGTCGTAGAGTAGAAAACCTAGAATGTATTCCAAAGTAGACAAGACAAATAGAAGTAAGTTAGCCGAAAATAGGCACTAAACTATTTACTTGCTATAGACTCTGAGGCAATATATCCATTTGGTAGTTTTACACCGTGTAGTTTATCCTCGTTAGTGTTAGCTTTTGTTAGTACCTATTGATCTTCGGTTTAAAAAAAACCCTCAGCAAATATCAACGCGAACTGTAGGTGAAAACACGACCTCGTTATTCCCTTATAACTTTGTTATTTATTAATGTAATGTGAATACCATTACTATGTTAATGTTACCTACTTTGAAAGCAGTTTGGCCTAAGCGGCAAGCAAAGGCCTCGCTATTTTAAGCCAAAGCTTCACATACATAAGTTAATAAGTTTAATTTAAGAGTATATTTTTGTTATAGACGACTTTAATACAGTAAGATCTCTTTTACAAGCAGCCTGTTATGAAACTTGCGGGTCTTAAAAGGCGTGCGAGTTGCAAATTTATTTGAAGATTTACACTCAAAGGAATTGATTGCAAATACAAACAGCAGTCCTTTTGTCGAGGGCTAGAATGTAACACACGGAACAATATCGTGTGCAGGCGATGAAGTGATTGCTGCTTGGTTAGCACTCTAAATAAACGCGAATGTGTACAGTTGTTTACAAAAATCTGTGTTATAAATGTAAAAATTACTCTAATCGACTATTTTTACAGTATTTTTGCAAGTAACGTTCTCATCAGTACGAATTTCTCTATATTTTTGTTACAAGATTTAAGGTATTGTAGTGGGAGAAATTAACACTATCGACCAACTTTACGATTCCTAACTGACAACAACTGTTTGCCTGATTCAAACGTTTCGTAAATTACTGATTGTTTTACGTAATCTGTGTTACTGTACTGTAATATTGTTGTGATTATGCAAAGCTATTGTTACCTTTGATGATTATTGAACTAACTGGTTTAATGAATGTACTTGAATAGAGTATTTGAAACAAGTTTGTTTTAATTATCACTGCGACTGTGTCACGTTGCAGTATTCTATCGATCCTTTTGACTCAACTCGACGGAGAGGGTTACTGGAAGATGAAACTTTTACGGGTGAGATGCCGGTGCTCCTTGGAGGTTTCTCAGTTATGTCTATTCTACGATTGCATGGTTTAGTTTATTTATACTTTTATCGATTTTAGCGAGTTAAAATTGGTAGTTCAATTTAATATGGCATCAAACAGTAAAGTTATTCATTGGGGAATCTTAATGTAAGAGAAGGTTAATGAAAACGTTGAAACAAATTTGTAAATTTTTTCTTTTTCGACCAATTCCTTTTATATGCTTATTTGATTTCTAATTAATATTAAAAATAAGCAAACGTTTTTTCTTTCGGAATTTAATTACCTTCCTCAACGTAAATCTTTTGTAGAACATGTAGTGCCTGTTTTAGGTATAACTGTTCTACTGCTCACGATCGATGCAACATGTAGGTACATCGTTCTGAATAAAGGTCCCGATTATTTCACGCAGTTGATCTGTTCACGGCCGTGAATCTTCTCTCTTTTGATTTTCTACCACTCATCTTTCTACCAACATAAGCAGCTCGTTGTCGCCTATTCTTTTTGCTATACCGGGTGTCCCAAGTAGTACGGTCTATGGGGTGACTCCATGTTAAAAAACACAAAGGACCAACTAACTCTGCAACTTATATGAGATATCTTGATATAAAGTTTTTATTAAACTAGATCAATTTGCAGTCTTGAGAGTCACCCTATGGCCCGTATTACGTGGAACGCCTGGTGTACTCCAAATAACGTAATATATCCTCGTCAAATTTGTGGTGTATTTGTATCACATATACACCAAACTCTACTAGGAGAAATGCACTTACTTTATAAGCCGACCAGGGTATGCACAGTTATGCAACAGTTCTGCTTTTCAAATGTATGTAGTTTTATCCTTGTCTGTTATCGTCCATTTCAAGGATGCATATACATATAAGAATGAAAGAAACTAACAACAAGGAGACGCTTACATCTAAAGATGTGTTGCGCTATCCACTATAATATCGTCTATCTTTCTGCTTTAGATAGTAGTACCTTCTGCCTAAGTATAAATATTTTTACACGTTTTCTATATATGTAACTTAAATTACCAAATGGCGTAAAGTCCTTTTTAAAAAACTTTATTTTGACAAAGATTACAATGTGGCACGGTCAACTGGTTAAACTAGCACCTAATATTAGTTTGCAAAGGTTGCCAGTTTGAGTTGCAGAGGCAATTTTTAATTGAGAAATTGGAAATCCGTCTACAATCTGGGGGTTTAGATATTTTAGGTTAAACGGTGACAGCTGGTGCGTAGCCCTCACAGTGCACGTCTAATTTAAAAAACGTAATTAAGTAAAATGACGTGTAAGAATTATGAGCTTTAACTGTTAACTGCCTGAAATAATACCACGACAAAGATATCGCAGTTTCGGTTATTACGCATTTCTCTAAGACAGTAATGTGCGTAAGACCTCCGGTTCACAGTAGTAGGTGAGTACTAGATATCATATAGCTTACATATTAAATAATTTTCTTGTTCTTCTACCCATTCTTAAACGTAGACTGCACCCAAGGTCATCCAGGTTGAAGCCGTCTGGTCGTCCAATATTTCACGTAGAAATTTTGGGGCACCATTCCATTTACTCCTTACTTCATTTTACTTCCCTCGCCTGAAAGAGTTTTCTCAATGCTGTCTCTCTGTTTGTCTGTCTGTCTGTCTGTTGGCAGTATAGCTCAAAAACTATTTGTCGGAGGAAGACGATATTTATTTTCATACATATTATATATCTACCTCGCATGAAACCGGTACAATTTCATACAAATATATCCAGAGTCAGCACCTTAAAAAAAATGTTTTGTTTATTTTTGGGTTAACTTTAAAATAAAAAGAAGTAATAACATTCGCATCAGGTCAGGCTTTACAATTGCCGAAAATAAAACTCAACCGGTACAGGATAATGTCACAAAAGAGTAAAAGTGTCTGCGGAGATGCGGTGGGTTGAAACCTCAGCGGAATATATTTTTTTTAAATTTGAAAATGTATGTATTTGTCATTCAACTTAGTAATAGATACAAGTAATAATTTGTACATAATGCAGGCATTATTCTTACCAAAAATGGAAGACAATACAAAAACGAGGCACAAATTAGCCATTACTAACTATATCTGGGACGGAAAAATTAGAGACGCCGGTCACCGCTGGCTCCGGTAGAAATTGTCGACGTCGAGTCCCTTATGATATCGCACTAAACTTTGGGGCTGCACACGCAGTCCACCTGCCGTTCGAATTCGACCACCGGTAACGTCTTTTTTTATTTTAAAATGTGTTTAATTTATTAGAAACGTGAAGATGTTTTTACTACTAACTTAATTTTATTTTTAAAATTATTTAGTGTCATAATGTCCTTGAGGGAAATTTTGGGTGAAGACTTTTACAGATTTTTGTTCTTGCATGCGTGCTTCATGTCTAACACAGCTCCATTTCAGTTGTAATGTTTTATAATAGCTTTGATCTTAGTTCTTTGTCTACAAACTTAGTTTCTTACTTTGAATCTGAATTTTATCTCCCTGTGAGCAGTTTTTAGTTTTTGTGGTCTCTAGACCATATGTGAAAAATTGATATAATGCCGGAGTCGAATACTTTTCTTCTTAGACTTATTGGTATAGTCATGTTTTTAAATTTCATTGTGAGATTTCCAAATGCTGCCCATCTGATTATTCTGTAGATATCTGCAGTCTGCTTGTCGTTACCTAGTTTTACGTTGTTTTATTTGGTTCTATGTTGAATTGTTTTAGACAGGGTGGTATGACTTTAAGATTACGTATGGACACGAGTAAAACCAAAACCAAAGTTATATTAAATAATAATAGAGATGTAATGCATATCGCTGAATCCACTCCCCTTTTATGTTAAACGCTCTGGAAGTTATATTGTCTCCTTGGTCATTAGGTTGTATAGCTATTTCGTTATATACGACGATTGTGTTTAATAGAACTACCTAGAAGTACCACCACAAAGTACATGTACATATACTCCATTGACACCTTATTTTTAGTAGGATTACCCATGGAAAATATTCCATTTTAGCTGTTGTCAATTTTACCTGGATCTGAAAGTTAAACAAATGCACTGGCTAATTGGAAGGCGATCGTAACTATCCCTATCGAATAAGCTATTACTATACAAAGTAATCTTGAATCCCGTATGGGCCTACGGAATCCAGCTATGGGGCTGCGCGAAGACATCCCACACCAAAATCCTCCAAAGGTTCCAGTCTAAGGTCCTTCGTACGATGACTGACGCGCCATGGTATGTAAACAACGACACCTTACACGCAGATCTGAAGATCCCGTACGTAGCAGCCGACATCAAAAGACCTACAAGAGCATACAGCTTCAGACTAGCAGGACATGAAAACGACCTTGTAGAACAGCTCGCAAATCAACCAGCAGTCCCAAGAAGATTGAAGCGTAAATGGCCACAAGACCTAGTTGCTTAACTCAGCCAAAATTACTATAAACCCTTTGGGAGAATAGCGATGGCTTGATCCCAACTCATGACATGTGTATATATATATATATATATATATATTGCTATGATTATAGACTTATGTTCGTTTAATAATAATGGTTTTAACCTTAATAAAAAGGAATAGCATGTATCTCAACTCAGGGGTAGGTTCTGAAATATCAAGTAATCTAATTGTAATTTGAATTATGTTAAAACTTCAATAAATTTGACATTTATGTCATTTGCAATTGCTTGTGCAGATAACTAATCAAGATCCTTTACAAATTATATAAAATTCATAAATCAATTCGTAAGTATGACTTTCTTTGTCTTAATGAACCAATTTTAAATGTTCTTTGTTACAGATAACATTAGCATGTATTTATTATTAACTAACCTGCAACGCTCAAACTTCCAAGTAGCTTGAATCAGCCTGTTTCCTTCAGTTCTATCTGTAAATAAACACTAATCACCTCACTTGTAAACTCGCTGCATCCATCACGTTGTCGACTCAAACTGTCCAGCTGTGAGTAGCCTCAAAATAATCTCGTTGTTTAACAATCCAAATCCTCATGTATGTTCCCTCAGTCGTCAGGAAGTTGATCTCCGTTCAATGGGACCCAGTCTGTTGTGACAAAACTCCAAACAGCAACCTCGTCCTAAGCTGGAAGATGACAGTTCTCCACCAAGTCCAAACACCCTCCGGCACAGCACACAGAAACTCCAAGCAGCGTCAACACTCCCAAAAGAACGTCCAATCGTCAATCCTTTGTATTAAAATTCCAATCAATTATATCCAAATCGTTACTCTTACTGATGTTTTATTATATAGTTCCAATTAATAATCTTGATCCTCCATTCTTGCTATATTTTATCTTTGTATTTACTTGCACTCCTGTAGTTATACCATGTAAAATTCATTTACATTGTCGAGTTATATTTTCACTTCAGTACCACGTAAATTTCATGTATAGTACATTTATCATGCCAAAATAGTTCTTAGATAAATAGGACTAGAGTATATTAAAGTTTATTGGTCGAAAAATACTTTACATTTCAGTTTTCAAGTTTTTTTTTTTAATCCCTTAAAACATATTTTTCTATCTCTTGACTACCATTATTTAAATTGAATGCCACACTCTAGACATTTTATATTAGGACTTTGATTCGTTATCCTGCAACATTAAGTTGTTTGCATTATAATATTTCCTAGCCTTTTTCAATGATTACTATACGAATACTATTCCATTCTTTGCACTTAATTTTCGATATATTTAAATTATTTTCTCTCTCTATGTACCATAGCATAATTCCTCAAATTGAAAAGAAACTTTAGAATAATTCAAACTTATTATAAATTCTCTTTTCAATTTTCCACATTCTCTGTGAACAAACATTAATAAATAAAACTTTTAATAAACTCGTAGCAACAAATCAACAACAATTCTACTATCATTATATTTCCCTAGTAACATTTTAATAAAACTTAGAATAAACAACAACTCTTTCAACATCTACAGTTTTTATCTAGTCACGATATGGGTAAATCATGGTTACATGGAACCTTCCTCTTATATGTCCATCTGTTTCGCTTATCAATTCGTACGTATTGTTATTGTTGAATATTTTATGTATTTTGTATGGACCCTCATATGCACATAACAGCTTTGCACATACTTTTTTTTTTCGATCACCTATTCTCAGTTTTTTAACAACCACTGAATCTCCTACATTAAATCGTACCCGTTTTGAAATTTTTATATTTTGCTTCTCTTCATACCTATCGTTAATTATCTTCAGTCTTCTCCTAGTTCTTTCCAAAAATTGTATTATTTCAACATTTCTCTGCTCTTTCCTCCATGGTCTCGCTGGTACTATCTGTTTACACAGTGTAACTGGGCTGATTTCTGTTGTATTAGGGACATTGTTTATAAAATTTTCCACTTCTTCCAAATATTGTACCCATCTATTATGGTTTTCATAAGTTAAAATTCTTAAATATTTAATTACCTCTTTAATGTATATTTCTGCAATGTTACTTTGAGGATGTCTTATACTACAAAAACATATTTTGATGTCATTCCTTTCCAAATTACTTATCAACCTTGAATTTTTAAAATAGGTCGCATTATCCGCTAATATCCTCTTTGGTTTCCCCACTTCTTGTTGAAAATATTCAATTGATCTAATAACATGTTTCGTATTGCAACTTTTTGTCGGATATAATTTTACAAATTTTGAAAACGCATCTACCATAATTAAAATGTGTTTGTACCCATATTGTCCTGTCACTAAATTTCTTAAGTAAGCAATAGCTACCAATTCCATTGGTTCAGTTACTCTGATACTTTTAACAATGTTTTGGTTTTTAAAGTTTCTCTCTTTGGCAATTTGACAAATGTGACAGGTTTGTATTAATTGTTTAATTAATCTAAGATCATTTTTTCTATAAAAGCATTCTCGAAACATCAACCACGTTTTCCTTGCGCCACAATGTCCAAATATTACATGTATTTCCTCAACAACTTCTAACATGTCTTCCCTACTTAAAACCATCAACTCCTTATTTTCAACGTCTTTTACTAACAAATCCTCTTTAATTTTGTACCCTTTATAATTATTCCCTTGACTTTGCAAAACTAAATTTCTTAACTCTTGTATTTCCTCTAACATCTGTTTGTTTAAAATTTCTTGTCTTGATAACCTTCCTTCCTGATAAATTTTTTCAATACCAATTAAAATTTGTTTTGGTTTTTCATAACTCGGTGTGTCTTTTCTACTTAAAAAATCAGCAACTACGTTTAATTTTCCTGGTCTATGCTTAATTTCAAATTCATATTGTTGCAAGTATAAAGCCCATCTATACAACCTGTCATTGTGAAAAGTTTTATTCTTAAGAAACGATATTGCAGAATTATCTGTTTCAATGTCAAATTTATTACCAGTTAAATAAAATTTTAGTTTATTAACTGCGAAAATTATTGCTAACATCTCCTTCTCCGCTATTGTGTATCTGATTTCATAACCTTTCAAAATCCTTGAAATAAAACATATAGGTACTTCTATCCCATTTTGTATTTCTATTAGCTCAGCTGCGATTGCTTGGTCAGAAGCGTCAGTACGAAGTACAAATTTTTCTTTAAAATTAGGATATTTTAACAATAGCCCTTCATGAAACCTCTGTTTGATTGTATTCAATGCTGCTTCCCGTTCTTCGTTCCATGCCCATTTTGTATCTTTTCTTAATAACTGTACCAAAGGTAACGTTAATTCTGAATAATTATTAATGAATCTTTTATAATAGTTAAAAACACCTAACAGACCTCTTAACTTCTTCAAATTCTTTGGACGAGGCAAATTCTTAATTTCTTCGATACGTTTCTCATTTATTGTAACTCCATTTTTACTGATCTCATAACCTAAGTACGTTACATTTTCTTGCATAAATTCACATTTTGATAAATTTAATTTTAATCCATTTTTATTCAGTGTTTCTATTACAGTCTCTAAATGTTTTAAATGTTGTTGTTCATTCTTAGAAAACAATAAAATATCATCGATATAGTGCACACAAAAATCCTCAAACTGATTTAGAATTTTCTGCATTGCTCTAACAAGTGCAGCACATGATGTTGAAAGTCCAAATGGTACTACTTTAAATTGAAAAATCTCCCCATCAATACTGAATCCTGTATATTTCCTCGACTCTTCATGTAATGGAATAAGCCAAAAAGAATTCTTTAAATCTAACTTTGTAAGTATTTTCTTATCCCAAATTCTGCTTAATAAATCATCAATAGTTTGTGGAGATTCGTATTGTGGTTTCATTATTTGATTTATTTTGCGTGCATCTAAACATAAACGAAGCGAACCATCGTTTTTCTTTACAACTACTAGCGGATTAATAAAATTGCTTTTGGAAGACTCTATTACGCCATCTTTTACCATTTTATGTATTTCTTTCTTTACTTGTTCTCTCAAATTAAAAGGAGTTGGATACGTTTTACTGTTAAAACCTTTTGACTCATCTACCTGCAACTTATGTAAATATTTCTGAGCTTGTCCTACTCTATCATTGATAATCTCTTTGTTTCTAGTAAGTATTTTTAATATTAGGCCCTTGAATTGCAAATTCTTTTCACCTATCTTTAAATCATCCAACAAAATCCCTTTATAATTAATATTATTCATATTTCTTAGTACATTATTAATAATTATTTTATCATTACCATACATCAATGCGTCTCCAATACTCTTTGATTGGCTACACTTATTTTCTTGGCAGACACTTCTGGTACTGTTCCAAGATTTAATTACCCCTTTTAAATGAATGCATTTTTGCTCCATTTATCTGAATTCCCAATTGTTGAATGATATCGACCCCTATTATTAAATCAATACTCAAGCCTTTTACTACAAATAAACTAACTATGCCTTCCCATTTATCAATTATTATTTTAATACTCAATATTCGATTAGTAGTTGAAATTTTCCTTTTCGTTGCAGATAGTAAATCTGTTTTATTAACCTTGATTAATTTATTATGTAAAACGTCTATATTTTCTAAAATTATTTCTTCTTTTATTAAAGAGGCCATTGCTCCACTATCAATTAATGCTAAATATTCATTATTATTTAAAATAACTTTTAAAAATGGTAATGTTGAAATTTGGCTATCTTCTTCTTCCTCTTCTAATAAAAATTGTCCATTATTCTCCAAACTAGTGTTGATAAACGTATGGTTCTTAACTAAATTAATTAAAATTGAAGTTTTTTTTTCTTCTGAGGAATCTTCATAAACCTCATCCTCTTGCTTTCGGTCTTCTTCCCTCGGTCTTCCTCTATCATATTCTGTTCTATACACTGTATTAATGTACTGTCTGTTATGGTATTTGTTCTTGTTATCATCTTGATTTGATTTCTGATTATTCTTTTCGTCGATCATTTGTTGATATCTTCTCCGTTCATTGCCATTATAATATCTGTCATTAACATTCCTTTGGTAATTGTTTCTATTTTGGTAGCTTCTCCATCTATCATAATTCCTGTTGTATCCATTATTATTAAAATTCCTCTCACCTTGTCTGTAATTATTAAAATTATTTTGGCCTAAATTATGTTGATTTTGTTGTATTTCCTCTAATTTTCTTTTACTAGAATTTGGAAAACTCGAAACTTCTCTTCTGTAATTACTTCTATGATTTATAATTGCCATATCATAATTTCGAACTATCTCTAAAAAGTCCCTCATGGTTTTTATATTTTGTACTGCAACAGCTCTCGTAATCTCCTCCTCTAAATGTCTTGATAGATGTTGAACTATTTCTTCTTCGGATAATTTTGGAGTAAGATGTTGTGCTTTGTTAAATTTATTAATGACATATATTTCCCGTGTACTACCTCTTTCCATGTACCTTCCAGTTGTTAACTGTGTTCTTACTCGCGCCTGATGTGCATTACTCCAATATTGTTCTATGAATAATTTTCTAAACTCTTTGTAACTGTTATACCTTGATTTTATAATACTATGCCATACATCTGCATAACTTTTCAGGCTCATATTTATAATTTGCAGCTTCTTATTTTCATATGGTATTGTCCTCATAATATCATCTAATTTAATCAAGTATGTCATAGGCTGTTCACCTATTCTCTATTCGAAAATTGGTAGCATTTCTGTCTGAAATCCCAGGTAACTCCCTCTTGAACTCCCATTTAAATTTTCTGTACTATCTTGTATCCTTTGTAAGTTATCTTCTACTTCCTTGAATTTTACTGTGCTGTTCAAAATCTCTCCTTGTATTTGTACTCTATTTTCATCTACCTTCCTTCCTAAGACATTTACTTTTTGATCCGTATACTCTAATTGTACTTTCATTGTATCTTCCAATGTTACTTTCATCCCCTCTAGTTTTCCTTCTAGTTCTTCTTTATTGCGTTCTAACTCTTGTCCAATGGTTTGTTTCAAGGTTTCCTCTAGCTGTTCGTTGGCTTCTTGTCTTTCCTGTCGCACCTCATTCTTTACTTCAACTTTATAATTTTCTAATGTTAAACAAATGTTATTGATTTGTGCTTGTAGTTCTTCCTTATTTCCAATTTGAACTTTATAAAATTCGTCTTTCAATTCCTTCATTGCTTCTTTCATCTTTTCTGTCTGGACTTTTTGATCTTGCAACTTCTCTGTTAATCTTTCTGCAGTGTCTTTTATTGATTGTTGTAGATCCCTCTTTGTTCCCTCAGCTAACTGTTGTGACCTTCTTTCTCTTTCCTCTGCATCCTTCTTTGACCTGTTTTCCCTCTCTTCTGCATCCTGTAGTAATTGCCTCTTTGTTTCTTCAGCTTTTTCCTCAATTGATTGCTTTAAATTTGACACAAAGATAAGAGTGTTTAACAGTGTGTATGTACCCGTGTTAACGTATGGATGCGAAACTTGGGCCCTAAGTGATAAAAATATAAGCAAAATTCAAGCGTGTGAAATGCGTTTTCTCAGAGCGGTAACGGGAGTAACTAGAATGGACAAAATTAACAATAATACTGTGCGGGAGTGGTGCAACGTCGAACCCGTCATAAACAAAATTGAAAGAAGACAATTAGAGTGGTATGGCCACCTAGAACGAATGGATGAACGACGAATAGTGAAGCAAATATGGAAAGCGGCTGTGGATCAAAAACGCAAAAGGGGAAGACCGAGTAGGACCTGGAACAATGCAGTAGGAAAAGTACTACAGAAGAGGAAGATCAACTGGAGACAAGCAGAAAATATGGCACGAGATCGAAATGCATGGAGAAATTTCTACTCCAATACCTCTACACCGTAAGGTAGATGAGGATGGATTAAGTAGTAAGTAAGATTGCTTTAAATTTTCCATTGACTGTTGTGATTGCATTTGCATTTGCATCATCGTTTCCATTATCTGTTTGAACCTGTCTTCTTCTGCTGTTTGTTTTTGCTGAAGCCTTACCTGGTCTCCTTGTATTTCCATTTCCGCTTCCTCCACTTCTACTTCGGTAGGGATTGTAATATCTTCCATCTCCTGCTGTTCTTCTTCTGTCCTTTTACTTTTTCGTGTGACTCTTTTATCTGCCATATTTATTATTTAACCTTTTACAAATTATTAAAATTCTAATGTAACACCTTTTATTAAATTGTAAATTTTGCAATTTATTTGATAATTACTTTTTATCCAAAAACTTTAACAAGTTTTATTGTTGTTTGTTCTATCCTTTTATTTATTTATAAGGAACAATATTTATAAAATGAAATGTTACTCAGCGTATTTTTTTATTTTAAACTTGTAGCTTGTACCCTCATTATAGCAATAAACAATTAGCAAACAGCCCCACGTATGCGGCGTCCATAATTTATGCTATGATTATAGACTTATGTTCGTTTAATAATAATGGTTTTAACCTTAATAAAAAGGAATAGCATGTATCTCAACTCAGGGGTAGGTTCTGAAATATCAAGTAATCTAATTGTAATTTGAATTATGTTAAAACTTCAATAAATTTGACATTTATGTCATTTGCAATTGCTTGTGTAGATAACTAATCAAGATCCTTTACAAATTATATAAAATTCATAAATCAATTCGTAAGTATGACTTTCTTTGTCTTAATGAACCAATTTTAAATGTTCTTTGTTACAGATAACATTAGCATGTATTTATTATTAACTAACCTGCAACGCTCAAACTTCCAAGTAGCTTGAATCAGCCTGTTTCCTTCAGTTCTATCTGTAAATAAACACTAATCACCTCACTTGTAAACTCGCTGCATCCATCACGTTGTCGACTCAAACTGTCCAGCTGTGAGTAGTCTCAAAATAATCTCGTTGTTTAACAATCCAAATCCTCATGTATGTTCCCTCAGTCGTCAGGAAGTTGATCTCCGTTCAATGGGACCCAGGCTGTTGTGACAAAACTCCAAACAGCAACCTCGTCCTAAGCTGGAAGATGACAGTTCTCCACCAAGTCCAAACACCCTCCGGCACAGCACACAGAAACTCCAAGCAGCGTCAACACTCCCAAAAGAACGTCCAATCGTCAATCCTTTGTATTAAAATTCCAATCAATTATATCCAAATCGTTACTCTTACTGATGTTTTATTATATAGTTCCAATTAATAATCTTGATCCTCCATTCTTGCTATATTTTATCTTTGTATTTACTTGCACTCCTGTAGTTATACCATGTAAAATTCATTTACATTGTCGAGTTATATTTTCACTTCAGTACCACGTAAATTTCATGTATAGTACATTTATCATGCCAAAATAGTTCTTAGATAAATAGGACTAGAGTATATTAAAGTTTATTAGTCGAAAAATACTTTACATTTCAGTTTTCAAGTTTGTTTATTTAATAATGCCTTAAAACATATTTTTCTATCTCTTGACTACCATTATTTAAATTGAATGCCACACTCTAGACATTTTATATTAGGACTTTGATTCGTTATCCTGCAACATTAAGTTGTTTGCATTATAATATTTCCTAGCCTTTTTCAATGATTACTATACGAATACTATTCCATTCTTTGCACTTAATTTTCGATATATTTAAATTATTTTCTCTCTCTATGTACCATGGCAATATATATATCAAATTTACTTTTTACTCAAACTGTAAGAGTAGATTGTAAATATGCAAATATAACTTAAAAAAAAATTACACAACCTAGCCAAACATCATTTTGGTAACTTTTGTCTCCTTAGTTTTGTAGCTTTTAACATTTATGAATTATGATTATCACTAAATATACTTAGATCAATTGATATGAAATTGAAATGACACTTAACAAAAGATTACACGTTAATATCAATAAGGTCAGTAACATTCTAACTAAAATAAAGCAGACATTTGTAAAGTCCTTCATTACTGGTTTTCGTTTGTACAATATCATTTTGATTTTTTTTTCATATTATGCATGGCCACTTAAATCACAAATATGCTCAAGGGCTAGTATAATAAATAATTATTTTAGCCTGATTAAATCTGCAAACTGCTGTAAAGGGTAAATTTTTCGCGGACGTTTAATGTTGGATATCTTCAGTCTAATCCAACACATTTTCTTGCTACATCTGTTGGTGTGGGTTCATCTGAACCTCTTCCTATATCAACAGTTTCATTGATATAATTCATTGAAGTATGAGGCAACGCTTTAAGCATTTCTGATGTTGTGTAGGTAGTAGTTTCATCTTTCGTTTAGTTTTCTGCAGAGTACTTGTGACTACAAATTTCCGAGAGATATTTTAATTCATCCTCTTTTAGCAGTACTGGGACTTCTGCTGTACTTTTGTATAAATTGTAGTACTATCTATATAGTGACTCTTTCAATTTGTCTCTTTTTCTAACTACTCTTATTTGTTGATCTTACGTTTAGGTAAGTTATTAGTATTATCGAAATATTTTAAATCTATGTGGACTTTGGGGGAATTAAAAAAATATATAATGCAATAATTTTGATTCTAAAGCTTTGAAAAGGTCCTATAAAATTACAATTTTAAAACCAAATGTGTATATCATTCTATGCCTCCATTAAACTACTGGAAGAATCTGAATCTTCATCGTTATTACCTTCTGGCTTTGAGTCGGATTCTCCCAATGAAATAATAAGAGGTGGAATATTTTCAATCGGAAAATCTCCCATATATTTAGTCCAGTCAGACGAAATTAGTTCTTCACAATGTTTACAGGAATTTTGCCACATGCCAGGACTACACGTAAAAAGAGCTTAGTGCCATAGTTCTTTACTTTCTCCTTAGATGAAGGTCGAGAATTGATGTGCTTGTTGTAGTAAAACTTACAGTATCTCCATACCATTTCAATTGGGTTATATTGGGCATGATATCGTGGCAGTCTAAGTACTTCATGGCCATGCTCTTTCAATATTTCGTCAATTACATACCGTTTTCTGAGGTTATTTCAAAAAGGTTTAATTAAATTCCATTTCACCTACTTTAGAAGAAAATGTGGGCGGTTTGTTTATCTGCATCGAATTACATAGTGCATTATCTATAACCACTACATATGTTGCCGGTAATTTGGCTAAAGCAGAAACTATCAGATTGATCATCTAGTTTTTGAAAATTTCGTCATTCATAGTGTTATGGTAGTCGCGGTCGTAGTTCGTTGCGTTCAGCACAAGTCACACCCTTTTGAAAAACCAAAATCAGAACCTGCATCCAAAACTGTAAATCTTTTTTCCACATTTAATTTTGGCTGGATTACTTTTTTTTAATTTTTGCTGCAACTACATGTGATTGTTAACATAAAATTTCGCGTCAATTTACGTCTTTGTATCTGTAACCCATTGATTTTAAAATTTTGTATAGTTTTGTACGCCCACTCTTATATTCCAAATGTTCCTTAGCGTATGTCAGTAGATTATTCAAAGTAAATTATTCATTTTTACTTTCCTCGTCTAAAAGACGAAGTATTGTAATCGCGAAAAAATCACCTTTCGAGATTTCTCCAGATCTTCAAGTTTCAGGTTTCCTAGATGACAAAAGACAGGTTTTTCCAATTCCGCCTGTCTGTCTGTCTGTTTGTCTGTCTGTCTGCCTGTTGGCGGTACAACTCAAAAACTGTTTGTCGGAGGAAGACAAGCCACCTGGCATGAAACCGAGAAAATTTCAAACAAATATGTACAAGCCGAGCACCTGAAAATTTAAGCTATTGGAAACGTGAAGATATTTTTACTCCTAACTTAATTTGATTTTTAAAATTGTTTAGTGTCACAATGTCGACGAGGGAAGTTCTGGGTAAAGCCTTTTACAGAGTTTACTTCCCTCGTCTGAAAGACGAAGGAAGTATTGTAATCGCGAAAAAATCACCTTCCGAGATTTCTCCGGATCTTCACGTTTTAGAGTCACTAGATGACGAAAACAGGTTTTCTCAATTTCGTCTGTCCGTCTATCTGCTTGTCTGTCTATCTGCTTGTCTGTCTGTCTGTCTGTCTGTTGGCAGTATAGCTCAAAAACTATTTGTCGGAGGAAGACGATATTTTGCATACATATTATTTATTTACCTCGCATGAAACCGGTGCAATGTCTGTACTATAACTTGAATTAATAAATGAGCACTACAACTAAATCAGGGAACCTTTCTATGTTTCAGCAATTTACCCATACAACTGTAACGATAATTAGGTGAGAATAGGTTAGTTTTTGCAAATGTTGAGATCGTCTTGTGTAATTTAGGTAGATTAGAATAGGTTAGTCAACGTTAGCTTTGTCAGATAATTCAAAGTTCAGATAGAATTACAGTGCCAGATCACGCTAATTAAAAGAGTTTGAAGTCATGAAGAAAATTTGTAAGAATTAAGATCACAACACATGCAATCGGCGTATGACAAGAATAATCATGTACAGTAATTTTAATTATCAAAAATTTGGGGGAGAAACATGCAATGGTTTTGTGCTGTCAACAATTTTGCTTGGCAATTGAACTAGATGGCATTAAAAGTCAAACCAAGGCACATAATTAATTATTTTAATTAATGCAAGCTTAGCTTACTTTTATTGAGATAAAGGCATTGACAGGTGCAGCTGATTTTCACAAATTGAGGCAAAGGTAACATTAAAAGCTAGTTCAAAAGGGTTACGTTCTTGGGTTGAGATTTGACAAGGTTTTCGAAGTGCGAATGCAGTTAGATTGTATCTGACGATGGTAACGTTAGCGTTTGCAGTATTATGTTTGTTATTGTGCACAGTTATAAGCAGTATAGTGGTCAGAAAGTTAGGACCAGAATAGCAAAGTAACTGAAGGGTACAGCAATGCACTACGAGGATTAGAAACGTTGCAAGAAGCAACCGACAGGATATGTTGCAAAAGAGCAACCTACGAATAACATTGAAATAGAATGAAGGGCATTATTAAGTGCACAATAAACTACAGAACATAACAGTGCGGTTAAAAACACAGTGAAAAAACAGAGTATTTAATGTAGTACATTCTAACCTAAGAAAAACATTTATTTAGCCTGTAAGAATTAAAGATGTTATCAAAACCTTGTTCTATAAATTAATTTTAAGTATCAAACCTTATTTCCTTTAAACAATTGTGGTGATATGTTGCTAAGATATCAGACCTTCTTTTGTTTAACAACCACATAGAGAGCTTTAAAATTGTCCAAGCTGTTAACATTGTTTTACATCAGCTCCTATAAAAGTTTAAGTTGGGTTAATAAAAACACATTCATCTAGTGCCAGTGTTAGTTTTATTGAATCATAGAAGTGTTGGGCACAATTGGAGTCAGTTTGCCAGCATCAAAGTGGTGTATTTTGTGTTTATTCGAGTTTGACAAAATCCAGGCAAGTGTGTTCCAACTTTGGATTACGTTTGGGAGTCGATACCGCCTGCTGAGGCTTGTTAGAGCCAAGTTTGGTGCCTTCCACACCTAGAGGGGTTCTCTACGCAGAACATTAGGCAGAGATTGGAGTCACCAGGCCAGCAGCACTTGAGAAAAAGGTTTGAAGTCGCCTGAGAGGTGCGATCAGCATCGGAGGCTTCTGCACTACCAGGTATTCTGCGCAATTTTCATCGTCCAGAGCCTTTTTATATTGCTGGGGCCTGCAAGATTGGAGTTTCTGCTACGCATTGCTGCAGTTATCCAGTGCATCTCAGTTTCCAGAAATTTAGGTAGCGTCCCTTAAAAATGCAGAATGACGCGGCATTTTTCACCTTTGGCCGGATTTGAAACAAATGATGTTGGCGTCACGCTAGAACAAAAGCCGTTAGTACTGTTGCTATGTGAGAATAATTATTGCCAGCTGAGGTATTTTGCTAATTTTTGGCATCGATTTAAATCAATTATTGCTATTTGTACGAGGGCACACTGCTTTGTCTTCATGTCAATTTTTGAGATTAGCTGCTTCAGATTTAGTTTTGGTACGTTCACAAGTAAAATCCAAATTAAATTGGAGCTACTAAAAATTAGTTGCACTACCTAGTATTTCTAATTTAGCGGCCTTACCCTGAGACAGTGTAATTTATGTTTACCGGAACAGCCGAATATTATTGCAGATAATTAAAATAAAATAAAGGCACCAAAATCGTTCAATTTTGTATAAAAATATTGTACTTTTTAATAAGCCAAAAAAACGTGCACAGGCAGCACTATTTATCATTCAATACGTGAATTTAGGAGCACCCTTTTCCAATCACTTTCTTTATTAAAGGTCGTAATTCGCTTAAGTTGTGAGGCCGTAGTTCATGGTAATAGATACCTACCTTTAAGTACACAAAGAATCATTGAAAATGAACAGGGCTATGTAACCAACATTACAATAGTTGATTACGTTTTCTGAATTTCTCTTGTCTCTAAAGTAGAATCGTGTTGTTCTAACTCTCTACCCATCGTAATAATAAAATAACGTTGCACGCAATAGCAAAAACGTTGGTTAAGTCAATTTGAAATGCATAACCGTGTTCATTTTCAATGATCGCAAGTGTAACAGCAAGCCTCTCTTCGGGAGTTACAGCTTTTTGACAATTTGTATAGCTTTTTCGTATATCATAAAAATATTTCAATAAATTTAGTAGTTGACTAAATTTATCTAATAGACATACGAAAATATTCTGTTTGGAGACTTTCTACTGGTCGATTGTATTTTAAAGAGAATTCGGCATATGGAAATTTTGCTGCCCAGGTGGATTTGGAGGTTGCAAAATGGGGAAAACCTTATAATTATCAGAGAAACCTTAAAATCAATATTTTTGTGAAATTCCCTGTTTGGAAACTTTCTACTGGTCGATTGTATTCGGGATGCGGTTGTGAGGGGGGGGGGGATTGTTTGCTTTATTTTCTTAATATCTAAATTAGGAAAATATAAGAAAAATTGGTTGAATCTGGTTTTTTCAGAAATTGTAAATTTGCAAGTAAATACTAAATTGCGTAATACTAACGAAATGTCGGATTGTATTTTCTCTAACATGTATAATATTTGGTGAAGTTAAGATCATTGCCGCGCTGTACTTGCTAGCACATGGTAGTAGAATGGTAGACGGCCACTGTCAGGGTTGGGCTGTTATCGTCAGCTGTTTGTACTAAAATTTAATGTAAAATTGTAATAAAAAAGTTGGTGGGGACTTTAAAAATATAAATACCCTAAACAACAAATTCTTTTAAAATGCATTTATTGAAGAATTAACGCAAAACTAAAGGTACATATCGACTAAATAACTCAAAGATCTACTTGCATTTAATGCCATTTTTACACTGCCCCGTTCCTCGTAATAAAATCAGTAACATCTTTGCTCCAGTTGTTATTTTTGCTATTAAAGCACGTTTCATGAGTAAACAAAATAAACTATGAACAATAATATGGGGAGCCACCGAGCTTGTAATTCTCAGAACTCCTTCAAAACAGCTAACACATGTAAAAATAATGACTCATATAAGCAATATATTTTCTAAAGTTTGAATGTAATATCGAATTCAACATCTTTATCTAATTGTAGATTAATATTAAATTGTACAAGATGCTGAGAAGGTTCAAAATTGTAGTACATATTATTTATTAATAATGTGCTATGCAGTAGAACTTTACAGTAACGTTTCGCATGGCATATAATAAACAATAATAATGCAGATGTGGACAATTCTAAAACTTTTTTTATTTCTATCCATCGTAAACTTTTCGGATTTTGCAAATCCTATGCCAGACTTCTTTCAGACCTAACTTGCTGATAGATAGCAGTGTGTTAAAATTAAAAATGCCTTTAGCAGCTTCAAATAGATTGACTACGGACTTCCCCGAGGAACTGTTTTGGGGCCTATCCTATTCTTGATCTATATAAATGATTTAGTAGATGTTCCTGTACAGAGTGATTTGTTCGCCGATGACACTGCTATTTTGTTTGAAGGCTATTACTGACACGATGTCCAAATAAAAGTTGAAGGGGGCTTAACAAGTATTAATAGATGGCTCAGTCAGAACCTACTCACTTTAAATCTAGACAAAACACAATTTATTACATTTAGTGCCACTGTATCTGGAAAACCCAATTTTGTAGTTTCTCCTAAAACTAACTGCGCGAGACAGGATAAATGTAACTCTAAAGTGAGAAAGTTGAAAAAATTAATTACTTAGGTATGGCACGATCATGTTTACTGTATCGCTCGTAAAGTGAGATACTGCATTTACAAATTCTATCTGCTACAAAATGTGCTTTCTAAAATCAACTTGAGAATGGTTTACCTTTCTCTTGCAAAGTTTATTTTACGATACTGTATAATTGTTTGGGGAGGCACTTTTACTCTACAATACTGCCTGCTGTAAATGTACAAAAATGTGTACTTAAAGTGATTCTACGGAAAAATCTACTATTTCCTTTAGATTGCTTATTTAACGAGGCCAACATTCCCCATAAATTATATATATTTTCAAAAAGATGTTAGAGATGCAGTTGCGACGTGTTTCGACGACAGGTCATCTTCAGGCAACTAAAATTAATTAAGTTGTAAAACGAACCTTATCTAATTATTGCTATGCTTACATAGTTTAAGAAATCTAGTTACAATGAATGTAAGATAAAGATAATTCGCCAGATGAAATTGTAGGTTAGGCCTTGAAGAGGTTAAGGAATGTGCAAAGCTGTTTAGGCCTCTCCTGACTAACACGCTGAGAAACGGCGAGTCCTAGCTTTAGTACATGCTAAAATGTAGAACAATTTAACAATCATCAAGGGTTTAAGTTAGGGTGACCAGACTTTTTAGAGTATTATACTCTTTTTTAAATAATATTCTCTTTACTCTTACTTTTTATAAAACAGATATCAATATACTCTTTTTAATTCATTAAATATTCTTAATACTCTTTTTAGAGTTTGTTTCAAACATTTTTATAAATTTGCCTAGCGGGATAGGTAATATTTGATAGAAAGCGTTGCACTCGCGCAACTTGTTAAGTGAAATATGTACCTACATTCTGCAGGCCAACCAGCCTCAGAATGCGAAGTACCTACATAAACACAACCGCCAGCTTATTACGATTATACCATGAGTAAAGAAATTCAGTAATATAAAAAGTAAACAGGAGAACCATAATTTTGTGTTTATTTGCCAAATGTTTAATTCATTTATGTGGTTTATAACGGAGATTCAGATTTATTTTATTCTTCGATTATCAAAATGTAAAGCATTTCAGTTGGTATTGCCACAGAAATATAGTCTGTTTTATTGCAACCTAAACCGGATGAAATTTAATCTTTTGAATGGTTATGTTCACGTTAGAATAAAATTCTGCTGGTAGCGCGTTATTACTCTCTTTGTTATTTAAAATTTTGGTTTCAACAAAGTTGCCAAGCATACTCTTTTTGTATTAAAAATGTCTGGTCAACCTAGGTTAAGTACCTATATACTTACGGGATACATATTACATTAAATATTAAAACATAAAACACTGCATGTCTTGAGGCTGCAAATGAGAAACTAACTCATAGACAAAGATAAAGAAAAGAGATATAGTCAACTATCTCATTCATTTTTATGAGATAAGGTCACTAAATTAATAAACTAAGTGTAAGGTAACACCATTCTATTCCTCACGTGAGAATGTGAAAAATTGGTGAGATAAAGATAACAAACACAAATTTCGCAAGTGCAATAGGGAAGACAATAGGTTTTGGGGATTTTATTTTTGGTGCAATGGCTCTGCTGTAAAGTCAAATTATGATAAGATGTGTTTTTTATCTCTAGTTGGCGAAAATTGTGCGACAAGAATAGATGTAAAAATTAGTAGCTGTCGAAGGCAACTTGGAAGTCCAGGAGCAGTATTCCAGGCGAAATAACCTGCGGATATTTGGAGTACCCGAACAATTACACGAAAATACGGATCATATAATCATGGACTTATACCGTAAACATCTTAAGATTACCGTAGCAGAAAATGACATCGACTGCAGCCATCGCTTAAAAAACAAGGTAGGGGAGCATAGGCCTATAATCGTCAAGTTTTGTCGGCGCAATGTAAAGAACGAAATATTTCGTGCAAAAAAACTGTTGAAGGGGACCAAAGTGATAATCCGAGAGGACCTCACCCATAAACGCATGCTTATTATAAAACAAGCAACGAAAAAATTTGGAAGCAGAAATGTGTTTACGAATAATGGAACTATTTTCGTTAAGTGTGATAATAACATTCACAAAATCACTTCAATAAACGACCTTAATGTCATCAATTCAAACAATGTTTAAATGCAGGGGACCTTTTACCGTGAACTTGTATTTATCTATCGTACAAGGCGCGCACAGAAATTGTGTTTTAAAATTACATTAATTTAATTTTCTTTTTCTATTTTTTTTATATTTGTATTTTTGTCTCTGTTTTGAAGACGCAAACTTATGGGTAGCAGTAAAAATTCGAATCTTTTTCAAGTAGCGCATTTAAATATCTGGTCACTTTTGCCAAAAATAAATTATATTCGAAACATTGTCCCGAAGTATGATATTTTATTTTTATCAGAAACATATCTGACTTCGCATACAACCAATAATGATATTTTTATTCAAAACTATTGTATAATACGTCAAGATCGTGGTAGCCGTGGTGGTGGTGTTGCAGCTTACGTAAGGAATGGCTTAAGTTACAAAATTATTGAAACAAATTTGAACATTGAACAGTTATGGTTTTCAGTAAAATTAAAATCAAACACAGTTGTTTTTGGTACTGCGTACAGGCCACATTCTGTTAATTATAAGACATTTATTGACGAACTTGAAATTTCTTTTACATTGTGCACATGTGTATCTGATAAAATTATTTTCTTGGGTGATATAAATATTGATATGCTTGATTTGTCACAACCTAGTACCAGATATCTGACCGAATTTTTTGAATGCCTAAATTTGCATCAACACATCACAGACCCCACTAGAATTTCACAAGATAGGGCATCACTTATCGACGTTCTAATATCTACCGATCCTACTTTAATAAAAACCTCTGGTGTTCAACTAAATGTTGAATCTGATCACGATATGGTTTATTGTGTTATTGATATAAAATCCCCGAAGCTAAATCCATTAATAAAAACCTTTCGAAACTTTAAAAACTTAGATACAGATGTTCTTCAAACTGATTTACAAACTTTGCCTTTACAACAGTTATATTATGTAAATGATGTAAATGAAAAAATCGCTATATTCAATACAAATTTAATGATATTATTTGATAAGCATGCTCCTTGGAAGACAATTAAAATTACTAAAAAACCGGCCCCTTGGTTGACTGATAACGTTAAATTGATGATTAAATTAAGAAACAAGGCAAAAAATAAATTTAAAAAATCTAAAAATCCGGCACATTGGGAATATTACAAGTCACTAAGAAACTTAACAAATAACTGCATTTTGAAAGAAAAAAAGGCTTTTTACTCCCAAAAAGCTAAAGGACAAAATACTAAACAGATTTGGAACGCTCTCAAAATTTTAGATATCCACAAACCATCAAACCATCAAATACCCAATCACTTGTCTAACCCTGAACACGTAAATAATTATTTTATTGATAATGTACCAAAATTGCAAATTGATAATGATTTAAAACAGTTTTATTTAAATTGTAATAATGCAAATCAACAAAATGAATTTAAATTTGTAACAGTATCAGAGGAAACAGTTAGTAAACTAATTCTAGAAATAAAAACTAACGCAGTTGGTTCCGATGGTTTAAATATAAACATGATTATTTTATGTTTGCCTTTAATTCTTAAATATCTAACACACATTGTCAATGTTTGCCTTACGGAAAAGATTTTTCCAGACTGCTGGAAAAATGCATTAGTTATTCCCGTACCCAAGATTAACGATCCACAAGAGTTTTCAGACCTAAGGCCAATTAGTATTCTCCCAGTCCTATCAAAACTGTTGGAAAAAATCATGAATAATCAAATAAGACATCATTTACATACTTTTAACTTATTACCGGAATGCCAATCAGGCTTTCGTTCATCACATAGCTGTACTACTGCACTACTGAGCATTACGGATGACATTTTACGGGCAACTGATAACGGAGATTTAACCGTTCTTACATTACTTGATTACATCAAGGCATTTGATTCGATCAACCATGATTTGTTGTTTTCAATACTGCATTATATTGGGTTTTCAGCAAGTGCAGTAACATTAATTCAAAGTTATTTTAGTAATAGATCACAGAGTGTAAAAATAGAAGATAAAATCTCCAACTCCCGTCAATTAACACAAGGAGTGCCGCAGGGCTCTATTTTAGGGCCGCTGTTGTATACTATTTATACATCAAACTTTTATAATTACATTTTATTCAGTAAAATACGCATGTACGCTGACGATACACAGATATATAAATCTTTTAACCCATCTTATTACAATACAGCTGTCCAAGAACTAACATATGATTTAAATCGGTTGCTCGAGATGTCATCGAAACATGCATTAGTGCTAAACCCTTCAAAATCTTGTGTACCTATTTGGGAGAGATGGTGATCGTTCTAACATACAAAATACGTTAAATGTGGCCATGGGTGATAAATTATTGCCTGTGAAAAGTAGTGCAAAAAATTTGGGTCTCATATTGGACAACACATTCAGGTACAAGGAGCATATTAATAAATGTATACAAAAAGCTTATATGAATCTTAAAATACTATATCCCCATAGAATGTATTTAGAACAACCGCTAAAGAAGATGCTGTGCGAGGCACTTGTACTGTCTCACTTTGTATACTGTTCAGAAATATATTCCACTTGTCTTGACTCAGACACATCTAAAAGAATACAGAGAGTTCACAATTCCTGTTTAAGATATATTTATGGCATACGTAAATATGATCATATTTCATATAAACTACCTGTAGCAAACTGGCTTAATATGGAGAACAGGCGTATGCTTAGCACAGCTTCTTTATATCACAAAATTATATTTGAAAAAACACCTCCTTATCTGTATAATAAGATACAATTCAGAACGGATGTGCATAATTTAAATCTAAGATATAAAGGTATAATTACCCCTCCGCAACACAAAACAGCTCTGTTTGAAAGGTCATTTCAGTATAACATTAGCAAAGTCTACAACAGCCTCTCCGCAACACTTAAAGCTTTAACACCCGCAATGTTCAAGAAAAATCTGTTAAAAATTATGCTTCGCATACAAAATAGTTTCTCTTTGTGACTACGCCTAACTGTTTCTAACTATAATTATTAACATAACCTTTAATATCGTTAATATTATCTTGTATACATATTCTTTTATTGTTGATAATTGATTCGTTGCCCATACTTTGCGTCTTCTACGCAGTTAATAATAATTTAAACACAATTATAATTGTAAATCTACTGTTTTTTTTTATGAATAGGTATTAACTTCATTTTTAAAAGTTTATATTATAATATGCAAGGTTCAGCTGAAAAGCAGCCACGGTTGAGCTGCGCCTTGAGGTTCTGCTGTGCCATTGCTTAAATAATGTATTTATTTTCTGTTTTTCTGTGTACATAATTGGCATCTCAGAATAAAGACTTTATTATTATTATTATTATTATTATTATTATGTAAAAATCACTAACGGCGGTACTTTACAATTTCGTGTATTGATCTAGTAACCTTATTAGGAGAGCAAGGTTGGTAAAACTGAAAGCGTGTTTAGGAGGTTGCCTCATGATTCGAAAAAATTAAATCCGCGGGGCGGGGGGGAAAGTAACTCGTGACGTCATTAGAGACTACATATTATTTCTAAACTAACTTATTGAGATTGCGTTTACGTGTGTTATGCAGAGGAAATAATGCCGAAAGCTTGATGTAAGCAGTGAAAACAGCTTATAGCCTTCCTAATAAGCTTTTTCGAGCAACAACGCGACAATGGAGGGCCCTTGATTGCTTTAGCTGTTGTACAAGAGGTTAGTTACATTGTGGAATAAATGTATAATTATTGTATTATTACATTATAGTGTTTTATTTATTATAGAGAGTTGCAAATGCCTTGCAAGTATGTATACCAACCGTTAGTTCGGTTTCACAGACGGTAAAATCAAATGAACATATCAAAAGCGCGAAGCAGAAAAAGCAGAGAACTCAGCCCGTAGTGGACATTGACGATTTCGATGAAGTAGCCATAAGAAATGTGGTTTATGAAATGTACCAAAACAGTAAGTGAATCATTTACTCGCTATTGCTGAACATTACAAGGATATTTTTTTGTTAGAACAAGATATTACTCGGACATCTGTATTGCGAATTTTAAAGGAGAGAGATATTTACAAGGGAGGAATATCTTCGTTAGAAAAGGTCCTGAAAGATGTAGGATTCCGCTGGAAAAAGGATGATCCACGCAGAGGGCTTATGGAGGTGGATCACATTGCTTTCCGCAGAGTGGTGTCTTTAAGGAAGTACATTAAAAATCTGCAGCAGGAAAAGACCGTCACAATTTGTATACTTACACGAAACCTGGATTTTCGAAAATGGCACTGTTTGAGGAGCCATCAATTATTGTTAATGGATAACGCAAGTTATCATAGCACGATAAAACGCCCAATGCTAGTTTGAAAAAACAAGATACATATTATTGATTGGTTAGCAAGTCGGTCAGTGAATATTGAGGGGAATGTATTAAAAATGGAATTATTGCAGTTGGTTGTACAGTAAGTATATTAAGTGAATTTTGTGTGCTAAAGTACTAATGATTTTTTTCAGACATAAACCTTCAAAAACGTATGTCGCAGACCACCTTGCTGAACAGTATGGACATACTGTGGTCTGACTTCCTCCCTACCATTGTATTTTCAACCCCACTGAAGATGTTTGGGGAATCGCCAAAACTTATTATAATAAGCATATAGGTGAAGATGGGTACGGTGTAGAAAAAACCATAAATATGTGGCAAAAAGCGTTATGTAACAGCTGAAACATGGTCAAATTGTGTTGCACAGGCAGAGGGCATTATACAGAAGTGGGCGGACAGGGAAGTGGGTTTTGACGTAGAAGACATTACTCCAATAATAATACAAGTCAACGATGAAGAATCTGATGACACTTGTGATAGTGATTAATTATATTGTAGATAGTTTGCTGAGTTATAGTGTATAAATAAATGTACATTTTTAGTAAGTTTTGTTAATGTTCGTTTTAAGTTATCTTAATAAATTCATAAATGAAGTTATTTAAGTAATGAACAAACATTCGTCGAATTTTTTTGCTCACTATATTTATAATTTAAAAACTTCATTCTAATAAATATCCGCTGTTTAACAAACGTTTTCAGTATAATATCGACATCATAATATTTAATTTTGAGTTTATTAATAAGTTTTTTTGTAATTTTTTTTGGGTTACTTAAACCGGAAGACATATAATTTTTAAATTCCTCATCCAAATTTTTAATCAGGGCAAAAAACTCATTAGAAGGTTGAATTAATTCACCATAGGACAAATGTACTACCCATGGAGGTACTACCAAATTATCTACTTGTTTTTCTTGTAAACTATAAGTGTGATTGCCATGATGAGGGAGACTAGTTTGAAGTTTTTTGGCTATCCATACTGCTAAATATTGGAGACAGTCTTTTTCTAAATAATCGCTTAGACCGACGTCATGGGGTTTCTTGCCTTCCATGTTTTCAAACGTATCTGATATGCTTGAAGTTGATGAATCTTCAGCAGGAATCTCAGCGCCAGACTCTCTTATAACTTCACCAACAACATAAATATCAGAACAACGATTGGTATTTGAATTAATTTGTAGGTTGGTAGATTTTCCCAATATAATTAATCGCAGCCGTTGTAGAGCATGCGTGGGTGTAGGATGATCGTTTAAACCACCTTGTGTTCTCAATTGGCCAAATAGATTTTCTAGCGAATCTTGGTTTAATCTGTGCGTTAATATGTAAGCTACACCATATAGTTCATGTAAATCTTTATATAAATGTTTTACCGAATTGATAGATAACAAGATTCCTTTTTGAAATGTTTGAATGACCCTTTTTCTCTTGAAAATGACTGTGCTATCCAAATTATACATTTGATCTAAAATGGCATTTTGAGCATCAATATTTTTACCATATGCAGATTTAATAATTAGGTCGTGATCGGGTGTATACGAGTTCATGATGTCATACCATGAGTTAACAAGCTCTATAAAATTGGAAACTTCAATTGCTGCATTATTATCGGGATAGTAATGTCTTAACGCTATTGCTGTTGTATGACTCAGCAATTCTGCTGCCATACGAACATTCTGTCTTTTAGGGCTTTCGACAGTTAAATTATTTATTGTTAGTTTAAAGCAGCTACTGATTTCTTGTTTGTTTGATGATATTAACTGATGTAATGTATCCTTATTAATAACACAATTCTTATGTACAAATTCTAAATCTAAATACCAATTCCTAATTAACTTGAGAAGATGTGGGGCATCCGCAAAGAAGTAAATATTTGAACCAGTCAATTGATGTGTAATAAATGGGTTTTCATATGTAACATTTAAATCAAGCCACAGTGAAATATTTGTTGATCTGCAATCACTTACACATTCAATAACTTTAAAACCTATGTGGTGCAGCGCATTTATAACATTATGTAGGATTTCTGGAGTCATCCTTTGATCAAATTCGGCAAAAACAGGAGTTTTCCATTTTCCAATTAAACCTTGAGCATTTACAATTTGCAGTTGTGAATGAGGTTCAATTACCCGGTCATTTTTGACATATTCGTACGATTCAGCAACCTTCATCTCATCATATTGAAGAACTACTAACTTGTCTATTTCTGACATAGTTATTTCTGCGATTATTAGGAACTGGAAAACAGTTTTCAGTAAACCCTGCTGCATGTCCATTTTAGAAGCCCAACGTTGCAATGTTGAAATTCCTGTATTAATAAAAAAAACTATTAGGTAATTAGGTATGGTATTTTATCATTTTATTGATATGTTATAACATAATGGATCATCAATTAACCTGGTAATGGATAATTCAAGGATTTTCTTAGATATATGTAACTCACCTTGCTCAAATATCTCAAAGTAAAAGCTTGAGTAATATCCTGTGTTGTCCATTTTATATTTCTAGAACCTTTAATTTTTCGTAATTGAGAAGGCGTAAATATTTTTGGAAAGATACTAGCACATTTGCAACTCTTTGCGACATTAATTTTCTTTTTGCAGCTCATTCTTAATAAATTTATTTTTTCTTGCATATTTTGTATTTTCCTATCCTTTTTTGCTGCGTTGATAAATTAGTGAAACAACCAGACACTGCACAAGTCACAGGCGTTGTAAAGTTTATCAACAGTTATTTTACATTACGATTTTAAATTTCGCGCGGTTCGTATGACGTCATGAGTTACTTTTTGCGGGGGAAAATAATCAAACAATGGGTTTAAATGGGAACGAGGCAACCTCCTAAACACGCTTTCAGTTTTACCAACCTTGTAGGAGAGAACTTGTAGCGCCATCTGTAATTGCTGCGCATCAATCAAGCATCAATCAATAATAGAAATTTTATAGATCTCTGTAAAATAATTGCTGAACTAATTGCTGGTAATTTGAAATGCTTATTAGTATAAATGTTGGATGGAAATTCTGTATTTAAAATTGTTAGTGTTATTTATATGTTAGTTTAACAGAACGTGTGTTTGTTACAACAAAATACAATAACACTAAACATTTACAATAAAAACCTTCAAAACATTTAATAGGTAATACAGAATTCAATGATAAGTATAGAAACGTATAGTTATTTATTATTGATAATTTTAAACCAATCAGATGTACATCATTGTTGCAATAAAAAATACTTATACAAAGCACTGAAATATTAAAAGGAATTTTGAAACAATTTATATACCTAGTAATAAATAGCAAAGTTTATCGAGTTAATGTTAGGTCAAACTATGTTTGATCATGGGTTTTAAGTAAATAGTGTGAAATAAACTCTAATCAAGTAAACACAAAAGTTCACGCAATTAATAACAATAATAATAATAATAATAATGTTTATTGAGATTACATTTACATTACATTGACATTCATTTGCAATAAAGAGAAGACATAATCTCAAAAGGCGAAGTGTCGGTGTAACCGTTTTTCAACTTCGCCTGAAATTAAATATCACAAACAATCAATTGACGTGAACGGGTGTGATATAAAAGATAAACAATCTGTATAAATACATTCAACCACAAAGCACACAAAATAAATAAAAAAGAGGCTAGAGCATCACTTATAATAATGCAGAAAACTAAAAGCCGTGTTTACACAACTAAAAGTACTATGGTTGCGTTCCACCATTTCTATTTTCGGGTTTTTGTAAACAAACTTCCCTTAACTTTTAATAGCGATATTATCAGAGAAAACAATTATTTATTATGCATATTACTTGTGTTTTTTATAACTGTTGACACAGCTTTAAAGGCAAGTGAATTTTGGTTAATAATAATGAGAGTTACTGAATGCAACCAACGGCCGAAGCAAAGAAATATTGAAGCTCTACGTTTTAAGCATATTAAATGTGTCTCTGACTTTGATGTTTACACATAACCTATAAATTATTTTGACTACGAAACTTTTGCAAATTGTTGTTCATTGTTTTGATTGCGCTGCAAATATACCACAGAGTTGGCGTTGTACCCTGCATACGGGCTGATTTTCGGGTATGCCGATCAACGAAGAATTAACGAGGTATAACAATTTGTTTCCTTTATTATAGCGACATTTTGAAGATTACCTAAGAAATACAGAAAACATAATTCAACAACTGCTGCTCAGCAACATCCTGAATGCTAACGCTTGGAAGACATCTACTTTCTTTGAGAGCATGAAACGTTGCAGTAAAAAGAGTTGGCGTTGTACCCCGATGTCGGTAATAAACCTGCATATGTGCTGATTTTCAGGTATGCCAATCAAAGATGAGATGAAGAATAACAATTTGTTTCCTTTATTATAGCGACATTTTGAAGATTGCCTAAAAAATACAGAAAATCGTGAGCTGCCCAAGTTTGGAATCTACTTGGTTCGACCTGCAAAACACTACTTTCCGGTCTCATAACGTAAATTACTATTAAGATTAATTTAGTTTGAAATGTGTATAGCTCAATACTGCCGTCATAAGCAAGAAGGCGGTATCTACAAAAAAATCTAAATTTTGTTACTTATAATCTGTCATAAGCAAAATGCAAAAGTGAAAAGCAGTATCTGCGTGTAGAAGCCGTCTTCTTTTTTTGTTTTGTTAGATACCGCCTTTATTGTCTGTTTTCGTAGTCGCAAATGTTCAGATACGGCCAACTGCCGTTTCATTAAATTAATAGTATCATGTCTTCCATTATACATTGTCAAGTAGATGCCGCTTTTTCAATCTGTATTTAGTGTTCGGTCGATTGTTGCAATTTAAAGTCAAAAGGCGGTATCTACATTTTTTCGCTACAATTTCTTTATTTTTGATATAAATGGTGAATATTGTTTCTTTTTATATAAACCACAACTAAATTCATACTTATAATACAAAAAATCCACGGTTATGTACCTCATGGTGATGAAATATCAATAAGTTACGTTTTGCCATTTATCACAAAACGCGTTTTTTGTAGATACCGCCTTCTTGCTTATGATGGCAGAATAAGTAGTTACTGAGTATAGGACACATGTTCATATGAACTTTTTTGCTTGAAATGATCTCAAGAACATGCTCCTTAAGTGCAGGGGTAACTTCGCGAGACACTCTGTATATACAGTGTGTCTCACCGACTATGAGACATAGCAAAATTAACATTGGAAAAGTATATAAGGATCAACTAGGGCTATGATCTATGGATGCTGTTTAATTAGGCAAAACAAAACAATTTTAAAGTTATCCACGTAGTTGATCATTTATAATAAGTGATACATTTACCTACAATGAATGTTTACACTACAGACGAAAAAATCCAAATAGTTTCTTGGAATTTAGCCGGTAACAATGATTGGCCAATTCCTTCCAAGGACACAGTAGCGCGAATTGTAAAACCATTCCGAGAAACTGGATGTGTCAAAAATTTATAGCTCGCGACGACATGCAAATTTAGATTTCCTTAAAGACTATTACAGAAGCATATTTTAATATAACGCCTCAAATGTTAAATAATGTACGTTGCAACTTTTACGACAGACTAAGTCACTGTTTAGTAGTGAATGGAAACACATTTGAGCATTTAATTAATTATAATAGGTGAATGAAAATTTGGCTGCTTCGATGAAATAATAAGGTTGTGGAGATAGATAGCCAAAAAGTTTATTGTAGTAGGTATAAAAAATCTGATTGTCCCTTAAGGTCCAAACGTCATACATGTGAAGGTTGATAAAATATTTTACGTTTCGCCACTTTAGATGGCTTCATCAGAAATTATTGACAAGTGATATAACTAAAATACAAAAGTTAGAAAATTAGATTAAGTGAACACATAGAAAAATTTGTCAAGGCTTACCAAAATGGCTTCCATAAAAGTTTATAATAATTGATAACAAAATTTGCAAATGACTAATTAAAGCCACATTGCAAGTATAGTACTTTTCTAACTTTTGTATTTTAGTTATATCACTTGTCAATAATTTCTGATGAAGCCATCTAAAGTGACGAAACGTAAAATATTTTATCAACCTTCACATGTATGACGTTTGGACCTTAAGGGACAATCAGATTTTTTATACCTACTACAATAAACTTTTTGGCTATCTATCTCCACAACCTTATTATTTAATTAATTAGTTAAATCTGTTTTGTTATAAAATTCGTAAAACATATTTGTAATTTCTTTCCATTATTTTATTTTAAAAATAGTTTTTGGATATACCATTGTTTATCTTATTGTAAATTAACAATTTTTTCTTGAACAAAACCACAGAATACAAGACAAAGCTTTTTATTATAAAATACATTGTTTACAGTTATACATAAATACTTAACCTCTCTCGTGTGTCCGTTTACTACACGTCAGGCACCCTGCTTAATTACAATAGCATACGTATTGCGGTAACATTTAAAAAAACATGTAAATTTGTTAGTAAACTAATCATTTCAGCAGTTACATAATTATTTTTCACAGAAATTTCTCAAATTGCCTTCGATCATGTTCTAAATACATGTTAACCCTACGTTTTATCGTTAAACACATTGGCCAATATTCTTGGTGTGATGGTATTTACTGCAATCACAATAGCTCGTGTGTAGCGGAACATCTAATGGTGCATAATATGCAGCATTTTTTGCACATCTTTTTAACAGGACAGGATCTGTACAAAACGCCTACAAAAAATTAATGTACAATAATTTAATTATTAAAGAACACCATTACATGACAATTTACCTGTTGGAGCTGACAAATGTGTTAAAGATTTATTAGGACTCGTGGTTATTCGATCTTAAATATCTTGCAAGATGTCTTCAGTGACCGCAGATTAAGTGGTGTCCCTCTACATTTGCCGTTACTACATGTTCTACGGAACGTGGCACTACAATATTAGAGAACTGTTTTTCAAATTGTTGATAACAAGATTGAGATAAATATATCCAAACACAATTTTCATCACGTTCTCCAGAATAAAAATCAGCCTCTACGATAAACTTATTGCCTTCATCAGAGAAAACCATTTTTTCAGCTTAACCTAAAAGTAGCAAGGTCGTGCTACAATTATTAAAAAATAAAATATAGCAATATGAATTCTTACCAAATAAATTCACCAAGTGTGGTGTTATTCTTGAAAATGGCTGATTTTAAATAAAATGTAAACAAATAAGGCGAAAGTTATCTCTTTTCTTTATTTATGGAAAGTTACACACGCAAATTTGACAGTGCCAAATTTACTGCGCGCGCATAAAGATGAGAAAGTAAGATTAGTGAACGAATTCTAGGCATACCAACAGACACCAGTTTTGATAACAACAGAAATATTTTATAGTCCAATGAATATTAATAAAATTTGTATTGGGAAAATTTTAAAGTTACCCACAATTGGAAACGAAAGCACAGTTGTGACAACAAAATAATTCAATGATTGTTTCACTTCTGACCAATCACAATTCTCGATCCGGCCAAAGCAATAGTTGATCCTTACGTAAATTCCCAATGTTAATTTTGCTATATCTCATAGTCGGTGAGACACACTGTATAATATATTCTGAAATGGCAACTACTGAAAGGTTAAGTAATTCAACAAATTCTGGTTTCATTGCATCAATAATGTGCCAGTTAGGCGATCCCGGTTTGCTGTTGAATGATAGTTCTCTACAGGAGATAAGATTGAGATGACAAATTGCAATAAAATTGAGAATTAATTAAATTGCTCAATTTATTTAAAATAATGATAGTTGATAAAACATATTATTTTTAATATTAAGAACCAAAGTAAATACTTCCAATTAAGAAATGTGTTTGAATACTTTGTAAATAGTTGTCAAATATTATTACATCTTTTTGCATTTATTGTATCGTGGAAAAAAATTGGGCCAATAATTCGCCTTTGTGACATAGTTGCCCATACTCCAACTTTGAGTGGGTGCAAACTGGTTTCAACATAAATGTGCAGTCTAAAAGTTAAGGACCATAAACCATTGACAATATTGAATCCGTTGTCCAAAATCATGTGGATACAGCTGTTGAACTACCGATACCTTTCACGAGTGCTTTCCATCAAGTTTCATACGAAATCCTGTACAAAGAACAATTTTAAGTTTTAGATTTGCTATTTAGGTACCTGGTTATATTCGTACGTTAAATACAAAAAATATCTCAGGGACCCCGTTGATAAGATATGGGGGTTCAAAGTAGGCAGATTGAAAATTACAAGCTGAACTATATTTTATAAATTTCTATATTCAAAATATTGCAAACCCAGTATAATCTTGTAAAAATAAATTTATTTTACCAAAAGTTGCTAGAGTTTTTAAATACAATGTTTTAAATGTTTCAAAAATTATTAAAATATGAAATAAAATGAAGCTGGCAACATATCAGATTGATAATTTGCAAAAAGTATTGACCAAATGTGTTTTGTGCCAATGATTTAATGTCACTTTCATGTCAAAATTTAAAGATCATTTGTAATGTTTAGTAATAACGAATATTGTGACATGTACCTCATTCTTGGTGATTGCAATGGAAACTTAAGAAATGCTGCTCTAGAATATTCGTTGCGTTATCCCAATCGTCGTCGTCCCGATAAAAATGTTTTTCAGCGGCTTGAGCAACGTATGCGGGAAACTGGTCGTGTTGAATTAAATTACAACCACCATGGGCGACCACGAACAACCAGGACTGCTCAATTAGAAGATCAAGTTGTTGCAGTCGTGGAAAATCAACCAGGTATGAGCAAACATGGAATCGTCCAAGAGCTTGGTATAAATTGCAGTTTAGTGCATAGAATTTTAAAAGGGGACAATTATCACACTTTTCATTATTCAAAAGTTCATGCTCTACAAGAAAACCACTTTCTGCAAAGAACGAATTTTAGCCAGTGGCTGCTACAGCAAATTGAAGCAGATGAAGATTTTACAAAAAAAGTATTATGGACGGAGGAAGCAGCTTTTACTTGAGGGGTACTTATTTAACAAGCACAACAATCATTACTGGGCAGTTGAAAACCCCAATGTATTTCGCATAAGAGGTTTCCAGCAACGGTTTGCGCTAAATATTTGGGCAGGCATATTAGGTACCTACATTATTGGACCATTCTTTTCACCCAATCACCCACAGCATATGTTTCTTATGGTTCTGATCCTGGCGGTTGAAAAAATTGTATATACACGGCAGGGCAGAACACCATTTTTCCCTCTGTGTATTTGTGCTCGGCATCGCCCTTGAGCTGCAAACTCACATCTTGGGAAAAATTATGCTTTTCTTTTTCTTATAATGTATTATTTTTTCACATTACCATTGGTGACATTAAAAAAAGTGACTTTTTGATACTTTTCATAACTGCTCAAAATCATATTGATTTCACCTAAAAATGAACTAAATGGATTAATAACAGATTCATCCATTTTCAAGTAAGCTCTATTCTATAATGTATAATGGTTAATTTATACAGCGTCCGGCAACAAAGCGGGGGTGGAAGATATTTCTAAAACTATGAGAGTTGCATAAATATTGCGTATATAAAAGTTGTAGGTACTAAGGTGGTGCACATTTCTAAAATAGTTTTGATTATACAGGGTGTCTCAAAAAAGTGTGGCGGGTCAAACTTACTTTTTTTAAATAGAATGCCGTATATTTAGGTAGCTTAAAAGTTTTGTATTGAAATACTCTTCATTTTCATATCAAGTTGTATAGGTCTAACGTCAACTGTTTTGGAGATATTAACAATTTTATACAAAAAATTCCTGAACTTCAGGCGGCTGCTGTAAGCGACAGAAAACAATTGAATGAAGGAAAACGTTACCAAAAAATTATGATTTTTGTAAACTATCTTTCAAGTGTAAAATGGTGGATCTGGGTATTAATGTTATACAGAGTGCTCAATATTTGCAAATTTAATTTTGATTTTTTTTCAAATGGAACGCCCTATATATTTTTGTATTTCTGAAGAGCTCTTTTAATGATCTTTCTTTTGATATGCTACTTCATACCTCTTAAGTTCCAACTGTTTTTCAGATATGCGAGTTTAAACATAAAAAACAATTTAAACCCCTTAAGATGCTTTACTTCAAGGGATAAAAAACAAACGCCTTTAAAATAATGATTTAAACACTTGAATTCTTCAAACAAAAGATAAAATCAAGCTTAAAATACAAAAATTGAACCAGAACTCAAAACTAGAAATAACCAATACGAAAAAAGCGAAAAAAAGCAGGAGAAAATTAAATCTGAAAATCGACCGAATTTTGAGATAGGAAATGAAGTGGAAGAAGAAAGCTCATTAAAAGTACTTTTTAAAAATACAGGGTGTTCCATTTAAATAAATCAAACTAATTATATTTGCAGATTATGAATTCTCTGTACAGCTTTAATACTCAGAGCAGGAAAGGAGAACTATTTGAACATTTAGTGTAATTACGTAAAAGCTTTTGGTGTATTGGCTTTTGTTTTTTTTTATCTGATTTAATTTGACCGCGGAATTAATTTATTCCTGCATTTATCGGTTTTTTCGTGTTTATAATTTCCTGTATCAACACTGACTGAATTTATATTTTCTAAACCTGGTTTTGTGCTTTTATTTTTAGAGAGATCATGCGTTTAAATCACTATTTTAAGGGCGTTAATTTTATTTCTTGAAATAAAGCATCTTAAGGGGTTTAAATTGTTTTTATGTTCAAACACACATATCTGAAAAACAGTTGAACTTAGAAGTATGAAGTAACATATCAAAAGAAAGCTCATTAAAAGCTCTCTTCAAAAATACAAAAATATACAGGGCGTTCCATTTGAAAAAATCGAAATTATTAAATTTGCAAATATTGAGCACCCTATATAACATTAATACCCAGATCCACCATTTTACACTTGAGAAAGATAGTTTAAAAAAATCATAATTTTTTGGTAACGTTCTCCTTCATTCAATTGTTTTCTGTCGCTTACAGCAGTCGCCTGAAGTTCAGCATTTTTTGCATAAAATCGTTAATATCTCCAAAACAGTTGACTTTAGACCCGTACAACTTTATATAAAAGTGATGAGTAATTGAATACAAAAATTTTAAGCTACCCAAATATAGGGCATTCTATTTAAAAAAAAAGTAAGTTTGATTCGCCATACTTTTTTGCGACACCCTGTATAATCAAAAATATTTTAAGAATGTGCACCACTTTCGTACCTCCAACTTTTATATACACAATATTCATGTAACTTTCATAGTTTTAGAAATATCTTCCACCCCTGCTTCGTTGCCGGGCTCTGTATTTATACAGTACAGTAAACATTGCGCTTCCATACTTTGACGAAAATTATTTAAAAAGATATTTTTGTCAACTACACGGAAAAATTGCATGTTCAACACATTGGAAAAGTGATTCTTCCATGCTCACGTAAAACTTTTACATTCACTGGAAAACTTTCACTTTTCTTAACTTGTAGAACAATCTAACAAGAGGTCAATAAAAAAGCCAATTAGGGTAGGCTGTGATATGTGTTATACGTTTGGCAGTACTGAAGTGTATTGTCAGTCTATGTCAAATTCGAGATTAGTAGGTTAGGTTTTGTTTGTTGTTTGACACAGACTGACATAAAATATAACCTGCAAATCTCGAATTTGACATAGACTGACAATACACTTCAGTACTGCCAAACGTATAACATATATCACAGCCTACCCTAATTGGTTTTTTAATTGATCTCTTGTTACTATTAATTCACTAGCGATTTAAGAACAACTCGCTAGCATATAAACATTATAAACAGTTACTTATGGTTGCTATTATAGAGATAATAATAATAATGCCAGTTTAAAATGACAAAGAAATAATAATTAATCAAGTTATTTAACAATAACAGTAACGGCGTAATCTCTAGCGTGCTTTTAAAACTTTCTTTAGTGCAACAAAAGTTATTACATTTGTCGTACATTTTAAATGCGGCATATGCCGCGGGTTTCAGCTAGTATATAAATAATAAACAAGTATTAATCACCTAACTGTAGCTGATAAGACAATAATTTAAATTTAGACTTAAAAGTTTTAAGACAATAGTTCGCAAAGAACAATTCGCTAAATTTGTTTAATAAAGCGGGAGCAGTAATTTCGAAGCATTTTTCAAATTTAGATGAGGAATGTTGAGGTATAGCGAACTGTTCATTGTTTCTCAAGTTGAGATTATGCAACGCCATCCTTTGGTTAAGTACAGCGAATAAATATGTAGGTAACTTATAAGTTAAAATATTAAATATAAGAGTACACTGATACAAATTAAAACGATGTTTCATTTTAAGAATATGTAGATTGTTGTAGTAAGAAGTTACATATTCCGAACGATTAATAGCGTATGCGTACCGTAGACAACAATTTTGAAGAAGCTGCAATTTGCACTTGAACTGGTCTGTTAGGAAGGGGTAATACACTTGACTGCAGTAGTCCACCTGGCTAAGAATAAGAGAGTTCACTATGCACCATTTTGTTTCATTCGGCAACAAAACTTTAAACTTATAAATCGATGACAGCTTCATGTAACAAAGTCTGCATTTCTTCGTAACATGGGACTCACAATTTAAATGGCAATCGAGAAGAACACCAAGGTTTTTGACACACTCGGTAAACTGAATTTCACTATCACCAATCACAATATTGACGGAAAGATTAGACAGAGCTTTTCTCCGGATGATCGGTGAACCAACACACATGCACAACGATTTAGAGGGATTAATTTGTAAACCATTATCATCTGACCAGTTAGAAATAATGGCCAATCTCCATTAAGGCTCTTGGCAGCAATATTAATTCGTCCGGGTTCATCGCAAACATAGAGTTGCGTATCATCCGCATAAAGGTGTATACTACAAGAATTTGACAACAGTTCGGGCAAGTCGGCCGTAAAGATAGAAAACAGTATGGGGCCAAGTATGCTCCCTTGTGGTACACCTAGAGCCACAGTTAATTCTTCGGAGGTTGCGTTAAGGATTTTAACTAGTTGTTTACGCTGATCAATATAATTCGATATCCATGCACACATCTTGTCCCCAAATCCATAGTATTTTATTTTAGCGACGAGAAGTTCGTGGTTAATGGAATCGAATGCTTTAGTATAATCCAGAAGTGCTACTTGAGACCGATCGATGGCACTTCCTAGGTCGTTAGTAATTTTTGTAAGCGCTGTGCATGTACTGTGATGTTTGCGAAAACCTGATTGGATGGACGGTAGGATATTAAATCTCTCTAAATGTTCATGTAATTTATTGTAGACAATTCTTTCAATGATTTTCGACGCGCAGGATAAAATACTGATAGGACGTAACTGCTTCATGTCGGTAGCTAGCGGCACTTTAGCCAAGGGAATAATGAAGGATTTTTTCCATAATGTCGGAACAATACCAGATGATAAAGAAACATTGATAATATGAGTAAGGACATGTTTGCAGAATGGAAATGCTATAATTAACATTTTAAGGTTGATATCGTCAGCAACAAACGCAAAAGACTTGCACTGGTTTAGCGTATGGATGTCACTGCCAGGTTTAGCATTACTTAAAATGCTCTCAATGTAATCAGAGTTAACTGGAGTGGTTTTTATAGCTCCTGCAAAATGCTTGTTTAATTTATCAGGGTTCAACAAATCTACTGAAATTTCTTGTGAACGTTCCAACTGGAAAAATACTTCCATAGCAGTTTGGGATTATTTTTATACAGGAGCAATTGTCTGTTTATATATGCCTGCTTTTCCTGTTTTATCGCAAAGCGCAAGTAATTTCGAATATCCATATACAACTTTCTGTCTCCCTGTTGGCCAGTTTGGCGAAATTTTTTATAATATTTTTTCTTCAACTTTATAATTAATTTGATAGTATTAGTTATATACGGACAGTGAGGTTTTTTAATAGTAATAGTTCTTAGTGGTGCGTGCAAATCGAATCAAGATTTAATGAATTCATTGAAGAACGAAAGTTTGACATCAATATCTTCGAGATCGGTGATAATATTCCAATTGCACGACCGGGCATCCTGACTGAATTCCTGATAGTTAAAAAACTTGTAATCCCGGAATATAATTTTGTGCGGACCGAGTTTCTCTACTTCAAAGTTCAATTCGGCAAACGTCAGGCGGTGATCAGATATTCCAAGAGCATATGTAGCAGAAGTACCCAACTTGAAGGGGATAATAGTTTTGTTGATGCAGATAACATCTAAGAGTGAAGTAGAATTTGCGGTAATCCAAGTTGGTTCACTCACTATTTGTTTCATTCCAAACATTTCTAAGACATTTTCCAGTAGTTGACACTTATGACTATTAGTTAAGAAATCAATGTTAGCATCACCGACCAAAATTACTTCATCAAATTGAACTGCTAAATTAGCAAGAGAACTTTCCAGGATCTCGAAAGGAAATATTTTATTTGGTGGCTTATAGATAACTCCGAAGGCGATTTTACATTTATAGAGAGATAAGCTGATCCAAAGCTGTTCAAGGTCATCCTTCCTAATATAATTAGTATCAATAGTACTATACTTGAGATGACTTTTAATATAAATACAGAGACCTCCTCCACGTGAAACTCTATCTTCTCTTATTAAAACATAATTTTCTAACTGAACAAACGAAGAAGGGAAGCCAGGATAGAGCCAAGTTTCAGAGAGTGCAATTATGTCGTAATCTTCGTCCCCGATAAAGTCGGAAAACAAATCAAATGTAGAGTTCAGTGACTGTATATTAAGATGACAAAATGAGAGACAGTTTGATTTAGAACTAGAAGCTGAAGGTTTCGAAGGGGAATCAGTAGGAGGCGGAGGTGCACCAATTAATAGTTTTTTGGAATTATTTCAACTATTTGTGGGCTCCCTTTGACATACTTAATGGTTATTCCCTGTTCACCATTCTCAACACGGCGTTTCAATTCTGCACGCAAATCATTTAAGTATTGAACTTGTGCCGGAGTATTATCGTTAGTAATTTTTATATTAGCGTATGGACTACCATGTAGGCGCCTCTTAACTTTAAGGAGATCCCTAGCCGCCTGGGTATCAGAGAAGGTAAGTTTAAAAATACGAGGTTTACTTTTGCTAGTATCCGATTTTCCTAAGCGTGTAGTTTTGACAGGGACATTTAAAGAAGCATCTAATGTTTTTAAATCTTAGTAATCTTAGTATTATCATTTTTGTTATCTTCAGGTAGCCCGTGGATTAGAACATTCTTCGCCCGTACTATGCGTTCAGCGGCTTCTTGCGCGACTGCTTCAAAAACGGAGGGACTCAATTCCTTCTGAGGGTTTAAATTGGCAATCTTAGCTTCGAGTTCAGATAAGCGCTCATCTACCGTAGTTTTTAATAAATCTATTTGTTCCGCGATATATACTTTGAGGTCAGAGAACTGATCAAAAGAAACTATTGATGACCCTGACTTACATTTGTTGCAGTGATATTCAATTCGCCTATCACGGGCCAACAGACACTGGGTTTCAGTACAGGATAATCCACAACAAGTAGAATGGCTGACGCCTTTGCATTTATCGCAGGTTATCTCTCTTTCAGGATTAGCTTCTTTATTGCAAACACTACACTTGATTGACGGCATTTCACACTTTGGATTATGTAGAAATGAATGTTAATGACTGATTAGAACACGTTAAAAAGTCACTACAACGACAGAGCACCAAACAATCTGTTGTTCCGTTCGAATACATACATAGTCCACAAAAACTGCATAACTTGCGCCAGATAGGATATGTGTCAAGTTTCTGTGTCGCGATAACAATTAAATGTAAGCGACACATGCAATCAAGCACCAGTTCCGTATTTACAAACAGACGTTGCACCTTTTACATGTGTAGTATATCGTATGTCAAAAGCACAACGCTGCGATTCTGCAATGCTAGTGGGTCAACATAACAGCTCAAGCATTCAGAATTACGTTAGTTTAAACATATATGATTGCAATTTTTAATAATAGGTCGTAAATACGGCATACATTTATTGTATATATAGCTCTGCGATACGTCTTAAGAACTCAATATACCTTTAACCGCGATCGTATATTCATTGATGGGGACGAACACAGGCTTCAAATGTTTGTAAAGAGTTGGCATGGCCTGGCCTTCTCACCCTCTCTCTTAACAACAACCTAAGCTCAACATCTCCTGTCAAAAAACTAAACTGGTTTTACAACAAACATAAAAGGTGCTAAGTTCCAATTAATTTTGGCTATTCTCCTTAGCATAGAATTTCGGCTTAGACCGCGTAGTACTTGTATATGAACACCCAGCATTCTCCGGCTTAATGTGCCTTGCACCCTGTGAAGTCGAGCAAAAACCCGCTCGATGGCCATGCTCTTTGGTGGCTCGTGTTGTTTGAGTATCTTGAGAACGAGGATACTTAGGCAGATTTGGCCGTTTTGCTGTTTGTGCATCCATATTCACTAACGTTTCGCAAGACCTTGCAGCTTGCATCATCAGAGTGAAAGTCGCACTAAGAACCGAGGGTCGGTGTGGAGCTATTTATAGTCCTCTGTGCCAGGCGCGCGGAGTGGCGTAACGCTGGCGCTGGTTGGTCGTCCGAGTGCAACGTAATCCGTGGGGCGTGGCCGTATGACGCAGAGTGGTTGTAACGCTTTAGATCGTGTATCACAGGGGTCCACGTTTTACTAAGCTTAAAGCCATCTTCCCTGTTGATATTATTTGGATGTTTTTCTATTTCTATGGCTTCACGTATCACTCGCGGGAAGTAATGAGGTATTCTGGCAAGTACTCTGGCATGCTCAAATTCTAAAGTGTGCCCATTTGTAAACGTATGCTCAGCTACGGCTGATTTTGTGATGCGTTTGTGTTTGCAATCGCCTTTATGTTCTTGGAGTCTTAGATCAACGGAACGACCAGTCTGTCCAATGTAACTCGAGCCGCAAGAACAAGGAATGCGATATACGCCAGCGGTTTTTAAACTTGGAATCTTGTCTTTTACCGATCTGAAGCCGTTACCCAAAGTTTCCTTGCTCGTGAACACAGTTTTGACGTTGCATCGTTGCAGGACACGTCCTATCTTATCAGTTGAGCCTTTAACGTAAGGTAGAAATGCTAAGCCTTCCAGAGGTGGAGATTCTTCTTTAGCCCTTTTTGTCATAGTCTTGTCTAGTGCTTTTCGTATGGCGGTAGTTGTGTATCCGTTCCTTTGTAAAGAGTCAAACAGATGTAGCTTTTCTCTCTCTAGATTTTCCTCGTCTGAGATACGAACGGCTCTTGTCGCCAGAGTCTGGAGAACTGTTGCTTTTTGCATTGGATGATGGTGTGAGTCAGCATTTAGATATCTGTCCGTGTGTGTTTTCTTTCTATAGACTGCATGTCCTAAACTGCCATCTGATTTACGTTTCACCAGGACGTCTAGAAACGGAATACTGCAATTTTCCTCTACTTCCATTGTGAATTGTATGTTGGGATGTACAGAATTCAGGTGTTTTAGAAACAGATTCAATGTCTGGCGTCCATGTGACCAGATGACAAAGGTATCATCTACATATCTCAACCAGCAAGTCGGTTTTAGCTGCGCTTGTTCGAGAGCCTTGGTTTCAAAAGCTTCCATGTAGATATTAGCGATAACAGGTGATAGCGGTGAACCCATGGCCGCTCCTTCGACTTGTTCGTATATTTTATTGTTCCAACTGAAGTAAGTGTTTTTCAGGCAAATTTCAACAAGTTCAACTTGGTCTGTAGGCAAGAGATCTTTGAGCATTACTAGCACCTCATCAACCGGCACTTTCGTGAAGAGTGATACTACGTCGAAACTGACTAGGAGATCATCTTTGTTTAACTTTATGTTCTTTAGTTTCTGGACAAACTCTGCTGAATCCTTGACAAAGGAGTCTGTTTTACCAGTTAGAGGCTGTAGTATACTGGTTAAATGTCTTGCTAAAGCATGTGTAGGAGAATTGATCGCGCTGACAATTGGTCTCAACGGCACGCCCTCCTTATGTATCTTAGGTAGGCCATACATGCGAGGAGTTATTGCATTTCTAGGAATCAATCGGTGCTTTAAAGTGGGATCGATACTATCGGAGCATTTTATGGCAGAGGTTATCTTTGTTTTGAGAGAGGTAGTGGGATTGCGGTGTAGACTTTTGTAAGTTGTATCAGATAGTAAGACTTCCATCTTCGCATTATAATCTTCAGTGTTCATTACCACAGTAGCATTTCCTTTGTCAGCTTTGAGAACGACAATGTCTTTGTTCTTCTTTAATGCTGTAGCTGCCTCTCTCTCTGCTTTACTGATGTTGGAGCGGGGCGGTTTCGCTCTTCTTAAAATACAAGACACATCCTGTCGGATGATTTCTGCATCTTTTCTGGGAAGTTTTTGGATTGCTGCTTCCACTCCACATATTATCTCCTCCACAGGTATTTGCTTAGGGGCTACGGCGAAGTTAAAACCTTTCTTTAGTAAGGATGTGGTCTGTTTATCCAGTTGTATGTTGCTAAGGTTTACGATTACTTTGTCCGTAGCCAATTGTTTCGAAGACTGCTTAGGCGCTAGCTTATCATATTTGGCAGATTGCTTAGCTGTTGCTTGTTCCACTGTGTTGTGTGCTTGTCTTGTAGTGATAGCGTCGATTTTCTCCCACAATGTTGGCTCCAGCGTGTTCGCCAGTTTTATGTGTAGGGTGTACAGCCTTGACCCTGTGCTATCTAATTCCTGTCTAACTCTTTGTATTTCGGATCTTAATAAGCCCAGACTGGCATTGTTGAGAATTCTGTTGTTATGATGATTTCTTAGATGGTGTTTAATGTGGACACAGTTAGGTAAGACCTTGCTGTCACGGCAACGTTTTAGAAAGGCTAGGTCCGCTAATAATTTCGCCTTCTTCTGCCTTAGTTGGTCTAATGTTCTGGTTTGGTTGTGAACTTCCTCGCCGTAGAGGCGTGTTATGTATTGTTTGAGGCTTTCGCGGTTACTCGAATTATTCTCCTTAGCATAGAATTTCGGCTTAGACCGCGTAGTACTTGTATATGAACACCCAGCATTCTCCGGCTTAATGTGCCTTGCACCCTGTGAAGTCGAGCAAAAACCCGCTCGATGGCCATGCTCTTTGGTGGCTCGTGTTGTTTGAGTATCTTGAGAACGAGGATACTTAGGCAGATTTGGCCGTTTTGCTGTTTGTGCATCCATATTCACTAACGTTTCGCAAGACCTTGCAGCTTGCATCATCAGAGTGAAAGTCGCACTAAGAACCGAGGGTCGGTGTGGAGCTATTTATAGTCCTCTGTGCCAGGCGCGCGGAGTGGCGTAACGCTGGCGCTGGTTGGTCGTCCGCGGTCTAAGCCGAAATTCTATGCTAAGGAGAATAATTCGAGTAACCGCGAAAGCCTCAAACAATACATAACACGCCTCTACGGCGAGGAAGTTCACAACCAAACCAGAACATTAGACCAACTAAGGCAGAAGAAGGTGAAATTATTAGCGGACCTAGCCTTTCTAAAACGTTGCCGTGACAGCAAGGTCTTACCTAACTGTGTCCACATTAAACACCATCTAAGAAATCATCATAACAACAGAATTCTCAACAATGCCAGTCTGGGCTTATTAAGATCCGAAATACAAAGAGTTAGACAGGAATTAGATAGCACAGGGTCAAGGCTGTACACCCTACACATAAAACTGGCGAACACGCTGGAGCCAACATTGTGGGAGAAAATCGACGCTATCACTACAAGACAAGCACACAACACACTGGAACAAGCAACAGCTAAGCAATCTGCCAAATATGATAAGCTAGCGCCTAAGCAGTCTTCGAAACAATTGGCTACGGACAAAGTAATCGTAAACCTTAGCAACATACAACTGGATAAACAGACCACATCCTTACTAAAGAAAGGTTTTAACTTCGCCGTAGCCCCTAAGCAAATACCTGTGGAGGAGATAATATGTGGAGTGGAAGCAGCAATCCAAAAACTTCCCAGAAAAGATGCAGAAATCATCCGACAGGATGTGTCTTGTATTTTAAGAAGAGCGAAACCGCCCCGCTCCAACATCAGTAAAGCAGAGAGAGAGGCAGCTACAGCATTAAAGAAGAACAAAGACATTGTCGTTCTCAAAGCTGACAAAGGAAATGCTACTGTGGTAATGAACACTGAAGATTATAATGCGAAGATGGAAGTCTTACTATCTGATACAACTTACAAAAGTCTACACCGCAATCCCACTACCTCTCTCAAAACAAAGATAACCTCTGCCATAAAATGCTCCGATAGTATCGATCCCACTTTAAAGCACCGATTGATTCCTAGAAATGCAATAACTCCTCGCATGTATGGCCTACCTAAGATACATAAGGAGGGCGTGCCGTTGAGACCAATTGTCAGCGCGATCAATTCTCCTACACATGCTTTAGCAAGACATTTAACCAGTATACTACAGCCTCTAACTGGTAAAACAGACTCCTTTGTCAAGGTTTCAGCAGAGTTTGTCCAGAAACTAAAGAACATAAAGTTAAACAAAGATGATCTCCTAGTCAGTTTCGACGTAGTATCACTCTTCACGAAAGTGCCGGTTGATGAGGTGCTAGTAATGCTCAAAGATCTCTTGCCTACAGACCAAGTTGAACTTGTTGAAATTTGCCTGAAAAACACTTACTTCAGTTGGAACAATAAAATATACGAACAAGTCGAAGGAGCGGCCATGGGTTCACCGCTATCACCTGTTATCGCTAATATCTACATGGAAGCTTTTGAAACCAAGGCTCTCGAACAAGCGCAGCTAAAACCGACTTGCTGGTTGAGATATGTAGATGATACCTTTGTCATCTGGTCACATGGACGCCAGACATTGAATCTGTTTCTAAAACACCTGAATTCTGTACATCCCAACATACAATTCACAATGGAAGTAGAGGAAAATTGCAGTATTCCGTTTCTAGACGTCCTGGTGAAACGTAAATCAGATGGCAGTTTAGGACATGCAGTCTATAGAAAGAAAACACACACGGACAGATATCTAAATGCTGACTCACACCATCATCCAATGCAAAAAGCAACAGTTCTCCAGACTCTGGCGACAAGAGCCGTTCGTATCTCAGACGAGGAAAATCTAGAGAGAGAAAAGCTACATCTGTTTGACTCTTTACAAAGGAACGGATACACAACTACCGCCATACGAAAAGCACTAGACAAGACTATGACAAAAAGGGCTAAAGAAGAATCTCCACCTCTGGAAGGCTTAGCATTTCTACCTTACGTTAAAGGCTCAACTGATAAGATAGGACGTGTCCTGCAACGATGCAACGTCAAAACTGTGTTCACGAGCAAGGAAACTTTGGGTAACGGCTTCAGATCGGTAAAAGACAAGATTCCAAGTTTAAAAACCGCTGGCGTATATCGCATTCCTTGTTCTTGCGGCTCGAGTTACATTGGACAGACTGGTCGTTCCGTTGATCTAAGACTCCAAGAACATAAAGGCGATTGCAAACACAAACGCATCACAAAATCAGCCGTAGCTGAGCATACGTTTACAAATGGGCACACTTTAGAATTTGAGCATGCCAGAGTACTTGCCAGAATACCTCATTACTTCCCGCGAGTGATACGTGAAGCCATAGAAATAGAAAAACATCCAAATAATATCAACAGGGAAGATGGCTTTAAGCTTAGTAAAACGTGGACCCCTGTGATACACGATCTAAAGCGTTACAACCACTCTGCGTCATACGGCCACGCCCCACGGATTACGTTGCACTCGGACGACCAACCAGCGCCAGCGTTACGCCACTCCGCGCGCCTGGCACAGAGGACTATAAATAGCTCCACACCGACCCTCGGTTCTTAGTGCGACTTTCACTCTGATGATGCAAGCTGCAAGGTCTTGCGAAACGTTAGTGAATATGGATGCACAAACAGCAAAACGGCCAAATCTGCCTAAGTATCCTCGTTCTCAAGATACTCAAACAACACGAGCCACCAAAGAGCATGGCCATCGAGCGGGTTTTTGCTCGACTTCACAGGGTGCAAGGCACATTAAGCCGGAGAATGCTGGGTGTTCATATACAAGTACTACGCGGTCTAAGCCGAAATTCTATGCTAAGGAGAATAATTCGAGTAACCGCAAAAGCCTCAAACAATACATAATTTTGGCTACCATTTTTTACATTAGTCCTTCGAGCCAACAACTCCCCGATCACGAAGAAGCCGGAATTTGGAGAAGACATTGGTCCTACATGCCAACTACTCCCCGGTCAAGAGAAAACTGTATTTTTTGGGTAAAAATCCTCAAGCCAACCAATTGGAGGCTGAAAAGAAGTTAGTGCAACAATCAAGAGTCCTGGACACGCGGAACAGATTCGAAACTCTGGGCAAGTAAGCAACTGGACCGGATCTGCCATACCCGTAGGAAAATTTTGGAGGTCTCGCAACAAGATTGGTATGTACTTTTCTGTGTAAAGATTGGGGAAAACTTCAAATTGAGCCGTCGCCAAGGAGAAAACGTCCTACGACTCAATCAAAGGAATTCCGCCACAGGGAAAAACGAGAATTAGTGATAGCAGCATAAGTCCTGCTAATAATTTCTAAGGGCTTCCGCCGTGCAGCGAGAAGAATCTTCAGCGGCAATCAACCCGCTAAGAACTTGGAAAGTACGTAAAGTGGTAAGATACTACTTATTAAGCCAGTTTTAGTTCCAAAGCCAATAAAAAGGCCGCATTAACATGGAGTCAATTATAAAGGAGCAGAAGCAGCTGGCGGACAAAATGTGCCAACTGCTCACAAATATGAAGAAGGATTCCGGAAGCAGAAAGAATCAGATGTACCTAGCCAAGAAAGAGGATGAATTAGAAAAATTGTGGAAGGCATTCGAGAGCTGTGATATGGACCTACGAAAGCGACTTCCAGCAGATCATGAATATATTAAAAAGGATTTCTACAACCAGGTGAAAGAAAGATTTCAAGTAATTACAGATTACATACACGAATGGCAGGAAAAGCTAAATCCAGCCAGTGAGGAGAGTAACGGCTTAGAAACCGAGAAATTGGAAAACCGCATCGAACAAGGAGGCAAACTTAAGAAGCAAGAAATAAAATGCGGTTATTTAGCGAAGTATTGGATAAAGCAGTGTCAGCATTAGAACAACCTCAGGCGAAAATGGTTTACGAACATAAGGCGAGCAAAATATGCGAGCAGTGGGAAAACATTACGAGTCTTCATGAGGAGATTCTCGGATTGAAGCAGGAATTTGCAGAGGATTACTTCACGCACTAAATTTACAATCAGATGCGAGAGCGTTATAACCAGGTAATAGCTCAAATATTTAACAAAGTAAGTAGCATCCCTAGAAGTGAGCAGCCACGAGCACGAGAAGAATTGGCCATCCCACTGCCCAAATCACAATGCCAATGTTCGAAGGAAGTTATGAAAATTGGACCACGTTCCACGACATTTTTGGGCGACTCATCCACAACAATGCCACATTAGGCAAGGCAGAGAAAATGCAGTACCTCAAAACTTATCTCAGAGGCGAGGCGAGTAAATTAATAAAACATATCGACGCATCAGACGCTAACTATGAAACCGCATAGGACCTACTAAAAAGCAGGTATAATAACAAAAGAATTTTGTTTTCCAAATTTTTAGACAACTTGTTCGAACTGCTCAATTTGAACTTGTCAGGTCATTTTGTATTTTAATTAGCCACCTAGGCTTTAGGGCAGCGTGCCCGTATGTTAAACCCTTTTAGTTACTTATTTGGCTTCATCGCCTAATTCCATAATAATGATTTTGCACATATTTGGCCTCAAGCGCAGTATTTCTCGTCATCTGGGGCACCCCTTTGTTGGTACTTTGACAGCCGGGTGTTAACGCTCGCAAGATTTCCGAACCTTCTAGAAATCACGCTGTTGAGGCGACTGGGAGGCCTCGCGCTCTTTGTCACCGGAACTTATTTGTTTTATTGGGCGCATCGCCATTGAGTAGAGGGAAGTGGATAGTTCTGGAACCTCCCCCCACCACTTGACCTTGAGTTCAAGACCAAGGCCACATGCAAGGCGAGGCCACGTTTAAGGCGAGGTCACGTTCAATCCCAAGGTCACATGCAAGGCGGGGCCACGTGCAAGCCCAAGGTCACGTTCAAAGCGAGGCCGCGTTCGAAGCGAGGTCATCAACAGTAACCTTGAAGACTGGGTATAACATGAGGTGTAGTTTTGTGTTTAGTAGTATATCGTGTGCTGTACTAGCAAAAAAATGGAGCAAGTACAAAAGGTTGGTGAAACTGTGAAGGGGCGAGTATCAAAGAAAAAAGTGAAACTGTTATATCCAGTATTGTTAAACGCAACAAGTTATTCATTGAATAAGTCAAGAAATAAATCTGTGAGTTTGGGTTTGACCTGCTTTGGATCGTTTGTGCCGGGAGTGCTAATTAGTGGGATTAACAACAATTTTATACTGCTAGACGAAGGAGAGTGGCAAATCTTTCTTAAAAATGAAGATGTGATAAACAGGCATTTTAACTATGAATATGGAGAGTCAAAACCGGTGGATAGAAGTCCAGGCAAACGAATATATTTCCAAAAAATCGGAAATAAGAAAGTGATTGTGCTGCAGGAACTTAAGCGATCTCAAGTGTATCTCGGTATGCAATCAGTAGCAGAATTGTGGGGGTTGCTACCGCTGCTAAATTCTAAAGCTGAACTATTGAAAAGTCAGAATTTTGAAAATTTTTACAGTAGTGTAATAGACGCGGTTTGGAATTTACCCGGCGACTTTAAAAGAAGCATTGAGGATGCGTTACCGCCCATAAAATCGGAAAATGTGTACTGCATGTATGAAATGCTAAAGTATGCTTTGGACGTCATTAGATATGATATTGTTTTCAAACAATAGGCCCAACAACAACAGCAAACGTTGGAACAATAAGTGTTTATCATGTAGTTATAACGATGTAATAAAAAAAATTAAAAGATTTAAAGCATTTATTATATATATATTGCAAACTAACTTAGTAACTAACCTAATCTAGCAACTTAAAATCTACTCCTCAACGTCTCTTTCGTAGCCTGAATTGTTTTCACCACCACTGTCACCGTTTTCCACTCCTTCACCACCACTGTCACCGTTTTCCCTACCCGAAGACCAACCCTGCTTGGAGACGTCGAAAATGCTATCTCCAACAGAAGATATGGTGTCAGATACGTGATCCATACCGTTAATCCTCGGATCATTTGGACTCCATATGAGACTGATGTCATCAGGTATGGACAACCCATCCGATCGGAGACTCGACGGTGTAGACGACCTATCCAACAGCATATCTTCATCAGGCTGGTCAATGCCGGCCGAGTCCGCATTCAACAGCCTCGACCTGATGTTGTTCAGTTCTGGGATGTTGAGGTCTCAGATGTATTCACCATCCGTCGTGCATAGGTGTCCTTCCACGTAGTGGAAGAAGGCACAACGCCCGGAAGGATAGATTCGGGTGCGAAGCAAGATGAGTAGAGGATGTAGTAGCTCAGGACTCCACGAGAAATCCCGAAGCCATACCCTCACATCGCCATTGGTAAGGTTTTCTACCTCCCACTCGGGGGGCGAAACAGACGTTGTTCGATCGAAAAAACCACACCAACTGCATTTCAACTGTGAAAAGAGAAGTAGCTTATTAAAGATATAACTAAAATTGGCAAGCTTTTACTTAAAAAAAACCAGTTATTAACAATTGAAACAGGGTCGGTCATTCTGCCGGACTCATATTTACAACTGGTAACATACCTGTAATGTAACGATGATGCGGTTCAATGGTGTGGTTGGACAGTGGTGGAATGGTGTGGGCGGCCCCACTATAGCTGTAGAAAGACATGTAATTTCTCAAAGAAGCAATTCTCTCTTACTTACGTAAATAGCCCAAAGCATCTCCAATAATTCCATTTCTCTGTAGACTTTAATATGACGTCCCAGAAACCACCTTGTCTTTAACAAAATGGCTTCCGGGACGTATTTGCAGTTGCTTAAGGTTACTACGTTATCCTAAAAATAAATATATTGTGAACCAGATTTAGGAACAACATTTTCTTACAGTCTTATATTTTTTCTTGACGTATTCGATTAGTGCTTTCTCTAAAAAAATTATAAAAATTTATTACATCAACTATTAAAATTTACAAAAAAAAATTACCGAAAGGCGACTGGAGTGGAGCGCACTTTACACCTTCAAGAAACTCATCTGTAAATTTCTTGCATGCATACTGTTTAAAATACAAAAAAAAACAAGCATCTTACCCATTCTGCCGGTGTTCTGGAGTGTTGGTGAAGTGTGACTTTCTATGGAATATGCTACTGCTTATAAAGGATGACATTTGCATTTAAGTGGGGATATTCGATTGAGGGTATTGCAAATTTGTCATTTTTGCTAATTACGGCGCTATCTAATCATAGTTTTAAATTAACTGATTTTTTGAAACAGCATTAGCTTTCTCATAAAAAAACACGTTTTTTGATACCCGACACGGCATATTTTGTGCACACAACTTTTATTAATAACATTTTGCCGTATTATGAACTAACAGGGCAGCGCAAAATAAATTAAATTTCGTTTATGCGTAATTGCAAACAATGAGAAGTTTTTCAAAGTGATCAGATATTTGCGAAAATTCATAGAGGGGTTTAATTTCTCATTCTGAACAACTTTTCTTAATAAAATTTTGCCGTATTATGAAGTAACAGGGCAGCGCAATTTAATATGGAATATCGTTTTATATCGCATTGCAAACAATGAGAAGTTTTTCAAAGTGATCAGATATTTCCGAAATTTATTATAGTGGTTTAATTTATCATTTTGAACAACTTTTCTTAATAAAATTTTGCTATATCTTTAAGGAAATTAGCATCGTAATATAAATTAATATTGAGAGTAGAAGTTGTCCTTCACATTTCGTATAAATACAGCTATCCAAGCCGGAGCAAATCATTCTCTTACCTGCTTTTGCAATGTCAACTGCGTGTCAATCTTGTAGAGGTGTTCTACTACTCAAAAAGATGTCTAAATACTCGAGGCTTAGCTTGAAGAAAACATCGGAAAAGGGTAAAGTTAAACTTTGCGCCTGCACGTTACCGAGCGTTTCAACTCCCAGTTCCGTACAGGTGTCGCCGAAGGCCACCGTAAAGGTTTTAAGTGACGTAGTACCTGCGCCTAATTACGAAACCATTTCTCAAAGTAGTAGTCAAGGTTCCCACAAAATTTTAAAACCAGCTTTAAAGAAAGGTCAGAAAAAAAAATTAGCACCATTCAATTTGGCGAAATATGTAGAGAATATGAATGAGGAGACTGAGGTTCCTGTGGCAAAAATCCAAATGTTATCTGAGTCTCCTCATCTATCGCAAACGGAAATGTTTATGGAAACGTTCGATTTTGACGACATTCCATTGGAAAAGATGGCTTCCGGCGACGGTGCGGCGCAAGAGTTTACAGCCCTTGTAGATGGTCTGGAGATAGACTCCGGCTCAAGTCGACCGACCAGTCGAATTTCGAAGCAGCTAACAATCCAACCTTCGGAAAATGTCATCGCAGCACCGTCTGTAATTGTGCAGTCTCCGGTTTCGGGCAATGCAGCCGTCATGTCGTCAGCCACTGGGAGTAACGTAGTCGACACTGTGGTGTCGATTACGTCTACCCCGGAAGAGAAGGAGGAAGACATTGATGACATGTCGCCATCCCAGCGTGCCGAACGTGAATACGTGTCTAATCGCAATGCTATAGATGCTAAAGCGGCCCTTCGCAGTGGAGGGCATTACCTAAGGTATATTAGATATTATTTTTTTATCGATATATGTTATTTAACGTTGAAGGTGTTCAGAACCTGCTTTTCCCAGTTTAATAGCTTATATTGTTATTAGCTCCCTAGAAATTCGAGCCGCCAGCCTAGAAGCGGCGATGCATGATGAGTACCTAAAAAGCATAGCTGCTTTACGTAAGATCCGCCCCGGCCACAGCGCAACTAACATGGACATCTTTAAGAATGCTACAGTAGTAGCGATAGCTCACTTCTGGACCACCTCATGTCATTTCTGGACCACTTTGTGGCTGACGCAATATTGCGCAATCTCAAGCGCGCCAAACCAAATGTCAAAGGTCATCGGTGTCGGCCAGTCACCAAAAATCTATCTGTCTCTCTTTAACACATAGGGTTCTACAAAAAAACCATCTTTCTCTCTCTAAATCAAGCGAGCCCGGGGGGCAGAGCCCCAGCCGCCATATTGTGGGGCTCTCATGTGCAAGTTCGGGAGCGAAGTAAGTTTCAAGGTCACACCAACCCCGAGAGGCAGAGCTCCATCCGCCGGGGGGCCCGCATCAGGTTTTTTGTATATTTAAGGCTAATTTATTCCAGCGCTGCGGTTAACTGTCAAATTTTGATTAGCGTGGGAACCGGGACGCAAAGGCGACATCTTCGTTATCTTGAGTGTCACATTACATCATCTTTTGTGTGCAGGGTGGAAGGGGGAAAGGTGGTTCACCAATCCATCCGTTGATTATTACGAATGGGAGATAGAAATGTGTATTGAAGACATAAGACTAAATCTTTTACCTTTTGAAACACGTTTACTTACATATTCCAACTGGGCCAACAGTGTGGTATTACTTGCTTCTCTAGCCCGCGCCAGATTTTTTTATTGTGTGCTTTGTATGTCACGTGGTAGTTCATGATTGGCAAGAAGGTGACGATCCGCTGTCTGAACATATTCGTTGGTCTAACAACTGCTTATTTGCAAGACTACTTTGGGAAGAAAGGAAGAAGCAATTTGGGCACGACACAGTTGGCACATCACAACAACGGCGTCGTCTTCAAGCACCAGTATGAATGTTGTTAGGGAGATTGAGGAGTTTGGCAGATCTAACTGCGGCAAAACTAACATAATGATCAGCTTGTTAGAACATCCAAACGGTTTACGATTCGAAAACGTTTATTTATATTGTAAATCTCTGGATCAACCAAAATACCAGTACCTGTGGAAACTTCTAAAACCCATAAAAGAAATTGGGTTGTATGAATATCTCGATGGGTCTGTAATTGAACAAACCACACTACGCGATGAGGGGTGGTGGGAGGCAGAGCCCCAGCTGCCGCACTCCTCCATGGTTTGGCATCAGATTTTAATAAAAATGCTGATTTAAGACCAATTTGTCGTTCGTCATTCAGCCCTTATCTCACGCACGGGGCGGGAGGAGGTGGAGGGAAGATTCAATGTCGCATCATCTTTTGTATATTAACATAGAATACCCAGTACTGAACATTTTTAATAAAATGCAAATTTAAGGACAATTTTTCGTTTGTTATTCAACCCTTATGCTTGTAAACCACATCCGCTTATTTTACGGGGGACACCTAACAAACCCCAGAAATTCATGTTAAGGGGCTGACATTATAACCAAATCAAGTCTTAAATTTCATTTATATCCTATGCCGGCAGCGCTAAAAAAACACTGGCGTAATTAGCAGTGGCAAAGTTGAACTTGCACTTGTTATGTGAAGCGAAGGTCGCGCTAGTCGCTGAATGCCAAGCGCATTAAATTAGAAAGGTAATATTATGAATTTTAAATACCTGACTATTGAGGCCTAGATTTTTTACAAATTTAAAATCATTAAAGGATTATTTCTAATTATTTTTGCAAACGCAAACCACCACTTTAAGACAAAATCAACCTTGAGTTCGTATTCATTGCAATATAATTAATATAAATTCGTACTAAAAGCAAAAATGACATCTACATTTACAAGTTACAGAGTAATTAATTACAGTATAGACAAATATTATCATAAAAATAGTCAATCATGCAATAACAATATAATTTAAAAACGCGGAAGGGTGGTTTTAGAATTTTATATTTTATTTTCATTTTTAGTAATTGGGTACTCATCCGTTTATTTGTTAATTTAGGTAGGTTTGTCAAACCTTTCTATTTTAACATAAAAAAAAACCAAGTGTTTTGCAAAGAGCCAACATTTGGTCTTAAACAGTTATTACGGCTGGAATTTGCACTAGCGGATATGTAACGCTCGGCAAAAATCGAAGGTTGCGTTATAAACGCTTGTTCGATTGTTGTGAATATTTTTACGAATTTCTAATTATGTTGATATGGCTTTTAATATAAGACTCTAAGAAATTCTGTACTGTATTCAGTGGTGTAGTAACAGTACAAAACAATGTTTTTGTCAATCGATGTGCAGGGTTTCAATACTCCGGAATTTACTGTAAAAGAACTATCACTTTTCGATGGAAAAAGAACTAGCCACTACTTATTCAAGCCGCCGTTTCGATTCACAAACTTAACGGTAGATTTGCAACGACAAGCAGTTTGGTTGGGAAAAAACCATCATGGACTGAAATGGAGCCGAGGATTCGTTTCCCTGTCACAGCTACCCGAAATTCTACTACATGAAACTGAGAACGCCCACACAGTATTTTGTAAGGGTTTGCAAAAGGAGAAATACCTAAAGAAGTTTCTTGGAGATAAGGTTATTGCAATTGCAGATTACAATTTTGAAATGGATCCTACTGCCCCTGCATGCTTCAACCATTATTTAGAATTATGTAATTGTGCTTTGTATCAATGTAAATCTTTGTACCAAAATATAATAAGTGACGGTCTGTAATGGATTAATAAAACCACATTTTAATTTTATTATGTTTTTTATTTGCGTACCTGTCAAGAAAAAATAGAATTGATAAGATAGAATTATATTTATTTAAATGTCACAGGTGATCGATATTTGAAATATAAAGGGTTTGATGCCAACTTAGTTAAATTTGTGGAACTTTAGGATGTATACAGGTAAAACTCGCTAATTAATAATTTCAATGTTAAGGCAAAACAACCAATTTTTTAATAAATATTTTTAAAAGTTGCCGTTTTTTTATTTGCAACTTATACTTTGGAGTATCAGCAAGACGTTTCTTTCGCGTCGAAAATATTTTTCTTTTTTTACCTGGTAATAAAACGCAATTCATTCAGCCTAGGTAGTGGGGCATTATGAGGAAAACGCACAGTGGTGGTGTACACTGTTTAGTGGGATTTTAGTAAATATTTAAATTAATAAGAAATGATCTAAATTGATTCAAAGTAAATATCAAAGAATCCTTGAAATAAACGGTGGTTCAGATGAAGCAGCGGCAGTTTGTTGTATTAGTATATTATTCAATTAATTGTTTACAATAGAATTTGGAAGAGAATCTGCGTAATTCGGCATTTGAGGGTTATTTGTATATTCCAGTTTTTAGTAGAATTGTAGGCAAAATTGAGTATCTAATAATCATAACAAAGAAGAGACCTTTTGTATAATAATTAGTTAAGTCTCCTGCCTGAAGAAAAACAACAACAACCAAACCTGATGAAGGACCTCGGATTAGGCAACCAGTTGAATGGTAGCAACATTCTGCCTGACGTGGTTCTATTAAACACGTAAAATGTACCAAATGTTTGTTTTATTGTTAGTAGTAGTGGTAGGATGTGCAGATGCTTTAGCTGTATGTAGTCAGATTGGCCGAGCGGTCTAAGGCGCCGGATTTAAGCTCTGGTTCCTGTAAAGGAGCGTGGGTTCGAATCACGCATCTGACACTTTTAAAACAACAAGTAAATCATCCTATTTATTACAATTTCTCATTTAATGTTAATTTATATGCGATTTTGGGTACTAATCACGCCTTTTGAAAGATACTGATAACCATATAACCGTCACAATAAACCGAAATAACTTCTACCAAGCATAGTAAAAGACAAACTAAGGTAGCTCTTAGTGCTTTAGATGATAAACGCCATATATTAGAAAATAGAATAGATACCATTCCATGGGGACATTATTCCATAAAAATGTAAAATAAAACACGTTTATAAAAGTTGTTGTTTTTTATTTACCTTTTTTGTATAATAATTAGTTAAGTTTCCGTCCTCGATCGGGATAGTGCTAATTAGTGGCGACGCGATGGTAATTAATGGAATTTCCTTTCGTTTCTATGAAAAGTTTTAATTGCACTTCGATTGCCGAGTTGCATTGACGTGTGTACTTATTAGTAGTAATAGCAGTACGCTTATATATCAAATCAGCAACAATGGGCTTTGACTTTAGTTGTGCATCAATCTATTGCCGCACGGTTTACATTCTGCGCGAATCCAAACGTTACGATATTTGCCAAAAAGAAATTCACGTTGGATTTATGCGAGACGGCGAAGTGATCATTCGACTTACATGTACCCTTTATGGATATTGTTCCTGCGACAGGATAGTACTAAAACCAGACGAATGGGAAATGCTACTACACTTTAAATCAATCATTTTAGACAAGAAAGAGCACGGATTAATGGCATTAAGCAATCTTAACCTATATTACAACGAAAAAACCGATAATACCAGACTATTATCGAAGGTCAGCGAAAAAGATGTTTTTAAACTTGAATTAGATTTTCACGAGTGGAAGCAACTCTTTCGAATCTCTAATGTTATAAACTACTGGATTAAACTATTGACTGCTCAAAACTTTAAATCGTTCTACAATAGGGCCATTTTTCATCTTAAAAATACACTTGTACTTCAACCTCTCTGCTATAACATCGCTGGCAGTTGTGAAGAGAAGAATGAAATAAAAACTAAAATCTGCAACGAAATTCAATTGCTCGCAGATAACAAGGACTTTTCAAACCAGCTACAGAATATTATCTGCTTAATGGAAATGACGTGTGAAGGCAGTTTGTTAACCATAATTAAAGATTGTCAATAAAATAGCGGCATAACTTATTAATTACCTTATATTGTAATTGTATATTTCATATACATAAAATTAAACGTTTTCCGATGCCCTTGTTTTGCAGGATTATCTGCAGCTGCCGTGTTCTAAACCTAAATGCTACAACTGCATAACGAGTAATATTTAGTAAATGCAGGTTTTTGTATGTTATTATTGTTTTACACAAATGTGTTCTTATACAATATAGTTGTTTAATGTAATTGTGCATGTATTGATTTTTTCCTGAAAAACAACAGCATCCTAGACGACACGTTTTCCGTTAAAAAAATTAAAATATGTAATATTAAACAGACAACAAATTGTTTACAATAGAATTTGGAAGAGAATCTGTTATTTTAATCTGCTTCTGATGTTACTGTTTCTATTTCTAAGAATTATTATGTTTAGGTCTTAGATGAGTGTATTACTAATAATCATAACAATATAAATTTGTGAAAATAAATATGTTAAAAGAAGCAGAATAGATACCATTCCACGGGGTCATTATTACTTAGAACTGTAAAATAAAGAAACACGTTTATAAAAGTTTTTTTATTTGCCTTTAATTATACATATTGCGTCGCATAGTGTTTATGTAAACGACAAACGTTGGAGAAGGCGCAGTAACAAAAGATTGACAATGATGCATGCATGCATGCTTTAGCTGTCAGATTGGCCGGATTCAAGCTCTGGTAATATGGCGTGGGCTCGAATCCCACATCTGACACTTTTAAAAACTGAAAATAAAAACAACAGCTTGTATCCGGCGCCGAATTTGTGTTGATTAATTAATATGTATTATTTTTATTTACTGTCGACATGGGCAAAACATTGCTACTTCCAAATGCTTTATCCCCTCTACCAAACTGTGCAGTTAAAGGTTCGTCCAACAAAATTACATTGTTTTCATGATACCTTTTTAAAATTAACATTTGGGCTATCCTCTCTCCTTTTAAAAATCTTTCTTTGCTATCGCTCATATTGTACATCATAACTTTAATCTCTCCTAAATAATCGCTATCTATTACTCCTCCTACTACTACACAATTAGTACTACTAACAACAGAAGATCTATCACAAATCATCCCTACCGTTTCTACAGGTAATTTCATACCAAACCCGGTCCTGATTTTCACCATACTTCTTCCTTCTACACCGATATCCTCCGCAGAATATAAATCCAAACCCCCAGAACCACAATAACTCCGAGAAAATGGTACCACACATCCTTTAAACATCCATACTAAAATCCCGTCTGGTTTATCTTTATTTATGCCAAACCCCGGACACCATATGTACTTTTTCCCATCAATTATTTTCGTCGCGTAATTCACATTAGCAGTCATAAATCGCGGTGCTTCTAACGCCTCCTCTTCCGTTACTTTCATTTTCTTTACTGCTGTAACATCTTCTTCCGATTTCCTTTTCTTATCTTCAAACAACACATCATAATCAAAATTTACATGCCACGCAAAGTATAAGTATTTTGCGTACCTTCAGGCCATACGTCCATATTTCCTTCTTCTTCTTCTTCGGATATTTCCATTGATTCACGTTGGCTTTCCATATTACTTCTTGCTTGCTCGCCGCCGTTTCATAAACACCATCAGCCACCTACCGTCTTATATATGTTATTATTTTGTAAAAAGAGAATATGTGCAATTGATTAGCATACTAATTAGGAAAAGGTTTTCCTTGATATTTGCAATCTAGTTAGAGTAAAAATTATTTAATATATACATTGCGCTAACAAGGAAACCTTTTTCGCATACAACTGTAGTAGTATTTGTTATTAAAAAGCTAGGGTTAATCGAGAGAACGGTGATTGCTTGAAAACTGGTAGATACCCTTGACCGCATCCCTATATTAAGTTGCCTGTTTGCTGCAGCAGTTGACATAATCCTTCAACAGCAGCTATGGCTAACTTCAAGAATGCAGAACAATTTTTCCGCCATTTTCAACAGTTTTTGGCTAGTTGCCCTCCAGCATCCTCTCAACGGTCTCTCCAGGCAGTGGTCACAATGGAGTACGCCCTGAACCTACAAGGAGAGGCCCTAGCGGAGACGACCACTTTACGGACGTGGCCTGCAGCCTTCGACGGATCGTCAGCTGTGTGGTGGCAGACCAACGTCTTTAAGCCGGTGGAGCGGCACCTAACAAGACTGGACGACGGAAAAGTTTTATTTATTACGTATATTTGGAAATAAAATAAATATATTTAGAAATATTTCGGTGGTTTTATTTCAAAGTTATAAGCGCCGTGATCTTGAATTATACATAGTTAGTCAATTGCCGTTATGATCTCAGAACCTCGATATTCACATTTTGTAAACTACTGTGGACATTTAGCAATTGTCGACAGATGCTGGTTTCTTTTACATCAGCCACACGATTAATTGTATACAGTGTTTCTGCCGAGGAGTTTAGCTTTAATAATACACTAACTAAAAGATTAGGGTTTGCCGGTTACAAATAGGATGCCAATCTTTCTAAAGAAGAATTCATAAATCGAAATGAATCTATAAATTTAAATTTAATACCATCTTCGTCGTTAGTTTTTCGTAAAAGAAATATAGCGCTCCTTGTTTAGGGGAATAGCTTTTACTGGCTAAAGTTATGAAACACCACGGGAATAATTCTAGAAGTTTTTAAATTTAGGTGCAATTACTATGGGCGGTCTGAAACTCGATGTACTTCAAATTCAAATGGTCTTTATAATCTATAAAAATTCAAGGTCACACTCTCGAAGATCACAGCAGCCACTAAGAGCGCTTATAACTTTGAAATAAAACCACCGAAATATTACCTCTTACACAAATAACACACAGATATTTCATAAATGCCTTTATTAAATATTTTCACTCTACAATTAACCTTATTTCTAATCGTCTTTTTATGCATATGCGCACCTCATCTTCTGGTCGGTCAAGGATCATAGCATAACTGATTTTTACCGTATTGTACGGATACCTGTTTAAACCTCTTAATTATCTTGTAAATCGAGGCAAGCTAATGCGATCCTACGTTTTCCAATGCCATTAGATTTGTTACTAGATTATATAATTGCTGTAAAATGCCTTCGTGCGGACAATTCAAACTGAAAATATCGAGATTCTTTTTACCGGCTTGAACTAGTGTACCTGAAAATTCGTTGTATTCATAAAAATTCTTTTTATTAAAGAAATATGTGTCCGTTCGTATATCGAAAAACAGATTTAAAGTCAATGGGTACCCCTGGAAAATCTTTGTTAGTCGTACCGAGTTTTGAGTATTTAAAACTACATTCGTCCACTTCCATGTAAAGGTTCGGCTCATAAAAGATGTACGTCCGACCAGAGTACGTATTAAGTACGCCGTTTATCTCAATTATATTACGTTGGCCTAGAACTATGTTTAGTTTCGGATAACCATGTACAAGTTGCATCGAAGGAAATTCCATCGCATAAATATATTTGTCTATGAAAAACACTATTTGCCCATTAGGCCGCTCATATACTGCGTCGATTTCTGTAAAATTTTTAGGTAAGAACGTTAACCAGTCAGTGAGCAAAAACGGTTCTTTATACGTTTTTTCCCCTAAATTTATCATCCATACATACTTTCCATAGAATATATAGAATTTTTGATTAACTATTAGAAATTTATCTACTGTTTTAGTTAAAGCGCATAGATCCGGTTTCCTTTCTGTCTGTTTTTCTAGCGTGTCTTGCTGACGTTTAGTAGTAGTAGTAGTAGTAGTGGGACTCGCCGTAATTGCCCGAACAGTTGTGCTTGTAGAACTCGCCGTAATAATAGTTTGACTCTTCGGTTTTTTTCCATATACACTTTGTATCCCCAGTATATCATCTTGAGAGAGGCCAATGTTTGACAAGTTTCTTGGTGTCCGATAAAACGAATACATGATAGACTTTTTTACAGCCGAATGACGCATGCCTAAAGCATGTCCTATTTCATGAGTTAAGATTGAAAGAAGACTTGTTTGACCTTCAGGTACAATACCATCCACTCCGGTATACCAATTAACCGGTGTATTAATATGCACTTCAACTGGTTTCTGTTCGGGCCCTGGAAAGTAAGAGTGACCTAGTATGCCATCCTCAAAGTCAAACCCGCACACTTTATCAACTGTTGTATGTGTGTGATACTTATCTCTCATAGAGATTGCTATCATAGCGGTTCTATTGTACGTAAACTGAAATTCTAGGTTTGTATATTGCGACCATATGCTGAAAGCCCTATTGGCCACATAAACTAGTTCGGCGGTAGTCGGCTGAAAATTCCACGTTATAACATGTGCATTCCACTTTGACTTATGCACTTGAAATAACCCTATTATAACTTTAACACCGCATCTAGGCTGCTTCATTAAATTCAAAGTTTCCGTATTAATAATATTTGATATTGGTAAATCGTAGCGGGCTTGAAATGTGTTTAATGCAGATGTGAAAGCCTCAGAATTTCCAATTAATTTTGTTGATGTTAAACCATGTTCACTTTCGTTGTTGCTCGATTCCAAAAACCCAAAACTCTGTAGGTATTTGATAACTTCACCTGTTTCGTTACAGTTCTGTTGGCTGACAACTGCATATCCTACTACTAACAATAAAACAAACATTTGATACATTTTACGTGTTTAATAGATACACGTCGCACAGAATGTTGCTACACACTAATATATTTGTTTAATTGTATCAACATTAAATACTGTCTTAGAACTCTTCTTTCACCTTTCTATTTATTTTACCTCGGCCAGCTGGTTGCCTAACCCGAGGTCCTTCATCAGGTTTGGTTGTTGTTGTTGTTTTTCTACAGGTAGGAGACTTAACTAATTATTATATAAAAGCCGCTTCTTTTCGTATATTTATTATTATTACATATACAAAATTTCAATGCGAGGCAAAAGATAATAAGAAGTCAATAAACTATTATCATATGAACGTGTTTTTGATAAATCTCGGTCTTTTGTTTCTTCATATCTGCATATATTGCAAATAGCGTTTCTATATTGTGTCGAAACCTTCACTTTTACATTCTAGTATGAGCTGTAATAAAAACGACAACTTTTTATAAATGTTTATTTTTAAAAATTGGTTGTTTTTCATATCTTAATGGTCCATAAATTAATAGCATAAGCAATGGGTTGTTTTGATAAATCTTAGTATTTTTGAAACACCGGTCTTTTGTTTTTCCACATCTGCGTAGATTGAAAATAGCGCTTAACTTTTACATTCCAGTTTGAGCTGTAATAAAAACGGCAAGTTTTTAAAATGTTCATTTAAAAGATTAGTACAATAAGCAATTGGTTGTTTTACCTGGGCAAATTTACTAAGTTAGTGTCATACCCCTTATAAATTACAATAGCGAGTTTTACCTGTATACATCCTAAAGTTCCACAAATTTGACCAAGTTGGCATCGGACCCTTTAGACACATTTTTGCGACCAATAAAAACCAGGGCGTATTTTTTCGCGGATTTGCTAATTTTAGTTATATCTTCATCCGTCATTCTTTTAGAAATTCGTTTTGGAAGGTATATTCGTACATCCTCGGTTTTAATGAAAACGTTCCGACCAAATTGTGGATGATTACCCGATTGAATATTTTCGATAATGTAGTTTTTGTTTATTCGCATTTCGCTTATTTTTAATATTGACTTAAACTCTAGAAGTCCGATGCTGTTAACTTGTTCGAAAAATGAATTCATTTTATGATCGTTTTTAACTAAAAGTACTAGTTGGTACTAATATAATATGAACAAAGAACAGTCCTTTATATAGGAATAAGCTACCAGGAAAAATGTGAGCGTTATTACATTAGTTGGCCTTTGCTTTCTCTAGAATTATTAAAAAATCTACTCCGCAATAAACAAGTAACCACCTTTCTAATTATGCACAGGTAGATTATCCTTCGATTCAATTGATTTTGCATGTGTTGTCTTTGGGAGTATAAAGCAGCAGAGAAAGGTTTTATTAGTGGAGCACATGAAGACACATCGAGGTGATAAACCTTATTCATGTTTGATTTGCGAATAATACATATCTACTACTTGAAAGGCCAGTTAAAATAAAAAATTCTACTAAATAAACGGTATCCTTGTTAGTGCGCTATGCAACGAATATATTAAATACTTTTTGCTTTAAGTAAATTAGCTGCAAATTTTTAGTTAGATTGAAAATATCAAGACCCTTCGAATTATTTATTTTAGCGGACTTTTACTGCAGTATGCACTTTTCAATGTACCTGTTATTATTGTAATTAAATGTAATTTACTCTGTATCAATTTGAATCATTTGTTATTAATGTTAACAGGGCCAATTTACTAAAATCCGGCTAAAAACACATTAGACAATGTACGCTCACTATATAGGTCGAATGAATTGCGCTCCATTAACAAGTAAATACGCGAAATAAATGTCTTGCTTATACTTCAATCGTTTCCTCCATTTCGCTTGTTCTTAAAATTGGTGCTCGACACTGTTAGCCTATCCGAAAAAAGAATTCGATTTGTAATTGATTCTATTTTGAAACTAGTGTAATATGAAATAAAAACCTATATATACTGTACAACTAGCGGCCTATAAATGTTAAAAATCTAAGTAAAAGGAATTAATTAAGCAAACGTAGCGGATGTAATAGTTAACCTATAAATATTAAAAATCTAAATAAACGGTTGCAAGAGTAAAAGGTATCCTTGATAACGAATAAACATAATTAATTTTTGCTTTAAGTAAATTCACATTCTCTATTTTTAAAGCGGATTTCCTATATATGCTGTTACGTGCAGAATGCGCCGCCTGCCATAATTTTGAATTTGAACGCTATTTTCCCGCGCGTTGCGCATTGGCGTTCGGCCGTGTCTTCTGGCGATAGCTTTTATCTGGAAAAACCATTAGCAGGCCGAGACTCGCTACGCGTCTTCTTCGCCAGCTTTCGAAGCGAGCAGTTCTTTAGTGCTATTCACTAGTTCGGGGATGCTTATTTAGGGCTATTTGGTCGAGTTGGAGACGTGAACTTAGGAATGCCCTCACGTTTTCGTGGATGAAGCCCCCCGAACGCAATTAAGGACTTTGGTTTCCTTCGCTAAGGCGGATCTATTTGGTGTTAGCATATTTCGAGCTGTTCCTTTTCTGCGCCCAAAAACCATTTGGGGTGAGTAGCTATTTTACGCTGAGAAGCCTGGCCGTGCGTGTTCTATTAGAGCCCTGTTTTCCCTCTTACAGCAAGACGTACTAGGCAACATTTCGCCTTCGAGCCGTGTTTGCCGCAATTTGCGTTTTCGCTCTGGAGTCGCTGGACCTGCCGGGCCACGTGCCGCAACGTTCCGCGAGGCGATTTGTCGAGCCTTCACGGGCCCGCTTCTCCTTGTCGCCGGCGCACAATTAGGGCACAAGAGGGTACCGTAATTAGTCCCGAAGTTTGGCCTTTCGACCTGTGGGAGCGGCGTTGTTATTGCCGGCCCCCTAGGCCACCGACGACCGCAAAACGTTCTTGGCCGACGCCGAACCACTAACGCAACGACGCCCAGATCCAGAGCTTTACGTCTGTCGCAGCGAGCCGCTGATGAAGTGGCCCATTTTAACTTGTTGTAACGTATATGTTTGTCCAAACTGTAAGTACATTTAGTGCATGTGTTACTTAATTAAGGCGGCTCTCATCCTTCATTTCATGCTAGAATTAAGATTGTCAATGTAAAAATGTTATAGCTTATTTTTGCATGAAATTAAACTATTTTAAATTATCTGCATATGATTTGTGTTAGCTACGGTCCGGTTGTTTTATCGGAGCCATCTTGCAGGGAGTATTATCTGCTAGGTACCGAGTTTACAATTTCTCCACAGTTCACCGGGGTGCAATTGTCGTACCTTCAAAAAATTGTTGGCGCTGGGCATTTTGTTTACTTCATTAACTCTACCGACATCAATCCCGCCCCCTACTACCGATTGAGCCGGCGGCCGGCAAATTGCACCCAAGTGTACCTTTTGTATTGTTTGATGCTGCTTGGAAAGATTGCCCAGAATCTTACATCATAAAGGCCTAACAAGAAGGATTTGGCGCCGAACGTGAGGCCTGTTTTTGTTAAGTGCGCTTTGGCGTTTCCAAATTTTGCCATTTAATGTGATAACCGTAGCTAGCGAACCATTTCTTTTGCATTCGAATTGTTAGGATGTTTTGCGCCGATTTAAATATTTAGTGATAATATTGCATGCGTTGTACTAACAGTATTTTAAGCTATATTTATTCCATTAGTTATTAAGATTTGTGCATGAACCTAACCCATTATTTTAAATATTGCAAATTTATGTAATTGTGCTCTGGTTCGGAGGTTATTGCTATTGGACCGCGTTCAATTTTTTTTGCTTCTGGATTATTTGATAAGTGCCTGGAGAACTTCTTGCGATTGTACGCTGGTAGCCCGCGTTTTGTTTTTCTAAATTTAGTAGTAAGACATTCTTTGATCGTGATTAGTTATCAAAGTTTTGCACGTTGCGTCCCTCGTGTGCCTTCGCGTCGCGCGCTTTTATTATTTATTATCTGTCAATTTTCTACTGGGTTTTCTTGTCATAATCATTCAGTATGGATATCGATCGGCTTCTTGTAGAGGAGTTAGATTACGAACTGCGAATTAGGGGTGTCTGTTGTGACGGTAATTCTGGGGATAAGCGTAAGCTCTTGCGTGCACGGATTAGACTAGAGAAATCTGGGAACGCATCTTTTCCCGGAATTGAATTGAATATTGAGGAGGAACTAGATATTTGTTTCCGGAAACTGGGAATTTTAGTGGAGGAAATTTCGGCCCTGGGGCATCTTGTTCGTAATAGCAACGATTATAAGCGCCTTCAGACTAGGTTGTTGCATGTGTCGAATCGTCTGGAACGCTTGAACCCTACGGGATCTTTGTGCGATAGGAGGAATGAGTTGTATAATCGCTGCTTAACAGCTATGGATGATCTGGAAGTGAAATTAGCGTCGGTTAGCGAAACTATAGCACCTTCGGTTTCACGCGTGGCTAACTTATTAAATTTTGATGACAATTCTTCGCAGGTCGATGAGCAAAGTCTCGATGATGCGCACGATCATCCTCAGAGTCAATCTAGAGCTCCTGTCGAGTTCCCTTCGCAAGTCCGATTTAGTTTGCCTGGCATTAGTAACCCTCGTTCATTCCAATCGCCTTTGGGCCTAAATAGCACCCAAGCGTTTGAACCCGCGTCTCGCTGTAACAATTACTTACCGATTAATAAATGGAACCTTAGTTTTGATGGCCATTCGGGGTTGTCTAGTTTTCTGGAAAGAATAGAGGAATTACGTATCGCACGTGGTGTTTCGAAAGAGCAACTCTTCCGGTCAGCTGTCGAATTCTTTACTGATCACGCATTAATTTGGTACCGTTCGATTAGGGATACAGTATGTGATTGGGATGCTTTAGTTAGGGCATTGCGTGCCGCCTTTCTCCCTTGCGATTATGAGTCCGGGTTATGGGATGAGATTCGGAATCGCACTCAAGGTGCTGACGAGCCGGTCACTGTCTTCGTGGCTGTCATGGAAAATTTATTCCGCCGTTTACCTTCGGTGCCCTCGACGTATACGCGGCTTAGCTTGATCCGACGAAACTTATTGCCGCATTTCCAAACACATTTGGCCCTGGAGACTATCCATACTATCGCAAATTTGATCCAGACTTGTAAGGCAATTGAAGATGCACACGTACGTGCTCAAGGGTTTCGTGGACCCCCAACTAACGTTAGTCGCATGTTAGAGCCTGACCTCGCGTATCAAAGGCCTAGAGCCCATCCTAGGGTTCATACGATCGCCGTTTCGCCCAATGATAATTGCGCTCCCTCTAGAGATTCTTTCGCAAAATTGAATAATCCTGTCGGTGCTTCTCCACCGCGTTGTTGGAATTGCAATCAACTTAATCATCGTTCTATCGATTGTCCCTCGCCGAGGAGACGTCATTGTTTTCGCTGCGGGAAACCCGACGTTACGATTAGGACGTGCCCTTCGTGTTCGGGAAACGGAATTCAGCGCCGTTAGGAGACCGACTAGCGTGCGTTAGACAAAATCCTCAGGTCACTAGTTCTGTTATGGAGGCCTCCTGTTCAAAAGCGGTTCTAGATTTTATTTTGAGTCATGCTGGCCCTGATGAGCGACCCTATCTCCAGATCTCTATTTTTGGAAATAAGCTTCTTGGATTATTGGATTCTGGCGCTTCACGCACGATCCTAGGTAGAGAAGGTTGGGAATTGGTAAAAGGCCATTGTCGACTTGAGTCAAGTCAAGCCCCCGTGTGTCGTATCGCTAATGGCATGGAATGTCGAAGCTTAGGGACTGTCACGGCCCCGATAACTCTTCGCGACAAAGTTTGCTTTATGGACGTAATAGTTGTGCCTTCTATACCACATGCTTTAATTTTGGGTACTGATTTTTGGCGTCGCATGGGTATCGTGCCGGACCTTCGAAGTAATGAATGGACGTTTTCTAAGGATGACTTAGTTCCTGTCGTGAACGCTATCCAGGCCGTCGAACATTTGACGCAGTCTCAGCGCGAGCAACTTGACGTATTCGTTAAGAACATTTTTGAGCAGATGGGTGATAAACTCGGTTGTACGCATTTAGTTGAGCATGAAATTAAGACGACTTCGCCCCCTATCAAACAGCGATACTATCCTATTTCCCCTGCTCTTCAGAAACAGGTGGATCTGGAGTTGGAAAAGATGTTGGAAGAGGGAATTGTGGAACCGTCCACTTCCGCTTGGTCATCACCTATTGTTATGATCAGGAAAAAGGATGATAGCTATCGTTTTTGTGTTGATTTTCGCCGTCTCAATAAAGTTAGTCAGCCTGATGCTTATCCTATTCCGTATGTCTCGAGTACACTGGATAAACTTCGTGATGCGCACTACCTCACCACTCTCGATATTAAATCGGCGTATTGGCAAATTCCTGTTGCAGCCTCCTCGAGGCCTTTAACTGCGTTTACTGTCCCCAATCGCGGGTTGTATCAGTTTTGTCGCCTACCGTTCGGTTTGCATACGGCCCCGGCCACTTGGCAGCGGTTAATCGACCGTGTAGTTGGCGCCGATTTAGAACCCTATGTGTTTACATACCTTGACGATATTGTGATCTGTACGCCCACCTTCGATAAGCACCTGTCAGTTCTTCGGGAGGTTGTATCTCGTTTGTTGTCTGCTGGCCTTACCCTAAGTAAGGACAAATGCCACTTTTGTAAGCCCGAGCTTAAGTATCTTGGTTATTTGGTGAATTCGAAGGGTTTGTTGGTCGACCCGGAAAAAGTGGAGGCGATCACGCGTATTCCTACTCCTGGTTCGGTTTCCGAGGTACGCCGTGTTATCGGTATGGCGTCATGGTACCGACGCTTCGTGCCAAACTTCTCGTCACTTATAGGCCCGCTGACGACTCTTCTTCGGAAGAACGCTAAGTTCGTATGGAATGAGCGTTGTGAACATGCTTTCCGCACAATCAAGGAACACTTGATTTCGGCCCCGATTTTGGCATGCCCGGATTTCTCCGTGCCCTTTGTAATACAAACTGATGCCTCGGGTTATGGCATCGGCGCGGTCCTTACCCAACAACAGGCCGATGGTGAAAAGGTTATTTGTTACATTAGCCGTTCGCTGACTAAGAATGAACGCAACTTTAGCACGACTGAGCGTGAATGTTTGGCTGTCCTTTTCGCGATAGAGAAACTTAGACCGTATGTTGAGGGAACAAAATTTACCGTGGTGACAGACCATTATAGCCTGAAGTGGCTTAACGATATTAAGGACCCGGTTGGTCGCATTGCGCGCTGGGCTGTCCGTCTGCAGCAGTATGACTTCAACATTGTCCATCGTAAAGGCAAAGAGCATGTTGTGCCGGATACTCTATCTCGTGCTGTTCCGGTTATTGATACAGTTAATGTTCCACCCGAACCTATTCGCGACCCGTGGTATAGGCGTATGTGTCATCAGATTGGAACTAACCCTCGAAAATTTCCTCAGTGGCGACTTGATAACGGTCAGCTGTTTAAGTATGATCGGTCTAACTACCCTGATCTAGCGGATGATGAGGAAGACCATTGGAAGCTCGTGGTCCCTAAACCCCGGCGCCGCGAAGTTATTAGGCAGAATCACGACGACCCCACCGCTGGTCACACTGGCGTAAATAAAACTTTCCATCGTATCGCGCATAAGTACTATTGGCCGAGACTACGATACGACGTAGCCGCGTATGTCCGCCGTTGCGAAACGTGTCAGCGCATTAAACCCGAACAAAGAGCCCCTGCTGGTTTTATGGGAGGTCATTCCCTTATCTCGAAGCCTTGGGAAGTCATTTGTGGTGACATTGTGGGCCCGTTGCCTCGATCATCGCGAGGATATGCGTATATTCTGGTTGTGGCCGATTGCTTTAGTAAATTCGCACTCACGTTCCCCTTGCGCTCCGCGTCTGCTAATTTGGTCTCCCGTCATTTTGAGGAAGATGTTTTCCTGATGTTTGGCGCTCCAAAGCGCATTGTGTGTGATAATGGCGTCCAATTTCGTAGCCGCGAATTTCAGTCCCTAGCGAACCGATATGGGTGTAAGATTTCGTTTACGGCCAATTACCACCCTCAAGCCAACCCCACCGAACGTATAAATCGAGTGTTGAAGACCATGTTGACCGCGTATGTCGCCGATCATCATCAAGATTGGGACAGATATCTCTCTCATGTCGCTTGCGCGATTCGCACTTCGGTTCATGAAGTTACGGGGAAGACCCCGTACTTTATTAATTTTGGTAGAGAGATCTCGCTTAAACACGAACCTCCCCCGGACAACGTGAACCCTGAGCTCCAATTCGATCGTAGTAAAGACTTGAATGCCCGTGCCTCGCTCATCAATAAACTTTATGTAGAGGTAAAACGTCGGCTAGGTAAAGCGTATGAGAAATCTAAAGCGCGTTACGATCTTCGCCGCCGTCCCCTAGAGTATGTTCCTGGACAAGCCGTGTTGCGTAGGAACTACGTGTTGTCGGATGCCGCACGCCAATTCACGGCCAAGCTCGCCGCGAAGTTTGTGGGCCCGTTCATTATTAATCGGAAATTCTCTCGGTGGGTGTATGAGCTTAAAGATCCGGATGGGAATGTGATGAAGGGTACTTGGCACGCCAAAGATTTGAAGCCTTATGACGACTCGGCTATGGACTAGTGTCCCTTTCGTATAGAGTCTAGGGTGGTTGGTTGGGCATTTGTAGGGTAGGTCACTATTAGGAAACGCTTTCATCTTGTTTTTCTCCTCTTATACCGCTAGGGTGGTTGGTTGGGCATTTGTAGGGTAGGTCACTATTTTGGGGAGCGTATTCAACTTGCTTTCCCGTCTTCAAGGCATCTTCGGGTAGGTCACCTTTAGGAATTTTTGGCATCTTGTTTTCCCTCCGGTGAGGTTTACTATTTGGCCACTTTCGGGTGGGCCTCTTTAGGGTATGGCCCTATCGGTTTTTTTTTTATTGCGAATGTTACTTCGGCTAGTGCCGATTTTGCCTTCTGGAAGAACGATTGGTAGAGATCCGCTATCGCGGTCTGATATGTCCTCGTGCTGTATAATGTTGTATTGGAGCCGGTTAGTCCTTCATCCTTCGCCTTCTGGTCTTATGAGCTATATCTGGCTTCTCGCCTTTCTCGTCTGGTGTGAATGTATTCTCTGTTGTAAATGGATCCTCTGGTGCGAGTGCGATGAAACCTGACTATACTTATAATTTACTTCTCTTTGAACTGGTGTGATTGTGGTCTTTGGTGCTGAATGGATCTTGGGTGTGAGTGGGATTAAGACTTGTAGAGACTTCCTCCAGGCCGTTCGGGGCGCTGCAGGGTCTCTCGGTCAGTATGTGTGTCGAATGGCGTATATGTTGGCTCTGCCTATCACTTCTCTGGTTTCTGTGGCCCTCTTTTCCCGGGGTTACCTTCTCCCCTTTAGCGTCAAAAGAAGAACCCTAACCGTCTTCGCTGCTTAGTGTTGTCCCATTTCGGTCTCACAGTACCTCAACTGTGGAGGTCTTGCTTCCGCCTCGGGGTTTTGTTTTGTAGGAAGTTGTCAGGGGGGGTACTTGGGAGGATACGGGGTGATGTTGAGGGGTTCTTGGGGTTGGAGCTTCCTCGCGATGGGTCGTTACGGGACTGCTCACCGGCGCAGCATTTTCACCCAGCAGCGACGAGCCGTCTCGATCCCTGTCGTGGAGTTGATCTGGCCACGGGTGCCTCTTGGGGTCACTACCGCCTTCTCAAGTAGTTGCCTTATCGTGGGGTGGGTTTGGGTTTTCAAGTGTGTGTGTTCGTAAGCGTATTAGCGGGGTGATGCCTTTTCTGGTTTTTTTTTTCCTTTTTTTTGTCTGACCAAGCTGTCTGGCGTAGATTTCTTCGTGTAGAAAAAAATTTCTGCGAAATTTTTCTGTTCTGGTAAGGGGGGAGTTGTTACGTGCAGAATGCGCCGCCCGCCATAATTTTGAATTTGAACGCTATTTTCCCGCGCGTTGCGCATTGGCGTTCGGCCGTGTCTTCTGGCGATAGCTTTTATCTGGAAAAACCATTAGCAGGCCGAGACTCGCTACGCGTCTTCTTCGCCAGCTTTCGAAGCGAGCAGTTCTTTAGTGCTATTCACTAGTTCGGGGATGCTTATTTAGGGCTATTTGGTCGAGTTGGAGACGTGAACTTAGGAATGCCCTCACGTTTTCGTGGATGAAGCCCCCCGAACGCAATTAAGGACTTTGGTTTCCTTCGCTAAGGCGGATCTATTTGGTGTTAGCATATTTCGAGCTGTTCCTTTTCTGCGCCCAAAAACCATCTGGGGTGAGTAGCTATTTTACGCTGAGAGGCCTGGCCGTGCGTGTTCTATTAGAGCCCTGTTTTCCCTCTTACAGCAAGACGTACTAGGCAACATTTCGCCTTCGAGCCGTGTTTGCCGCAATTTGCGTTTTCGCTCTGGAGTCGCTGGACCTGCCGGGCCACGTGCCGCAACGTTCCGCGAGGCGATTTGTCGAGCCTTCACGGGCCCGCTTCTCCTTGTCGCCGGCGCACAATTAGGGCACAAGAGGGTACCGTAATTAGTCCCGAAGTTTGGCCTTTCGACCTGTGGGAGCGGCGTTGTTATTGCCGGCCCCCTAGGCCACCGACGACCGCAAAACGTTCTTGGCCGACGCCGAACCACTAACGCAACGACGCCCAGATCCAGAGCTTTACGTCTGTCGCAGCGAGCCGCTGATGAAGTGGCCCATTTTAACTTGTTGTAACGTATATGTTTGTCCAAACTGTAAGTACATTTAGTGCATGTGTTACTTAATTAAGGCGGCTCTCATCCTTCATTTCATGCTAGAATTAAGATTGTCAATGTAAAAATGTTATAGCTTATTTTTGCATGAAATTAAACTATTTTAAATTATCTGCATATGATTTGTGTTAGCTACGGTCCGGTTGTTTTATCGGAGCCATCTTGCAGGGAGTATTATCTGCTAGGTACCGAGTTTACAATTTCTCCACAGTTCACCGGGGTGCAATTGTCGTACCTTCAAAAAATTGTTGGCGCTGGGCATTTTGTTTACTTCATTAACTCTACCGACATCAATCCCGCCCCCTACTACCGATTGAGCCGGCGGCCGGCAAATTGCACCCAAGTGTACCTTTTGTATTGTTTGATGCTGCTTGGAAAGATTGCCCAGAATCTTACATCATAAAGGCCTAACAATGCATAAATCGTTACGAGCGTTGACAAAATTGTGCTTGCATCTGAATTAAGCGAATTATATTTTAAAAATGGTCGAAAACAGCAAGAACTTTGTTGTAATAGATTTGCAAAGCTTCAGGACAAGCGATAAGAACTTTAGCCCGAAAGCAAAATGGCTCATGAACAATCACCACTGCATTAATTGGAGCAAAGGGTTTACTCCGGTCTTCATTTTTTCGAAGATCCTTCAACGACTTGTTCGAGATGCCGATGTTATATACGTAAAAGGACGTGAAAAGGCCGCATTTTTAAGAAATTACATTAACAAACACATCATCGAGATAGAAGAACAACCGGCCTGCATGCATCATTTGCAATCTATTTGTTACTGCGCCTTATCCAAAGTTTTCCATTTGAAAAAACACTATATATTGGAATAATGGCCCCCTGGTATGTATTTTGTTTAACATCTAAAGCACCAGGACTTCGCGTAATTTTTATTACATTGTTATTGCATGATTGACGGTAATAAATTATTCCGGAACTTTATATGCAAATGTAGATGTTAATACCTACTATTAGATTGTTGTAATTAAATAATGTTTAAAATAAAAAACATGGTTGCTGTTTTAATATATTGATTTTAGGAGGTGCAATTCCATGCATAGTTAAAATAAACGGGTACGTAAAACAAAATATATAATAACTAACACCGCTGCTCTTAAGAATGTAATGCGAAATACCGGTTATTTATATTAGTCAACACATGTAAAAACGGCAATGTCGTTTCTCCTACTAATTATGTTGTTATGATATGCAAATTAACCAGATCTATTCCTGAAGCAGCAGTGGTGTAATTTCTCTTGTATTAACGCTGCTGTAACTGATCTTAATAATTAGAACAGTGCTGACCTTAAATTCATACTTTCAAATTTAAGGCGGTTAATATCATGCTAGTGCAATTATAAACTTTGGCGAATGTTAATTTTATTAGCCGTGTACTGCCGGCGCGCTTTCATTTAGTAGGCTACAATGGCACTGGGGTTTGTTAGGCGCCCCCCGTAAAAATATGTGGATGTGGTTTACAAGCATAAGGGTTGAATGACAAACGAAAAATTGGCCTTAAATTTGCATTTTATTAAAAATGTTCAGTACTGAGTATTCTATTTTAATATATAAAAGATGATGCGACATTGAATCTTCCCTCTACCTCTTCCCGCCCCGTGCAGTAAGATAAGGGTTGAATGACGAACGACTAATTGGCCTTAAATCTGCATTTTTATTAAGAGTGTTTAGTACTTGGTATTCTATTTAAATGTACAATAACCAGACCATGGGGGGTTCCAGCAGCTGGGGCTTTTCCCCGGAGTCTGCGCGGCCCCCCTTCCCGCCTTGCGCAGCGAGATAAGAGATAAAAGATTTAGGTTATGACAAATTAGCCTTAAATTTGCACTTCCGGTTTTCACGCTCATCAAAATTTGTCAGTTAGCCACGGCGCTGAAATAGATTAGCCTTAAATTTGCATTGCCCCCCGGGGTCTGACAGACTCCGATGAACTTTGACATTTGGCTTTAAAAAATTTACCCGAAAATATTTACTTGGACATGGGGCCCCGGAGATGACACCTTTGCATCCTCTCTGCCCTCTGGGGTTGATGTGACCTTGAAACTTCCTCCGCTTCTACATTTTTATGTTATGTAGAAAGAGATACCTATAGAAACCTATGTGTTAGAGAGAGAAAGATGGATTTTGTAGAAACCTATGTGTTAGAGAGAGAAAGATAGATTTTTGGAGTCTGACAGACTCCGATAACCTTTGACATTTGGCCTAGGGTTGATATTGCGCATGCGGGCCCGGCGGCTAGGGATTTGCCCCCCTGGGGTTGATGTTGCGCAATACCTAGAACATGTTACGCAATATCTTACCCGAAAATATATACTTGAACATGGGGGCCCCACAATATGGCGGCACAGACTCCGATAAACTTTGACATTTGGCATTATGAAGATGACACTCAAGATAATGAAGATGACACCTTTGCGTTCCGGTTCCCACGCTCATCAAAATTTGGCAGTTAACCGCAGCGCTGGAATAAATTAGCCTTAAATATACAAAAAACCTGATGCGGGCCCCCCGGCGGATGAAGCTCTGCCCCTCGGGGTTGGTGCGACCTTGAAACTTACTCCGCTCCCGAACTTGCACGTGAGGGCCCCACAATATGGCGACTGGGGCTTTGCTCCCCGGGCTCGCTTGAGTTAGAGAGAGAAAGATGGTTTTTTGTAGAACTCAATGTGTTAAAGAGAGACAGATAGATGTTTGATGACTGACAGACACCGATGGCCTTTGACATTTGGTTTCCTCCCCCTCCCCGAAGAGGACAAACGACAAATTAGCCTTAAAATTTTGCATTTTTATTTAAAAAAACATGGGGGCCCCGGCGGCTAGCGCTTTGCCCCTGGGGTTATTGTTGCGCATGCGGGCCCCACAATATGGCGGCTGGGGCTCTGCCCCCCGGGCTCGCTTGAGTTAGAGAGAGAAAGATGGTTTTTTTGTAGAACCCTATGTGTTAAAGAGAGACAGATAGATTTTTGGTGACTGGCCGACACCGATGACCTTTGACATTTGGTTTGGCGCGCTTGAGATTGCGCAATATTGCGTCAGCCACAAAGTGGTCCAGAAATGACATGAGGTGGTCCAGAAGTGAGCTATCGCTACTACTTGCTACGTTAGCCAGGCTAGAGCTAATCCAAGATCTGTTAGCTGTGGAGGGTGCGATTCGTGCAAGACGTCAGGAGCTCGATAAAAAGGCTAAGTAAAGAGTAGATAATCGTTTAACATATCATACACCCCTAACACAAATAACCTCCCCCCCTATCCTCTCCAGGGTGTCCAAAGGGAATCCTCCCCGTGGTGACACCTGGGTATTTCGTTCGAGGTTTAATTTGTTAATCAGTGTTTGTATATAAAGGTGTTTATTGTGTTTGTGAATAGTAAGCCTCGAGCTGGGTAGCTAATCGCGCAATTAGTATATTAACCGATTGCGCGAGACTAATTTGCCATTATGTTCAGGTGCACTGCTTGTGGAGAGTCCTTCACCAGAGCTGACAATTTGTTTCGCCATCGAAGAGATAGCTGTCGCCACGAGGTTGGCCACCCATCGACGAGTGGTAAGTGGAAACGTGTTGATTGCTGCTGATTATATCGATTGTGTGCTGTCTAAAGGTGACGCTATGGAGGCTTCGGTAGCAGCTGGTGAGGGACCATCGGCGAGTAAACGTCCAAGACCTAATGACTCCAGCGGTGGTGAGTGTCTCTATTGTAGTGTTTCATGTTTTCTAACGTTTGGTTTAACAGAACAGCTCCCCAGAACGCAATACTGCGACGTGTGTGATGAAAATGTTCGTCGGAATTGTTTCGTTGGACACCTGAGGAGCAATCGTCACACGAGGCGGTGTGATGTCGTCCACCTGGGGAAAGGAGTGGTGGCCCTTTCAAGCGCCTTCAAGTCCCGTGTTGCCAGCTACAGGGTGTCCACGGAAAATTATTATATAAGTGTTGTAGAATATATGACCGAATTGAAAGACAAAATTATAGGTCTAATAGAAGGACAACTGACCAAATTAAACAGCATAAAATTCAATTTCGAACTTTTCGGGTATTTTATTTTGGAGACTCAAGATGTACAAGACGTCAAAAGTTTTAATACGACCAACGAGGTGGTCGCTCGCGGTACAGACTTGAACGAATTATATGATAATTTAACGGGGATATTGGACCAGAAGGTGTCCGAATTTGAGGAACGCGATTCAGGTGTGTATTACAATTGTAATTCTTGTTAATGTTACTAACCGCAAAATGTTTACAGGGTAGATCTTGAAGCAGCTGCTGTACCTAGAATTAAATATAAATAAATTCAATCCGTTTCGGGCGTCTTCGTATATCCCGCTCCCGGAGCAGATTCAGTCCAAGAAAGCGATCGTGAACGTCAAAAACGTCAAGGACGAGCGTTGTTTCGGGTGGGCGGTAACCTCGGCCCTCTGCGAACCAGATGGACCGTCTAATCGAACGAGTTCGTATCCAGATTGCAGCAAGTTTTTAAATTTTCAGGACATTAAATTCCCTGTTAGATTGCGCGATATTTCTAAATTTGAAAAACATAACCCTCAACTTTCTATAAATGTATACGCGTTGGAAAACACTTTTCAAAACGATATTACCATATATGAAGTTGTGGGACCTCTGTACTATTCGCCACGTATAAAAAACAGACATATAAATTTACTGCTTCTAACAGACGGCGAAGGTAATAGCCACTACTGTTGGATCGCTGATTTGTCTAGGTTAGTTTCACGGCAAATAACGGCTAGGGCCAATGCGAAACATTTTTGTAATGGTTGTCTAAATTACTTTCGCACCGATGCCCATCTGGAGAACCATAAGCTTTTTGACTGTAATCATGTATGCACAAAGTTGCCTACGACAGAGCCGATCACGGATAAGTGTGGGGAGGTGAGGCCCCAGAACATTCTTAAATTTGATAATTATCATAAGCAATTGAAAGTGCCCTATATATGCTATGCAGATTTCGAGACAGTTTTATCACCTGTCGATGGTGGGGATCAAGAGCCGGATCGCGCAAGACCTTATACGATCAAAACGTGCGAGCACAAACCGTATTCTTTCGCGTATTATTTGAAATGTTCTTTTGATGATACTCTATCCAAATTCGAAATTTATAGGGGTGAGGATGCTGTGGACGTGTTTGTTGAACGTCTAGACAGAGACGTTCGCGCGCTATATTCCAACAGTTTGAAGCATGTTGTACCCCTCAAGCCTCTGGCTCCACAAGAAATTCCAAATTTTAAGGATGCTGCTTCATGTCATATTTGCAATCGTCCTTTTGGAGAGGAGAACGTAAAGGTTCGCGATCACGACCATTTGACCGGAGAATATCGGGGAGCTGCCCATTCTAATTGCAATCTAAATTATAAACTTCCAAATTTTATTCCCGTATTTTTTCACAATTTAAATTACGATTCCCACCTTTTTGTAAAACAGTTAGCTCAAAATAACGAAGAGCTTGATGTCATTCCAGAAAATAAGGAAAAATATATTTCATTTGGCAAACGTCTTTGGGTAGATGAAGTCGTTGTTGACGGAAAACGGAAAAACGTTTATATGCAAATTCGATTTTTAGATAGTTACCGATTTTTAAGTTCTTCTTTAGCATCGCTGGCCGCCACGTTATCAGATGTCAGTGTGTTGAAATTCATAAGCAATTCGGACATGACATCAAATTCAAACTGATGAGACAGAAAGGTGTGTTTCCCTATTCGTATCTGGATTCATTTACAAAATTAGACGAGCCGGCGTTGCCCACAATCGCTCAGTTTTATGATCATTTAACCGAGACGCATATTACTGAGGTCGATTACGAGCGCGCCGTTAAGGTCTGGAAAACTTTCGAATGTGAAACGTTGGGCGACTATTCCGAGGTTTACCTCAAATGTGACGTGTTTATATTGGCTGACGTTTTCGAAAACTTTCTCAATTTTTATTTAAATCAATATAATTTAGATCCGGCGCAGTACTTCACCGCCCCCGGTTTAAGTTGGGACGCCATGTTAAAATATACGGGGGTTGAGTTGGAACTGTTGACGGATATGGATATGTTTCACTTTTTTAGAAATTGTATTCGTGGGAGAGTTAGTACTTGTGTCGGGCGAAAGGCTATTGCCAACAATAAATTTGCGGGTAACTATGACGCTTCAAAACCCACTTCTTATCTTGTTTTTTAGACGCAACCAACTTATATGGCCATAGTATGAGACAGTTTCTACCGCAAGGTGATTTTGTTTGGTTGACTGACGAGGAAATTGATAGTTTTGACGTATTTCAAATTTTGGACGACTCAGATACTGGGTACGTGTTGGAAGTTGACTTGCGGTACCCTGAAAATTTACATGACGATCACAATGACTTCCCCTTTTGCCCCGAGCTATTGGTGCCTCCACAGGGAAAATTTAAAAATGCAAAATTAATTCCAAATTTGTATGACAAACACAATTATATTATTCACCACAGAAATTTGAGGCAATGTTTAGAGGCCGGCTTGATTTTGGTTAAAACGCATAAAATACTTAAGTTTAGACAATCTCCATGGCTCAGATCCTACATCGATTTAAACACAAATTTACGTAACCAGTCTGACAATGAATTTAACCGAAATTCATTCAAACTAGCTAACAATAGCGTCTTTGGTAAAACCATGGAAAACGTGGACAAAAGGACTGTTGTAAAGTTAATTAGTCATTGGGAGAAAATTGGTAATCGAATGGGGGCAGACGCTTTGATAACGAAACCTAACTTTAAAGATAGAATTCGGTTTGGGGAAAATTTAATAGCAGTGGAAATGAACAGAACGTCGGTTTTATATAACAAACCCATTTATGTTGGTTTCTCAGTTTTAGATCTTTCGAATACGGTAATGTACAATTTTTATTACAAATTTTTGAAGCATATATACGGCCTTAATGTGTCTCTACTCTATTCGGACACTGACTCATTCATCCTGGAAATTTTTACTGAAAATTTTTACGCGGACATGCAAGAGCACCTTGATCTCTTTGATACATCAAATTAAAGAATGGTTTGCACGGAATTTCGAGAACCGAGTCTGTTGTTGGCAAATTTAAGGATGAGTACGCGGGGGTGGCTGTGTGTAGCTATTACGGAATCGGTGCAAAAACATACTGTGTAAACGCTGTTGGTAAGGAAGCCAAAAAGGCGAAGGGAGTTAGAAAGAGTGCTGTTCGGAATCACCTCACCACCGAAATTTATAAATCTGTAGCCGAAAACAAGAGGGAAGTTGTATTTTGTCAGATGTATGTGTTTCGTTCCCATTTACACACTATGTACACCGAATTAATGAATAAGGTTGCGCTTTCTTCGCGAGATGATAAACGCTTCCTTATTCCTAATACTACCAAAACCTTAGCGTGGGGTCACCGTGATATAGATGTTTACAGTCGTCTAGACAACTTGCTGCGCATTGCCGAAACGATGACGTAGCAATATGTTCGCGGAACAGTATTCGTTATTACTTAACAGCAGAGGTCCTACACGGCAGGAGCTTTCTTGTACTTTGTAGGTTTAGTTATTGTATATAGCAATTATAGTATAGGTTAAGAACACTAGCTTGTATGATATAGGTAGTAAGTTAAATTTTAAGAAAAATTTGATTGTTTGGGTCCGCATTACCAAGTATATTTGTTATTTAACACTGTAGTCACTCATGTTCAGCATTTACAATAATAAATTACTGTAAAACGTAAAAAGTTTTTATTTAAAGAAAATAAATGGTAGTAAAACAAAAAAGTGTTTTATTGAAAAAGTTCTATAGAATCATAATAAGTTATACAACATTGTTTTTGGATATCCAGGAATTGTGACGATTATCGAATTCCAACCACTTTACGTAAAGCTGATTACCCTTCTTCTTCAACACCTTTTCTACCAGGTATACGTCCGAGTGTTTGGTTTTCTGTAATTCATGTCCGTAAAATCCACCTTTGATTTCCTGCCCTTCCTGATCGGTGAGTCTGTAGGTGGTAGGATTTGTAAGTCGCACTGTGGCTATTTTGAATATTTCGTTGCTCCAGCTGGGTGTGTAGCCCTTGCTAAATATCGAACGATATTTACTAATGCGTACAGAGTCTCCTTTATGAAACTTTTGAGGTGCCGGATCTACAGTTTTTGTGTGGCTGTACACGGTGTGTAACAGACGTTTGGCATTTTTAAGATTAACTTGAACCGGCGTCATACCTGTTCTGCTATGCCTAGTTGTGTTATATTTGCTTAAAAGTTGGGGTAGAATGTCCAACCATTTGTAGGACCCTTGCAAACTAAACTGCTTCCACATCATGTTCTTAGGAGTGCGGTTACATCTTTCTACGATGCTGCTTTTCATAGTTGAATACGTGCTGTAATGATTTATCTTGTAACGTCGCATCAATGCTTGAAAATCGCCGTTATAAAATTCTTTTCCCAAATCGGTTTGCACGTTTTTAGGAGATACCTTCATATTAGCAAGAACTTTTCGCATAGCTGCCGCTACATCTTTTCCCGTTTTCCGTTTTACCGGAAGAGCCCACAAGTATTTAGAAAACGCGTTAATAACGGCTAAAATGTATCGATAACCTTTATTGCTTCGTGCATATAGCTGCATCTCCACCAAATCCGCTTGTAGTAAATCATGCAATCCTTTGAGAATCACCCGTCGCCTCTTGAAATTTCTTCGCGCTGATTTGTGAAGTTCTGCAACTAGATCCTCCTTGGGACTCATTGTTGAATGTTGCTGTATCGACTGCTATGGGACATTTAAGCAGCAGTTGCACGTATAACTTAGTGTTTATGGATTCGAATTGCAGTTTATCTCCTCGCCGCAATGTCTTACCGACAAGCGTGTCGTGTTCGATGCCGTTGATGTGTGATACTACCAAAGGTCCGTTGAATTGAACACTTATGATCTCACCGATCGTTAACGGAAAATGTACTTCTTATTACCGAAAATTTTTGAATATTCGCTTTCATCATAACCACGCCCCACTAGCAGCAGTGGTACTTCTATATGGAGTTGGTTTACATTTTGAACTTTTATAAAGATATGTTTGCGATGAGAACCGTAGCGCTCGCTATGGTAGTGGCGTCCAAATTTGTCTATGGGCATTACTCTATCGTCTAACACCTTCTGATCGTAATTCAATAGGTACTCTGCTTTTGTACTCTCCTTAGTGAATTATTTTTGCTTTTCGTAGAGCTTGGGTGATGGTTACGATTTCGTTGGAATGGCCGGTGTGCCCCGCTACCTGAGAGGCTAGTAATATGCGCAGACGATCCACTAATGAATTTGGATCTTTCCAAGGAACAAATTCCACTTTTTTATTGGTTACTGTTAATAACCCCCTTCCGGTACGCTGCACTCTCGATGCGGCTCTGGTAGGTTGTCTAACGCCGGAAGATGTACTCAGGGGGCGTACTACTTTTATATATTTCGAGCCGGCGTTACCGCTTATCCCTTGGGTTGGATCGTAGTTCTTACGGTTTGCGGCGGACCGGTTCACTATGTCTTGGTAATTGGCAATCTAGGTGTGAATGTTACCAACGTCGAAGTCGACGGTCCGGGAATGGCAATGTCGGGGGTTGACGCTCGTACTGGGGTTTTACCATTTCTCGGACGGGGTAGGATAGATGGTGTGGACACTCGTCGTTTGATGGTTATCTGCATGGGTTCTACTTCTTGCTGTATTGTTTGACCGCCTTCTTGCTTGATGGATGTTAGCAATTCCGTGAGTGGCTGGGAAATTGGTTTAAATTGCTCTACAAGAGCCGTCCGCGATTCGGCGATGTCTGCTTTTAAAGTTTCATATTTTTGCCTGACAGCCTTTCTAGCTTTAATAAGATCGCTTACTAACCGTTTGTCCATGTTGCTATTACTCTCGTTGTTCGCAGACTAATAATTTGTACAGCAGTGGTCCATGCCTATATAGTGAAATAACTGTCGAACCCTTTTCTATAACGACCGGCGTTGATTTCGCTTTTTTTGTCGATAACTAAAAATCCATGATCTTTGATCCAACAGTGGGAACATAAGTTTTTAAACTTTTCGAATGACATGTCTGTGTTTACATGATCATCGTAAATGTGTTTAACATTGGTGTGGTCTTGCCGGAATACGATTATGATATTCGCATTATCTCGTACCAGTTGTTTCGGGATTGATGAGTAAGTCTGACAGAGGTAAAAACATTCTATATTTCGATGACGTCCGAAACTAAAATAATCTTTAATTATGCTTTGAGTGTCGCATGCCACATCATCAAACACAATAACAGAATTTTCTTTTGCCTGGTGTGGTTTGATAACCTCACACCCCTCGCTGAATTCGTAGAATCCGATTTCTTTTAGTGACTTCAGAAGTATCTTTAGAAATTTGTATTTAGGTTGCTCAAGGGTTTTGGAATACAAATACAAGTTGTGAAACCGCACCCCATTGCGGTGCACCAAAAGACTGATCATCGCATTGGTTTTTCCAGAGCCGGAAGGACCAATGATCAAACCCCTTTTACATCCTATACCCAGTAAAGTGCCGTGTCGTCTGAACCTCTGTGACATGGAATTTACTGTATGATTTACTACCGGCAGCGAACATTTTTGTTTCACAAGTTTGACGTTCTTTATCGTTTTCGGACGGGGACGAACTAGCTTCTAACCGCGCTGTGCTAAGTATATATCTACCCCTTTGAGCTTCACATCGTCTGTCGCTCTTCGACGAACGTTTCTTTAAGATGAGTTATACTAGACGTAAAACTCGTAGTCGTCGTCGAATCGTAAGACGGAAAGGTCGCGGTTTGTTGAACACCCTTATTGACAAGTTACCCTTCGAATTACATATACCAGGTTACAAGTTTTGCGGAACTGGCACTCGTTTAAACCAACGACTTTCTCGAGGTGATCGAAGAAGAAACCCTCTGGACGAGGCTTGCAAGCAACACGACATCGCATACTCACAATTCAGCAATCTTTCGACACGTCACGCGGCGGATAAAGTTCTTGCACAGAAAGCTTGGGAACGCGTTAAAGCAAAAGACTCTACTCTTGGAGAAAGAGCGGCAGCTCTTGCTGTTACAGGGATTATGAAAGGGAAAACCAAACTCGGCATGGGAGTCTCCCGGAAACAGATTTGTACTGAGCCCATTGCACTTATGCAAGTCCCCCGGAAACGAAGACGTACACTACCTATTGTCGGTATTGCGCAAAAATTTGGTACGGGGGTATCTCGAAAACGAAAGCGTACACAACCCACTGCTGGTGTGAGAGTCTCCCGAAAACGAAGGGGTACACTACCTATTGCAGGTACTACGCAAAAAGTTGGTATGGGTGTATCTCGGAAACAAAGACATACTAGGTGTAGTAAGTGTAAACGTATTGGAGGCGCTGTTGTTTTTAAAACACGAAGAAAACGCCGAATTCGCTCTAGAGTAGTACCTGTTCCCAAGAGATGAGGTATATTGCCGCTTGCACCCACAATTACTGCATTAGGAGCATTGGGGTCCCTCGGAGGCGGTGCGGCAGCAGTTGCTAAAGTGGTAGGGGACTCAAAGGCTGCTAAAAAGGATTTCCAGGAAAAGGAGTGACACAGGAGTGCCGCGCAAAAATTTGGTACGGGGGTATCTAGAAAACGGAAGCGTACACTACCCACTGCTGGTGTGACGGTCCCCCAAAAACGAAGGCGTACATTACCTATTGCCGCACAAAAATTTGGTACGGGAGTATCTAGAAAACGGAAGCGTACACAACCCACTGTTGGTGTGAGAGTCTCCCGGAAACGAAAGCGTGCACTACCTATTGTCGGTATTGCGCAAAAATTTGGTACGGGGGTATCTAGAAAACGGAAGCGTACAAGGTGTAGTAGGCGTAAACGTATTGGAGGCGCGGTCGTTTTTAAATCGCGAAGGAAACGCCGAATTCGTTCTAGAGTAGTACCTGTTCCCAAGAGAGGAGGTATATTGCCACTTGTACCCATACTTGCTGCATTAGGAGCATTGGGGTCTCTCGGAGGCGGTGCTGCAGCAGTCGCTAAAGCGGTTGGCGACTCAAAGGCTTCTAAAAAGGATCTCCAGGAAAAAGAGCGACATAACAAAGCTATGGAATCCATTGCTCGAGGAAAAGGCCTATATCTACGACCGTATCAGTCAAAAAACTACCGTTGAAGTTACCACGCCGAGCGTTGACGAACATCGATATTGCACAGTACGTTAAACGCTTAGAAATTCCCCATTTTAGGGGGATATTTATGCGAGATGCCCTACCTGACAAAATTCGTCAACGAGAATGTGGTGTTACTAACTTAGACGATGATGTTGGACCTGGCACACATTGGACAGCCTACGTTAAAGCTGATCGATTTGTTCTGTATTTCGATAGCATAGGTCGCTTACAACCTCCTCCCGAATTAGTAAACTACTTTCGCAGCGATGGTAGCAACAACACAATTATGTACAACTCTAATAGATATCAAAAACTCGCATCATACACATGTGGACATTTGTGTCTCAAATTCTTACATAACTTTGCGAAACCGCTTTTGTCGTCAGTTTAAGTGCCGCGCTTCATCATGTCCAGTATATTCACTCTTACGGGAAATTCATCTGTTCTTACTGCAAATTTTGACCCTCCCATTTTCTTAGACGATTCTAGCGAATACGTCTTGGGATTGTTAAGTTTCGAAACCTACTATACTATTCCAAACGTTAGACCTCCCAACAATGAATTTCATCTTGTTGGAGAACCTCCTATTATTATAACGGAGGGAGCATATGAAATTACCGACATTGCTGAATTTTTACATAACCAACTCGATTCTGATGTGGGTGTTAAACAGGTACTGCTACGTGGAAACAACAGCACCTTAAAAACCGAAATAAAGTCGACCGTTCCAATCGACTTTCAAAGCGACAATACTATCCGGGACATGTTAGGCTTTGAGAAAAAAGTTTATGCTGCAGATAGGTGGCACACAGCTGAACATGTTACGAAAATTTTGAACATCAACTCGATTCTTATTCATTGCAACATCTCCGTTGGTTCATATAAAAATGGTAAGCCCGGCCATATCATTCACCAATTCTTCCCCATAGTACCGCCCGGGTACAAAATAGTGGAAACCCCTAACCCAGTCATCTATCTACCGATCAGCACGAAACAGATCACTAACTTAACTATTAAAATACTAGACCAATCGGATAATTCTGTCAGTTTTAGTAAGGAGACCGTTACGGTAACATTACATTTAAAGAAACTGTAATGGGTTTTTGATTCACCACTCCGTACCGCCCCTGCCTCACTTCCTATAAGAATCTTCGCCCACACCCTCGTAAGATCAGTACGGCTTCATCCACCACGCAGCTAACTAAAGCAAACAGAGATTTCTTGCGGTCCTTGGGCTTTACAATAGTGTAATAAGTATTTTAAATATTGGAGAGCGAGTCCTCGTCGACACTTCGATCATTAGCAATCAATTGCACACACATCAACCGTATACAAACCGTTTTGACTATAACGATGAAATTCGAATTCCAATTCCCGAAGATATGTCAACTCTTCCCGGCCTGAGCTATCTGTACCTAGAGGAGAAGTTGCGGAAGGAAAACGGTGAAGTTACATCGGCTAAATTCCTTAACAATGGTTTGGCTCACTTATTTAGCGAAATCCGTTACGAAATCAATGGCGTCGTTGTCGACTCTGTCACCAAACCTGGTATTACGACTACTCTTAAGGGATATGTGTCAGTTTCGCTGACGTTAAAAAGCTTCAAAATGCAGGTTGGTTTGCCGGTGGCGATCCTCTTATTACCGATCAGGAAGGTAACTTTAGTGCCTGCATACCGTTGAGAATGCTGTTAGGATTCGCTGAAGATTATGGAAAAGTAATACTTAACATCCGACAAGAACTCGTATTAATTCGCAGCAATACTGATGCCGACGCCGTATTCAGTGCTACCGCAGGGGAGACGGCTAAGTTACGATTGACAAACTATATTGGAAGGTTCCTCATATCACTCCAGGTCTTGCTCAAGAATTAGCCCTGACTAAATACATCGATAAAAATATTGACACTCAAGTCGCATTTCGCAGCTGCAAGCTTCATATCATACCTGGTGTTCATGCTGTGACTCAACATTCTCACGCTATCGCTACAAGCACAAAATTACAAACCCCTAGATATGTCATCGTAGGGTTTCAATCAGGTCGTTCGGGGCTAATCGCTAAGGACAATGCTAATTTCGATAAAATTGGTCTTACCAATTTCCGAGTTTATCTGAACACCGAACGATTCCCATACGACAATTTACATAACAATTATGCACTCAATCATTACGCAACATTATACGACATGTATTCCAAGTTTCAATCATCTTATTATAGCAAAATCGATGAGCCCTTCTTCTCCCGCCATGACTTTGCAGACAAGGCACCCATTGTTGTAATCGATTGTTCCCATCAAAAAGACTACTTTCATGCAAACGCTGTCGTTTTTCGTGTTGAATTTGAAACTTCCGCTACCGTGCCAGCCAACACAACTGCGTATTGTCTCGTTCTTCATGATCGAGTTTTTACTTACAACGAATTGTCAAAAGCAGTTAAACAACTGTAATTTCGCAAAAAACTTCAGTTGCACCTCGACTTTTAGCGTAACTAGACCGTGCTCCCTCTACCTAATACGATGAAGATCATTATCGATATTCAATGTTTTAAGATGTCCGATAAGCACTTTAGCCCAAAAGAATTGGCCTCCTACGACGGTACCTCAGTATTTCACTATATTTTTAAACCCCCTTTCGCCTTGAATTCCTTAACACCACATTTACAACAACAAGCCCACTGGGTAATGACTAATCACCATTGCATCGACTGGAATGAGGGATTTACTCCAGCATACGTGTTTCCTGCAATCTTACGACGTCTTCTGCAAGGTCACCGAAATATATGTGAAAGGTCGAGAAAAGGCAACTTTTCTACGCCGCTTTACTACCATCCCAATCATCGAAGTGGAAGAAAGACCGGCCCTCACCCCATCACAACCCGCTTGTTTATATCATTCCAAACCGATTTGTTATTGCGCTTTATCTAACGTGTATCATATTTATAATCACTAAATAATGGAATAAAACAACCTTTTTTTAATTTTTATTGTTTTTATTTGTTTACAATATATACAGTTTAACTACATGGATTAAACATCTACGTACTAGTGGAAAAGCGCTCTACATAAATTGTTCGCCTATGTTCGGCGCACAAGACGTCTCGCAGTACTTCATCCATAGTAAGTATCCTCCGATGGAACCGCAACCTATCCACAGCTTCTCGTTCCCACCGTTTTCTCCGAGCTTCTCGAAACGCATACGTCCACATATGCAAATTGTACATCTTATTCTTCGAGTCGTCAAACTGCACGCTCTTCTTCATTTTCCTTCCTCTCTATAAAGGCTTTTACTTCACACATATGCCATTTTAGGCCAAGACTATCCATTAAATCTACAAGGAGGCCTTCATTTATGGCTCCGTCTAAAAATAGTTGACCGACAGCTGCACCGTTTTTGTACTGTTTTTCTTTTTTATACAACTCTTCGTCACTGAATCCGGAACGTCCTAACCCATATACGACTTCGTGCGACGCTTCGAAAGCTAAATCCTTTAACGAACTCACTAATCGTTCAACCGCACTAGGTACGTCTCTTGCAGCCGGTCGAGCAGCCTCTCTATAATTCATCCACATGACTACACTGCCAACTGACGACTCAGGGCTTCCACTTCGATGTCGCACTTTACCATAGAACTTACGAACGTTAGCACTTCCACCGTACACGCAGTCTTTTCAGAGTTCTCCTCCAGCTGATCCACTACAGACCATACATTTACTAAACAGTCTCCACAAAGGTTTGCTACACCCTTCACTATCTCTTTATAAAAACTCTCAAAGTGTAACGCTTTTAATTGTGCGAATCGCACTTCTACGAGTTTCTGCAAGCGCCACAATTCTTCTACAGTTTCGCTCGCTAAACGCACCTCTGACAAGCCCACTTCCTCCAATTTGATTATTTTCCTTGTCTGGATAGCTTCAAAAACAATGCTCTTCTTTCCTATTTCCAGAGCTGGCCACTCACCGTCGAGAGAATAAAAGTAGTTGGAAATCACTCCTTGATTTGCAATCAGGGCTGTCCACTCTCATTCATTTAACTGCACCCAGTTATTTTTGGCACCCCGTATTATAATACTTGGGTTAAATTGCGAACTCCAATCAAACCCTACACTGGCGTACTTAGAACTTAATTTATTTAATTTGTACGTCCTACTATTTAGAAGTTCCGGACAGAACAGTGGTTGCGGCTTTCTTGCTTTATTACTCTGAACTACCTCAATAGCTTTCAACAAGGCTTCCATTTCTGCACGACTATCGGATGCTACTACCCTTGCAGACTCTTCTACGCGCTTTTATTTTCACATTTCCAAGGTTACATGTGGTAGGAGGTGACCTTAATCGCTGACCTTGAAGTCATGTTTACTGCACTGCCTTTTTGGACTCAACAATTATGGGAACCTTGAGTTGAAATTCCGCATATAGCGTATTTGGTTTGACCGCCCAAAATTTTAACATATCACCCTTTTTTAATGTCATCCCGATAATTTCGTGTAATTTGTATGACCCCATCTTGTTGATATAAATTTCGGTATTTTCGGGATAAAGTAAGACATTTGTTATTTCAGCTTCACGGAAGGGAATAGTATATTCGATGTCACCATGCGGTAGGATGTACCATCTATCATCATTAAAGGCAATGGATACTAGTTGTAAATCTCGTTCATAATATAAAGGCTCGCTTAGCTCTTCAACCACAAACACCTGCGGGTGTGACGTGGAATTCGCATGCATATGTTTGCCAAATTTATCGATAGGCATTGCTCAAGCGTCGAACTGGATATGAATACTGAAAGCGTGGGCTTCTACTTATAAAATATCAATAATCATAGACGTCGCTAGGAGTGCAATAAAAACACAGACACCTTTATATACATATATTTAATCAAACCAACAATAAGTAATATATACTACATCCCCATCTGCTAGCCGAGCGAGAAAGCGCTGGATGGGGACCTCTACATGCTGCCGCCACCATAGGAATGGGTTGCCCTCGTATGTGGTGCCATAGGCGCTCGCTTCCAAGACTCATGGAATAGTCTATTGTTACGGCAGCATGGAGTTGACGAGCTGATGGAGGTCGCGGTTCGGAGGTGATGAAGTATTCAAACTCCTTGTAAAATGTGGGAGCATCTTCAAAGAGTACATCAACAACAATATCAGGCATGATGACTGGTAGCTGTGGTGGAAAAACGTTACGCTTTATATGTGAATCTCAAGGTAAGACCCTTGACCTTCTACGTCTCCATCCTTGACTACGCTCCTATATTAAGTTGCCTGTTTTCTGTAACAGTCGTCATAATCCTCCAGCACCTACCATAATCATCAAGCAGCTATGGCAACTAACTTCAAGAATGCAGAACAATTTTACCGTCATTTTCGTCGGTTTTTGGCTAGTTGCCCTCCAGCATCCTCTCAACGGTCTCTCCAGGCAGTGGTCACAATGGAGTATGCCATGAACCTACAGGGAGAGAGCCTAGCGGAGACGACCACCTTACGGACGTGGCCTGCAGCCTTCGAGGGATCGTCAGCTGTGTGGTGGCAGACCCACATCTTCAAGCCAGTTGATCGGTACCTAGGCCTACTGGAGGATGGGGAAGTTACATATATAACTTATACTTGGAAATAAATAAATATATTTAGAAATATTTCGGTGGTTTTATTTTAAAGTTTCGAGATTGTGACCTTGAATTGTAGAATATAAGAGTTTCACAAACGTGTGCGTAGTTAGTTGCCATCATGAGCTCAGAACCTCGATATCCAGAGTTTGCAAAATACTCCAAACGGTTACGAACATTCGACGATTGGAGTCGAGGTCAAACTCCAGAATCGCTAGCAGATGCCGGTTTCTTTTGCATCAGCGACACGATTAATTGTGTACAGTGTTTCTACTGCGGAGTTCAAATTTCTGGTTGGGAGCGCAATGACAAACCCCTATCTGAACACCTCCGTTGGTCACCCAACTGCAAAATTGCCAAGGTCTACCAGCAATTAAAAACCATAGAAGACTTGACTATGCAACTTATCGATGCGTTGCATTTTTCCCCCGAAGTAGATGTGGCTGCCAACAATGGAACGGGCGCGCCCGACAAAACAAAAGGTTGCTGTTGTCATAAGTGATGCAAAGTGCGGCGCCAAACCATTCACTAGTTGCCATCGACTTGTTGAACATGCTACCAATACAATTTTTGGTTGCTCTCGCTGCAGTTCATGATGGGATTCTCTACGTCCTTCAACCGCCGCGGTGCAGTTCAGCTTCTTTCGCCTACAATGATGGAGTGCACAACGTGACGTGGCGTAAAATGGATACCAGTTCCTTGACAACTATTTCCGTTTTTAAAATACAAGTGAACAACTTTACTGAACATAACGTTTTAACGTTCAAGATAAAATACCATTTCCCTTCATATGCGGTAGATACGAATTGGCAAACAATTTTGATAAAAAATAAACCTGATGTCTTGAAGAAGGTGCTCTCACCCGCGGATAATTCCTGCTGTATATCTACTATTGTTTTAAGCACTATTTTATTCGCTCTAATGTGTATGTCTGTAACGTATTTCTTAATCTGTTGGTATTATAATCATTTAGTCTAGCCACTACTGTAATTACTCTTTGTATGTGCATCTTAAATATAACTTTTTATTAAATTATGTGTATCTTTCACTCTACGAGTGAGAGGAGCTTCGTTATAATTACATTAAATTTAGAAATAAAACACATGTCTGTATGTTATGAAGTCAAAAGCCAAACTGTTTATTTATATATTTGTAACTAAGTAATGGTTGTTAAGGTTGCATGTATGCATGCATGTATGTGCATATGCTACATTACACCCCCCGCAAAAAGTAGTTTTTGCTTGCTACAGAGAAAAGCTATATATAATTTTGAAGAAATTATATTTAGCTACAAAAACTCTATAGATCTTTTCCACAATCCTTAAGGCTAATTACAATATGTATGTATGTACAGTTCAAATATTATATATTTTATTAGCCTGTGGCGGCGCAGCGGCGGTGAAGCATGACCTGAAAAAAATCGAGAAAAAAAGGCGGCACAAGGCAAAAAAACAGAACCTGCAACAAACAAATATTAGACAAATAGTCAAAAAAATGTCAAAAGGTTGGCCAGGAAATGATTCAATTATCATAAATTGGTCATCATTCCCCGAGCTGAAGCGTTTTGACAAAAAGGAAGCAGAAGCCAAACAAATTCTACACCAGTCACACACAAACACATGAATCGACGCCGGCCAGACTACCATCCGCATGCAGCGGGAGTTGGGCAACACATTATAGAGTTATCTCCAACCCCGAGCTACACCACGGACGCAGCCACCAACGTTCAACACAGGCGCACACATATAACTGACAGAGAACTTAGCTTCGGTATGACAGTGACAGGTCAGTAGCATGTTCCAGGAAATCCTGAAGGAAGGGGGTCAAAGGTATAGCTGGTTGCAGTTTCTTTGACGTGTCTTCAAGTAGGATGCGTCTGGGGTTGCTTGAATGAGATGTCTCTGCAAGGTTTGTTGTCTCTGGGGCTGTTCATGGTCGGCTGCTGCTTGTGTCGCTTCAGGTCAGCTGCTGCTTGCGGATTGTGTTGGATTCATAACGAGGGAGTTCTTCAGATGGTTAAAATCGGGGTCACCAAGTTATAACGGCGAGAGGAGCTTCGTTATAATTACATTAAATTTAGAAATAAAACACATGTCTGTATGTTATGAAGTCAAAAGCCAAACTGTTTATTTATATATTTGTAACTAAGTAATGGTTGTTAAGGTTGCATGTATGCATGCATGTATGTGCATATGCTACAGTACTCTGGATGAGTAACCAAATATTCTATCAGACTCGATGGTCTAGAGGTAAAGATACCCTCGGCTGCAGATTGCGCTGCGGATATACAGGGAGACCTAGGTTCGAATCCTAGTCGAGTCATAATTTAGACATGCAGTATCCTAGGCGTTTACTTCATGCCTAATTTTTTTAAATAAATGTATTAAGCGCAGTCTGTTCTAAGCACTACTTAACTCTTTCTATGCCCTGGCAGTAAACGCGATTTTGACCTTAAATTTTTTTAAAGTAGCCTCAACCTCGAACGCAGGTTTGACCTTGAACGTGGCCTCGCTCCGAACGTGGCCTCGCTTCGAACGTGACCTTGGGCTTGAGCGTGACCTCGCCTTGAACGTGGCCTCGCCTTGCATGTGGACTTGGCCTTGAACTCAAGGTCAAGTGGTGGGGGGAGGTTCCAGAACCATCCACTTCCCTCTACTCCATTGGCTGTCGAGAGTCACGTGGTAACGCCGTTTTGGCTCACGCCACTTCGGGCGTCCTAACGCTTCTTGCTGGGGCATTCAGCCGGGAGCCGTCGATCTAAGAGGTCGGATAGTGTGTGTGTTTGTGCGGCGCTCCCGCCCTTGGCGGGGGCGTCAGCCTTTTCCCGTCTCGTGCTGCTTCAGCAAGTGTTTGATAAGCTGTTTCGCTTCAAGCGAGAGTGGCAGTTCAACTCAGACCATTAAAGAAGGCAGGTGTGTGTCGTTTAGCGGCGATCTTATTACGCCAAGGCGTAGGTGTGATGGAATTCCATGCCCGGTTCTACGTCGTCACGTAAGGGAGTGTTCCCTTTAGCTCGTTGTGCGAGGATTCCGTTGAGGTAGGACATGATTGGGCTATCTTTGCCGTCGTAGCGGCGTTTGTTGAAGCGCCAGCCTTTGTAGCCATTTTGGGCGCATCCAGACCATTCACACGTCGGCCGTTTTAGCGGCGAATTAATTGCCACAGGCAACCTGTTTCCCGCCAGCTGGACCGCATGCCGATCTCTTGGGCCGTCACCAATAAAACTAAGGTATTTGTAACCATTGAATCATAGCTATTGTTGCGGTGTTGCTTCCGCTTGTACGCTCGCTTCGCGGATGCGTATTTCTGTGCAGCGGTACTCCATGTGACTAACTTCTTGTGCGCGAGCTTTGCACCTAACCATGTGAATAATTGCTGAACTCTTGGCATACGTGCTGTAAGGCGGCATCGCCAGTTTGGTCGCAGTAAAATTGCATGTGCGCGAACTTGATGTGAAATCATGTGCACCGTTAAAAATGTACCCTTCGCATCTTAAATTGTCGTCGCGAAGTGGCGTCGCCCGTTTTTAATCTAATCACTTCCCTCACTTGGGCTTTGCTGTGTTTGCCCAAATTATCATGTGAGCCAGATCACTTTTTATCAGGGCGGTGCCATATTCGCCAAGTTTTGTGCGAGACCTTTCGTATGTTAGCAACGGCGTCGTGTTCGGCGCTTTGAGTGTTACACGAAGTTATCGATCGCTTGGGCGGCGTAGCACCAGCTGTGTCATATTCTAAATTCGCCTGCGGGCGTTAGGCTATGTAAGCCCCCTTTTCGGCCAAATATATCTCAGTAACGCGGCCCCCTTTATTGCCTTGCGAATTGGGTTTCTAACTAATTCGCCGCATCTCTTTGCGGCGCCGGATTCTGCCGACAGCTACGCTGTTCGCGTCGCCTTTGCTGTTGCATAACTCGATTTTTATGAACAAACGTCTCCTTTGTGGGACTCATATGTCAAACTGTTCTTGATTTTGTACAGTTATAGGTGTTGTTTAGTAACAGTAGTGCGCCCATCAGCTGATGCTTATTTATAAGAATTAACCCAATGTTTGCGGCACGCTTTGCTGCCCCAATGTAAGAATTGAATAATAGACGCTTATCTAATTAAGAGACGCTTTATTCTTGGTTGATTTGTGCATGTTCTGTTTCAGCGTGAGCCCATCATTGAGAAGATAAATGTACGGTGGGGCCAGTGAGATCAGAGCGTGCAGGTAAGCTTGGTGGTGACATTGCCGTGGCTGAAAGAGCCCCACTTCATGATCTAAGTATTTTTGCCATCACGAAATCGGTGTGTGAGTTTATAATTCACGAGTACCCCTATCGACGGAGTGTCTTGAATACTTCGCGCCCGTCTAATCGCCCAGGCCCGGTTATTTGGGTTAAGACAAGCTTGGTGGCGTCCTCTTTATTTTACCGTTATTTACCGACCCTCTGGCCGTTACCCTTAGATAATCTCGTTAAGAACCCGCCCAACTCCACTGAAAGTCTAGCCGGCCTATCTTGTTGCGGCTGGGTAGCGGCCTAGAAGACCTTTCGTCCCGATGTCGTCCATTACGGCACGCGCCGGCCGTTTCGTTTATGTATAAGCCGGTGCGGTGTCGTAAAGTCAGTTCAAGACCGTAACAAACTGTGAATCAGCAGTTAGCCTGAAACAGCTGCATGATACCACATTGGAAAGTTTACGTAGAAGAGCAGCGGGCGCTGACATGGCGCCTAGGCTGAACTTCGCCTCAGATATAAATAAATGTTGTTATTGCAGTTGATAAAAAATTAATAAAGGCATTAATAATAATAATAATAATATCCAACATGGGCGTGAATACTGAGTCGTGGGGACCAATGATAGCACATCTGCTGGTCAAGAAGCTAGACAAGGATACAAAGAAGTTATATGAACAGTCGCTGACTAATTCTCGAGAGATCCAGGATCTGGCAAACATGTTGAAGTTTTTGGAAAAAACATTCCAATCACTTGAGGCAATTCAAGATTCCAAAAGGAAGCTGGAAATTGTAAAACCAATTAAAATGTCAGAATCAACAAGAAAACCATGGCTAGTAAGGAGTTATCAAGCAAGCATCAGTGGATGTCGGATCTGCAACAACAGCCACAAGTACACAGAGTGCCCAAAACTCATTTCCATGAACAGTGACGATCGATACCAAACCATCAAGCGTCATCGGCTGTGTGTGAGATGTTTAGCCCAGAAGGAGAATGAAAAATGCTATAATTCGAACAAATGCTAAAACCGTGACAAATGGCACCATACTATGCTGCATAAGGAATGGAGCAAAACTCCGGTAAGATGTCCTCAACAGGTAATAGCAAAACCTCAGCAGGAGCCAAATAGGAAATCCCAAGTGGCCTTCACCTCCGGACAAACAGTGGAAGAAGTAAGCAGCCTAGTTAGCAGAAAATCTAAAAATCCCAACCAGAAGCAATTTTTGCTAACCACGGCATTTTTAAAAATAAAGGTAGCCGGAGGACATTATGAACTGTTGAGAGCTTTGGTCGATCCAGGATCACAGGCATCCTTTATAACCGAAAAAGCAGCGGAATTATTGACATTACCAAGAACAAAAATCCAAGCAGACATCAGAGGGCTAGAAAAAAGCGAAGCGGGAAAATCCAAAGGAAAGATTGAAGTAGAAATGAGACCACGATTTTCCAGCAACTTTCGAATGTATGGGGATCTGCTTATAATGGCAAGATTGACAGGAACGTTGCCAAGAAATGCAATCGTGGAAAAAGAGAAGGACGCATGGGAACATTGCCTACTGGCCGATCCTACCTACAACATGCCAGGTCCAGTAGACATCCTGATAGGAGCCGATCTATACAAGGATATACTCCTAGAAGGTGTTAAGAAGACAAAACAAGGGATGATGGCGCAAAGGACAGAATTAGGATGTATCTTATCTGGGGCAGTAGAGGCAACAAAGCACCCCAACATGAGAGTAGTGAGCATGGTATCTAACCTGGAAGAAGATCGCCAACTCAGAAAATTCTGGGAGATGGAAGAGGTCTCAAGGGAGAAACCTATCTTTCAGAAAGATCAAGGCTGTGAACAGCAGTTTGAGAAATCCCATTGTCGGAAGCAAGATGGGACCTATGTGGTAAAAATACCATTCAAGGAGAACCCAAGTAATTTGGGCGAGTCAAGGAGGAGAGCAGTTGCCAGAATGCTGCAAATGGAGAGACGATTCGAGACTAATAGAAAATTGGAGTCCGAATATAGAGTTCATGAGGGAATACATTTCCTTAGGTCACATGAGGAAAATGGATCAAGATGATGATCCGAGAAGAGGATACTACATTCCTCACCAAGCTGTCATAAAGGAGGACAGTGATACAACCAAGTTAAGAGTAGTCTTTGACGCTTCATCCTTCTGAGATGGAGGAGATACGAGTTTGCACTAACCGCAGACATTGAGAAGATGTATAGACAAATACAGATAGCTGAGGATGATCAGCACTTCCAGAAAATTGTGTGGAGGTTTTCGGAAACAGAGTTTCAGCTAACCACAGTGAGTTATGGCACAACCGCAGCTCCTTACCTGGCAGTTCGGACATTGCAGCAGTTGGCCAAAGATGAACAACACCGATTCCAAAGAGGTTCTCAGATTGCCATGAGGGACTTCTATGTAGACGATCTTCTAACGGGAGCCATTTCCAAAGAAGACGCAAGGAGCATCCAAAACGAAATAACCAAGATGTTGAAAACTGGAGGGTTCAATCTTAGGAAATGGACTAGTAACCTACCAGAAACTGAAAAAAGTACCAACATCATATTAGGGGACAAGGAGGATGCTACTATGAAGACACTGGGAGTACATTGGTCACAAACACTTGACGTACTGCAACACAAAGTCAAGCAGCAACCAGAAGGCAACGTAAGGAAAAGGAAGATCCTATCAGAGATAGCACAAATCTTTGACCCATTAGGACTGCAAGCACCAGTTATCATAACTGCTAAGTTATTAATACAAGAATTATGGGTAGGACACTATTCATGGGATGAAGAATTACCCAAGGATATACAAGACAGATGGTCAAGATTCAGGCAAGAACTACCGAAGGTAGAAGAAGTGCACATCCCAAGATGGATAAATTATGAAGAGGATGGCCACACAGAGATGCATGGTTTCTGTGATTCTTCAGAGCGAGCTTATGGGGCGGCGATCTACATAAAACGGTCTTCACCATTAGAGACCATGACAGTGACGTTACTCACAGCCAAGTCAAAAGTGGCACCCTTCAAGATGAAGAAAACACTGCCAAAGCTAGAATTATGTTCGGCTGAATTATTAGCCAAACTAGTAAAGAAGACCATTTCAACCATGGAGTTAGACAACATTGAAATTTATGCCTGGACAGATTCAATGATAACTCTAGCCTGGATAAAAGGAAGTCCACAGAAATTGAAGAATTTTGTAGCAAATCTGGTTGCTATAATTCACGAGTGCATCGCCAAGCAGTGCTGGAATCACGTCAAGTCGGAAGACAACCCAGCAGACCTGGTCACAAAAGGAGTACAACCGTCCAGATTAGGTGACCACGCGTTATGGTTCCACGGCCCAGAATGGTTATCAAAGGAAGATACCCAGGAACGAATAAAGGCCCAAACAACAGTGGTGAGTGCTGCTGAAGAAGAAAGAAGAAAACCTCGGAAGGTAGCAGTGCATGCAGCAATCAGTAAGGTGACTGGTGAAATGGAAAGATTCTCATCATTCAGCAAAATGATAAGAGTAATCGCTTACTGTAAGCGGTTCATGAAGAAATGTAGGAAGGAAGTCGTAGCGATCCAGCAACTATCCACCACCGAGCTACGTGATAGCCTAAAATGCATAATCAAATCAGCACAAAAGCATGACTTCCCAAGAGAACAACATCTGCCACAGCAAGGCAAAATGGTAGACAGTAATAGTACATTATTCCATCTCCATCTAGGAATGGGTACTCCTAGATGGAGATGAATTCTTCGAGTGGTAGAAAGGTTCCTACACTCGCTGTTACCTTACGATGAGAAACACACCATCATCATAGCTAGCAACAGTCATATAGCCAAGCTGATCATCAGGGACGCGCATCACCAAACGTTACATGGAGGTAATCAAGCCTCGTTACCCTTCATAAAAAGAAAGGTACTGGATAGTACGAGCCAAGCAGGCTATTCCCAAAATCATCAGCTAATGGGACAACTACCCCCTGCACGAGTGACACCGCCCATTCCATTTACACACACTGGGCTGGACTACGCTGGACCAATCCAAATTCGAGTATCCAAAGGAAGAGGCAACAAGTCCTACAAAGGATACATCGCCATTTTTATTTGTTTGGCCACAAAGGCCATACACATTAAAGCAGTGAGCGACGTGGCTGCTAATGTCTTTATAGCAACATTCAGAAGGTTTACTGCAAGAAAAGGAAACTGCGCCCGCATTTACAGTGACAACGGTACCAACTTTGTGGGAGCAAGTAAGTTATTGGACACCCAAATACAGGACAAATTGGGCACCAAAGCAGTCCAGTGGCATTTCATCCCACCGGCAAGCCCCCACATGGGTGGAATCTGGGAAGCAGGGGTGAAGTTAATCAAGTACCATATCAAACGGGTCATCGGAGACAATACACTCACCTTCGAAGAGATGACAACCCTGTTGTATCAAATTAAAGCTTGTCTGAACTCAAGACCACTGACACCAGTGAATAACGATCCAAACGACATGTCAGCAATCACACCAGCCGAACCAGACGACATCATAGTCACTGACAATAATTTAAGCAGATGGAAACTGCTACAGAAAATGAAAAAAGATTTCTGGAAAGCATGGTCAACAGAATACCTATCCAGGTTACAGCAACGTGGAAAATGGAAGACTCCGAAACAGAACATAGAAATAGGGGATTTGGTACTCCTTAAAGAAGACAATATATCGGCAAATAAGTGGCCGTTAGCACGAATAATTAATACACATCCATGCCCGGTCTAGTTCCCTGTGGAAGAAGCTCTGAACTGAGTAGGAGTCCTTCAATACCGATTGGAAACAGGTCGGGATGGGGACGTCCTCAACCCCGACACGGCGCGTCCCAATGGCTGATAGGGAACGTCCTGCAGATATGCAGGACAGGTGTGAATAAGGCAATAGCCAAATAAGCACTCGCGGATCAACTGAGGGCATGGCATAGGGCAGCAGCAATGCCATTACTGAGTTAGGGCAATATAGAACAAATCCTCTATTGGCTTAATATCGGAAACTCAGGGGCGGCAATCAATAAAGATTCAACCGGCTATGACACTGCGATGAGGAAGGCAACGGGAAACCACCTCATTAATATCCCTAGTAAAAATCATGACAACGAAAAAACAGACCTTTAACCTTACTGATCATGGATATCGGATGCCAAGATCCGGCAGGAGAGGAGACTCAAAAAATAGCGGGGCCTCACCGGTCGTCAGTCAGCGAAATCCCTGCAAAATATGCTATGAACCACTCCGAATAGCAACATGGAACGTCAGAAGTCTATTCGCATCCGGAAAACTAGACAACGTCGTACTAGAAATGGAAAGAATGAAGATAAACATAATTGGAATAAGTGATGTGCACTGGCCGGGATCAGGGAAATGTAATACAAGAAATGGAGTAATGTACTTCTCAGGAAATAATGACGCAAATCATCGTTACGGCGTCGGCTTTCTCGTCGATAAAGTAACAGATAAGTCAATACTTGACGTTACCCCAGTCTCAGATCGATTAATAATATTAAGACTCAACTCAAAGTGTGGTCCTATCAATTTTATTCAAGTGTATGCTCCTACTGCAGACAAAAATGATGATGAAGTTGAGGAATTTTATGAACAATTGAATCTTGCCCTCAAAACAACAAAGCAACATGAAGTAACAGCAATTTTAGGCGACTTTAACGCTAAAGTTGGTAGAGGAGCAGTGGAACCGCATGTTGGGCAACATGGACTGGGAGAACGAAACGAACGAGGTGACAGATTAGTTCAGTTCTGTCAAAATCAAGATTTTGCTATAACAAACACCCTATTTAAACTACCAAAACGTAGGCTATATACTTGGAAATCTCCCATGGATGGTGTGAATGGCATAGTTCGTAATCAGATTGATTACATACTGATTAGAAATAGATTTAAAAACTCTGTGAAAACAGTAAAAACTTATCCAGGTGCCGACATCTCTTCTGATCACAATCCAGTTGTAGCTACCATAAAAATAACACTCAAAAAACTACAAAAAAGAAAATACAAACAAGAGCTGGAGGTTAGTAGACTGAAAGATCCAACAGTTTATGAACTGACAAAAACAAAAATTAATCAGAACATACAAAAAATAGACATGAACGACATGGACACACACAACATAGATAAAAAATGGAACTGTATTCAAGAAGCTCTGTTAACTACTGGAAAAGAACATCTTAGAAGAACAAGGAAAGCGAAACAAAGCTGGATGACGGAGGAGATTCTATGTCTTATGGACGAGAGAAGAACTTATAAGAATAAAGACCAGACTAAATATAGAGAACTAAATAAAAAGATTAAGGTGGAAATAAGAATAGCAAAAGAAAAATGGTGGAGTGAGCAGTGCCAAGAAATAGAAAACTATGAAAAAATATATGACAGTTTTAATATGCACCGAAAAATTAAAGAAATTACTGGAATGAGAAAACAACATACAGCTAATGTAAAAGACACTAATGGTAACATCATCACGAATGTAAAAGACAAATTGACGAGATGGGCTGAATATATGGAAGAACTATTTCAGGACACTAGGCAAGAAGGAAAGACAGATTACCCAAATGAAACAGGACCAGCAATACTAAAGGATGAAGTATTACATGCCATCAAGCAAGCAAAACATCGTAAGGCGACTGGACCAGACGAGATACCAATAGAGTTGCTAAAACTTATTGACAACGAAACAATAGCTATTTTAGTTAAGTTATTTAATATAATATACGCTACAGGAATATTGCCAGAACAATGGTTACTTTCTACATTCATACCCATACCTAAAAACAACAACTCTAAAGAATGCTCAGAACATCGAATGATAGCATTAATGAGTCATACCTTGAAAGTATTTTTAAGGATAATTCATAATCGAATATTTAGAAAGTTAGACTCAGAAATCAGTAACACCCAGTTGGGATTCAGAAATGGAATGGGTACCAGAGAAGCACTATTCGGAATAAATGTATTAATGCAAAGATGTCTCGACATGAACCAAAATATGTATGTATGCTTTATCGACTTCGAAAAAGCATTCGATAAAGTTAGACATGATAAATTAGTTAAAATTCTAGAATCAAAAAATATAGATAGTCGCGACATCAGAATTATAATAAATCTATATTGGAATCAGAAAACCAAAGTCAGAGTTGAAGGTGAAATGTCGAAAGAAATCAATATCCAGCGAGGCGTTCGACAGGGCTGCATATTATCCCCACTCCTCTTCAACATATATAGTGAAGGGATCTTCCAAGAAACACTGGAGGGAAGTACAGAGGGCATTACAATAAATGGGGAGATCGTCAATAACATACGATATGCAGACGATACAGTGATGTTCGCGGACAATTTACAAGATCTACGAGATTTGTTAGAACGTCTAAACCAAAGATGTAACAATTATGGTATTAAGATGAACTTTAAGAAAACAAAGTTTATGGTAGTTACGAAAAATCCAAATCCAAACCACAACGAACTTCTTTTCATTTCTAACACACGCATAGAGAAGGTAACAGAGTATAAATATCTCGGCACATGGATTACTCAAAACTCCGATCAAAACAGAGAAATAAGAGTAAGGGTGGAAATAGCTCGAGCGGCGTTTACAAAATTAAAAAAAGTCCTCTCTAGTCGTGACCTCACATTAACTATACGAGTTCGTATCCTGCAATGCTATGTGTTCTCGACATTGTTATATGGAACTGAAGCATGGACACTGAAACAGGCCGAAATAAAAAAACTAGAAGCATTTGAACGTTGGTGTTATCGAAGAATGCTAAGAATATCTTGGGTGGATCATGTTACCAACTTGGAAGTAATGCGGAGAATGGACAAAGAGGAGGAAGTATTGAGAACGATCAAGAAACGTAAATTACAATATCTCGGCCACGTTGTAAGAGGAGCCCGTTATGAAATGTTGAGGTTGATTATGGAGGGTAAAATAAGGGGCAAAAGAAGTGTTGGAAGAAGAAGGATATCTTGGCTTAGAAATTTAAGGGAATGGTTTGGTCTAAGTTCCAGCGAACTATTTCGAATAGCAGCCAATAAAATAAGAATCGCAGTCATGATTTCCAACCTCCGATAGGAGAAGGAACCTGAAGAAGAAGAAGATCCAGGAAAGGATGGATTGATAAGAGTAGTGACAATCCAGGGCAAAGTTACAAGGCAATTCAAACGGCCCATAACAAAGATTTGTCAGCTACCTATAAGCAACGAGGGCACGGAAACAAGATATAAAAACACATTCAGCAGTATATATATGCATGCTCATGATTTGTCACATAATTCTCGGCATTATAGCGAACTATATGCTGCAAAGGTTACAACCTGGTATATATGTGGAACACGTGAGTAATTCGAAGCTCGATAGAGGGATAATTCGAATAGGGGTGGAATATTTGATATCTGCCTTCATCACGGACGAACATGGAATTAACGCTACCGCTAAACAATTCAAACAATTATGCGACAACAGCAACGAGATGACGGAAGACCAGTTTTGCGAAGAACTCATGCACCACATAATGGAACAACAAAACAATATCCTGTGGGACATGAGGAGCATCCGGACAATAGCTACACACCGAACACGAAGAGGACTACTAGGGAAGTTCCTGACATCAGTGTTTGGAGTAAACGAAGAAGTGTATAAGGACATCGCTGATCTAGACAAGAATCAGCAGGTATTAATCGACGCTTCTGGTCATCAAGCAAAGTTGATGTTAGCGGCGATAACTACGGTGAACGAAACAGAGAGCAGGATTACAACAAAGTTAGAAAACTTTCGGATAAAATTCAACCAAGGAATTCACCTTATTAACGAAATGAAGGCCTGGTACAGATCCATCGACGCCAATAAACTAAATGTTTACGTGTTATCAGCATATCAAGTGGCCAGCAACTATTTGCAAAAGATGGCAGAAAAATACAAAAAGTTGCTTGACGCAGTGTTTAAGCGGAGCCATTTATTTGAGTTTGTATCACCAGCTCAAATAGCAACAATAATAAGTCAGCTGTCTTTGAAGCTACCACCAAACTTACGAATATTGCCATCGCCAGTGTACAAGATGGAGGTGGGACAAACCAAGGAAGCCATTAAGATATTTGGATACTTTCATATCACTGAAGTAACCGAATATGAAGTCATCAAGGTCACCACCATCCCTAATCAAAAACGGGGAGTATGCAACAATAGCAGTCAACCCGTACTTGTTAGCTGTGGACTACAACCATCAGCAGTACTTCAGCATACCGCCGTCCAAGTTCGAGGTCAGCATTCCAATAAAGGAGCACACCTATTTATGTACACCTACTGTCATAAATAGTTCCGAGAAAAACCCCAACTGCATCATCGACGAGATGTATCAACGCTTGGAAAAGGTGCCATGTAGCACACAACGCTACAACATCACCACAATAAGATGGAAAGAGCAGTACAAGGCAAATACATGGATGTTTATAGCCAACAAAGCCACCAGTGCAGCAATCATCTGTAACGACGTACGAGAGAAAGTGACTCTTGAAGATACCGGAGTCATCCAGATCGCTCCAGAGTGCTATATCCACACAGGACAACACATTCTGTACTCACGATAATTTAGTACGATCCCGGTCGTTGCAACATTTAATAAAATTCTGCAAGTCAACATTACATCACAGGCAGAATAAATGGGAAGCGAGTATCCAAGCTTAGCCGAAGAACCAAGCCTGGAAACATCAGGTCACTTAAGCGCTACTAACCCGACAGCAGCAGACAATACATGACCTATCCAATGCACGCTGGAGACACCTATCCATCACGACAGGGTATATCAGCAGTATAGTAACAATACTGGTCATTGGCCTACTGTGCGGCAAAAGCTATTGTGTATGAAAACACAACTGCCGGACCAAGGGACAACAGAAGCAAAAACTCAGCGCCGGCCAAGACGAATTCAGTTTAGAACCCTTATACGCAACACCTCACGCCAAGGGAAACATCCACGAAGCAACCCCTGCAACAGACGCCTGGCCGCACCAGCCCCGGCTGTCAGCAAGCGATCCGGCCAGACTGTTCAAACTATGTTTGATCATGGGTTTTAAGTAAATAGTGTGAAATAAACTGTAATCAAGTAAACACAAAAGTTCACGCAATTAGTCCACAAAAACTGCATAACTTGCCCCAGATAAGATATGTGTCAAGTTTCTGTGTCGTGATAACAATTAAATGTAAGCGACTCATGCAATCAAGTGCCAGTTCCGTATTTACAAACAGACGTTGCACTTTTTACATGTGTAGTATATCGTATGTCAAAAGCACAACGCTGCGATTCTGCAATGCTAGTGGGTTAACATAACAACTCAAGCATTCAGAATTACGTTAGTTTAAACATATATGATCGTAATTTTTAATAATAGGTCGTAAACACGGCATACATTTATTGTATATATAGCTCTGTGATACGTCTTAAGAACTCAATATACCTTTAACCAAGATCGTATATTCATTGATGGGGACGAACACAGGCTTCAAATGTTCGTAAAGAGTTGGCATGGTTTGGCCTTCTCACCCTGTCTCTTAACAACAACCTAAGCTCCACATCTCCTGTTAAAAAACTAAACTGGTTTTACAACAAACATAAAAGGTGCTAAGTTCCAATTAATTTTGGCTACCATCTTTTACAATGTTTTAGAAATCTAAAATGTTATTTTGTTAATTACTATACAACATATAACATATCAATAGTTATTTGTACAACTATTTTTGAAAGTCATACTTTTTTACATGAATTTGAATGAAGTAAACGAATGAAAAACAGGACTTTCAAAACGTATTGTACACGTAGTTCTTTTGCATAGTAACTCAAAGTTTAGTCGAAAAAGACTTCGGAATTTACAACTGTCAAATTGACAATTCATGGTTTCAATAAAATAGTTAAAGAAAAGTGTACTTTTCTTCACGATTTTTCGTTTAAAAAAGACGACTCTCGTGATCACTATGCAAAAATATGTATAACTCTCCTCGCTTTCGGTATTAATTATAATTAAAGTTGTAAATATAGGTATCTTAAATAGTTAATTGCATTGTACAGAAATCAAAATTTCAATATTATTAATAGTGTGAAAGGTTAGAAGAGAATGAAAAGTCCTAATAGTTATTTACGGTACAAGTGTGTTATATTAGTAATTCACGAGAGAAAAGTTAAGCTCATGAGAGTGCCAAAAATTGTTGTTATCGAATAATAATTCATTAAATATCAAAAAAAATTGTTATGACGGTTGTAAAGTTAGTGACAAATTAATTGAGAGTGAACTAATAGTTATTTGTAATACAAGTGCGTAAAGCTAGTCTTTAGTCATGTATAGGACAAGGTTAAATGCGAATGTGGCCAGTCTTTTCAGCTTCACGAATGACTAAAAATACTTTACGCGTGTGTATTGTACAATATTTATTTATGATAGAATTTAGAAAACACATGATAAATATAAAAATATCTGTAAAAGGCTTTACCCAAAACTTCCCTCGTCAACATTGTGATACTAAATAGTTTTAAAAATCAAATTAAAGCCGCAGCTATATTTAGAACGAGCTAATTTTTGCCTCCTTTTTGTATAATAAAATATTTATTCTGTTTCTATTGGCTCCCAAGTTTTGGTAAGAATAAAGCCTGCACTATGTACAAATTATTACTTGTATCTATTACTAAGTTAAATAAAGAAAAACAAAATGTTATTCTTTTTTTGTGCTCGCCCTGTATATATTTGTTTGAAATTTTCTCGGTTTCATGCCAGGTAGATATACACTGTATCTCAGATCGACTGGGATTGCATGGGTAACTTTCTTATCATTGAAGATGGAGATTTGGTTAAATGGGCAATGTTTTGCAGTTTCGTATGGTAATTTAAAATCTGTTTGAAAAAATTGAAAATGTCCAACCAGTCACAAGTTGTTAAAAAAAACTAAAAACTGTCATTTTCTTGTATGTCAAATATCTTCTTAATTACAAGAGATACGAAAAAAAGTTTCATATGAAAGTCACTGTTTTCAATAAGACCCATTTAAAATTGGTGTCGAATAAATATTCAAGATGGCTGCTTTTGAGGTACTCGTATCAATTTCCTTCAGTTAAATGGGAGCCATATTAAATTTTTAGGTTGGCGAACAAAATTTTATATTCTCTTTTTAACGATGTAAGACAACGTATGATTGAATAAAAAATACCAGTAAAATTAATTGTTTTTACATTTTAATCAAGTTAGCTTATATGGATTAAAACATAAACAAACAAAATTCATTTAAAAATCAAAAAGTAATCCTGATAATCACATGAAATGATCAAAATGCTGGCCATTGTTAGCTAAACATAGTTGACACCATTTTACGACACGACGGGTTACTTTACGCAAACTTTGTTGTTGCTTTTCATTATAGCTACTTACTTGGTTATACATTTAAGTAATGCACGATGTTTTCCGTGGTTCAAATACTTAGTGCTGAATTAACAAGTTACTAACTAGTATAGGAATTACAAGGTTTTCTAAAATAAATTTCACCTAATTTTATTTGGATCCATGTAAGACTACTTGATTAAAATGTAAAAACAATTAATTTTTCTGGTATTTTTATTCAATTATACGTTATGTTACATCATTGAAAAGAGAATAAAAAATTCTATTCAGTAACCTAAAAACCAATATGGCTTTTATTTAACTTCAGAAAGATTATACGAGTACCTCAAAAGCAGCCATCTTGAATTTTTATTCGACACTAATTTTAAATTGGTCCCATCTAAAACAGTGACTTTCATATGAAACTTTTTTTCGTATCTCTTATACTTACGAAGATATTTGCATACAAGAAAATAACAAATTTTACTTATTTTTTTAATAACCTGTGAATGGTTGGACATTTTAACTTTTTCAAACAGATTTTAAATCAGCATATGAATCTGCAAAACATTGTCCGTTTAACCAAATCACCATCTTCAATGATAAGAAAGTTACCCATGCAATCCCACTCGATCTGAGACACACTGTATAATGTGTAGGCAAAATATTGTCTTTCTCCGACAAATCGTTTTTGAGATATACAGCCAACAGACAGACAGACAGACACACGGAATTGGGAAAACCTGTTTTTCGTCATCTAAAGACCCTGAAACGTGAAGATCTGGAGAAATCTCGAAAGGTGATTTTTTCGCGATTCTAATACTTCCTTCGTTTTGTAGTCGAGGGAAGTAAAAATACTTTAAATGTAAATTAGGGTTACTACATTAAATAATAGGTTTACCTTGATAAAAAAATTTCACCCTGGCAATCAGTCGTAATTTTACGTTGTTATAATTATTTACTATACAAGTAGAGTGTTATGCGGATACTACCTACTACAAAAAAGGTTTGGCTGACGGGGCTGTAGGCCATGCGTTCTAATTTTCTCATGTGAGTAATACCTCGTAACTAGGGTTTCCAGTCTCGGGATCCGGTCCCGGGATTCTACCGCGAAAACCAAGTCCCGGGACCACAGCCAACCCAGGCGAAGTCCCGGGACCATGTCAACATGCGTGCGTATACTCGATATCAGAGAATTAGGACGGGTATTCACCGGCGTGCGGCGTATTATTACTCATGCCTCTTGCACATTCTGCATTATTTGCGTTTTGCGTAGGCAGGAGAGTTATTGTTTTCGGTAGGTTAGAATTAAACCTGTGTGTTGTTGCAGCCACATTTGCATATCTTCTATTTATGTATTTGTCTGTTTCTTTTGTTGGACTTAGTATTATTTTACGCGTAGTCGTGTGCGTACGTAGTAACAGTAAGGTAACTAAATTTGTAGACTTTTAAGATTATGTGCGAAGAAACTGAAAATTTATATTTTTGGGTTTTAAATGTGTTCGTTAGTTGTCTGCTAAAGCGTTACAATTAGAATGAATTCCGATTCGCAACTTACTTTCATTCTACATTAAAAAAATAACAATTTTAAGTCAATCTGGCAACAATTTTATATATTGAAAGTAAACAATTGACGAAATGTAGAGTTTGTTCCTATAAAATTATCATAATCAGAGGCAACTTGACGAAAGGATTACACAAGCACTTTGCAGTTCAAACAAAAGCAAAAGATGAAGAGCGACATACATTTTTAGTACTAGAAAAAAGCAATAAAGTTATAGACGAGTCCCAACGCAGATTATCAGCACAGAAATACTTTTTTATTTTTATTTTTATTTTTATTTTTTTATTTTTATTTTTTTTATTTTTTATTTTTTTTTTATTTTTTTTTATTTTTAAATTTTTATATTTAAACTGGAATTGTGACATATCTAAGCACCACTGTGTATATTATGATGAATAAAAATACAATACAATACAATACAATACTATATTTAACTTACAACACTTGTTTTTCTTTGGAAATTGCATTCGAAAATTTCACCTGAACACTATTTCCCTTTCGGGACCATTTTCGGGATCTTCGGGACTAGTCCAGGGACTTGAAAATTAGCTCGTAAGTCCCGAAAACACTTTTGGTCCCGGGACTTGGAAACCCTACTCGTAACACTACGCTTGCAGTACATTTTATCCATACCTCTCAATAAACTCACTAAAAGCATTAAAACCAAAATTTTTGTTTGAAATCACAGCAGTGGCGTAACTATCATATGTGCAGGGGGTGCAAAGAACCTCGGCGCCGATTCTATATAGGCGCTGCGGTAGCGGAGTTTTTAGTGAAAATAAAAGTTTTCCTAGAATAGTGGTTCAAAGCGGCAACAGACTATGATACGTGAGCGCCACTGGGCTCTTTTGAGTGCCACTGGGCTCTTTTGAGTGCGCAGTTTTTTCTCCTTTTGAGTAGATTAGAAGTTCCATCTCTAGTGTGTGTTTGTGATTCTTAGATTTCATGGTGCATAGTAACATACTATAAATTCAAAGTTTTAAACCGCAAATTTCTGACGATTGCTTCAGATACAGAGGTCATAGAGAGTGCCAAATTACTGCAAACTACGTATGGAACTGATCTCGATGACTGCTTACTAAAGTAAATTGTACAATTTCGATCTTCGTACACAACTAGCATTAAATTTTGCTTATCAGTGAAGGAAGTGCTAGAAAAATGTATGTCTAATCACACATCATTGGCTAACTTTCCAGATTTGTATACAGCTTATATCCTATTTTTTACATCCCCTCACTACAACCTCCACTGAGAGATCTTTTTCTAAATTAAAAATTATTAAAAACTTTTTGCTAAGTAAGATGAGCCAAATACGCCTAAAGAGTTTTGCATTACTGAGTATCGAGAAAGTAAGAGCCAGTACTCTTGGTTTTAATTCACTGATAGATATATTAGCTTTAGCAAAGTCTCGCAAAAGAGAGTTTAATTAAAGTGCTATACCTACATATTTATATACCGGGTGCTGACTTGCAGGACGCACCATAGGGATTTGCATAGTAAATTCTTTATATTAAATTATTTGCTCGCCTAATTATTTTAGAGCTAAATTGTAAATATAATTTTTGTAGAGAAAAAAATACTGCATCCATTCATACTGTTGCTATCAATTTTTCATTTCAAAATCAAACTAGCATTTTTACAAGGAAAACGACATTACGTTCAATCTTTTGGCGGCAGTGACTGGATGATCGCCCCGCACGCACTTGCGTTGGCATGGGCTTGTTTCAATAATTCCATGGCATCACTGATTCTTGTAAAAATGCTAGTTTGATTTTTTGCATTCCTTCGGTTCCGGAACATGAAAAATTGATAGCAACAGTATGAATGGATGCAGTATTTTTTTCTCTACAAAAAATTTATTTACACTTTAGCTCTAAAATAATTAGGGGAGCAAATAATTGAACATAAAGAATTTACTATGCAAATTCCTATGGTGCGTCGCGCAAGTCAGCACTCGGTATTTCTACCGGGTGAATTTTTTTAAAGTGTTACCAGGCGATATCTCGAAAACCGTTTACAATATTTTCATGAAACTTTTGTGAGGTAATAGGGAGATGGGGGGACATATTTAAACATATTTTTGACATTTACCTCCTATCTGTGTTTTGAGGTGTGGGGGGTAACTTTGGAATTTTAAATAGGATGATGTACTTTTGTTTATAAAATTCGAATCTACGTAACAAACTACGTATGGCTACAAAAGATTTTTTGATTCGCCTTTGTTTGTGGAATTATGATTTATTAGATTATAAAATTAAAAAAATGTGAAATTTTCGTTAAAACGTCAAAATTCTCAACTTACTTAAGTAGAACTAACGCATTCCTATGGAAACGAATTCTAATTTTGAAATAAGTGAGCTTGATTTATTGGTAAAATGTATTTATTTTTTAAATTCTATCAAAATTTAGTCACCATAATTCCGTAACCGTAAGAGCAAATCAATGTACATATACGTAGTTTTTTACGTAGATTCCAATTTTCTAAACAAAAGTGCATCATCCTATTTAAAATTCCAAAGTTACCCCCCACCCCTCAAAAAAAAAAGAGGTAAATGGCGAAAATATGTTTTTATATGTCTCCCCATCTCCCTATTACCTCACAAAAATTTTATGAAAATATTGTAAACCATTTTTGAGATATCGCCTTGTAACACTTTAAATAACTCACCTGGTATATATTTTCTTTTTCTTGTGAATTATTTAAATTTGTATTCCTTTTACGTGATTTTTGTTTTTGTATTTTCATATGTATTTTAATGTTTCATGTTATATTTTGTGAGTGTTTGATGTAACGGTAAAATCTGTTCTACTTTAATGGGTCGGAATCGTGGACGGTTACAGAACTGGTAAGGCAGAAATTGCAGGTGTTTGTAAATAGGTGTTTGGTGTCCAGTCATTATTTCGAAAAAAGATCTTTGAGACCGAAAAAATCAGGTAGACATTAACATAGAAATTAGGAGAAGAAAATATGGATGGTTAGGGCATACGTTGCGAAAATGTGAAACTGAAATTTGCAGGAAAGTTTTGATTGGGATTTTTAGGGTTTCAGAAACAGACGACGCCCGCGAAAAACGTGGAGGAGAACTGTAAAACAAGAGACAGGAAAGACTATAGCACAACTGAGCCAAATAGCAAAGGAAAATGACAACTGGAGAGAATATACGAATACCCTATGTCCCAACAGGGAATAATGGGATTATTATTATTATTATTATGTTATATTTAATAAAAGATTGAAACATCTAAATGTGTTTTATTTTGCAGTAAGTAACCTTTCATCTTAAGAAAAGAGCTTACTAATTTTCTTTTAAATTTACAGTGTTGCATGACCAAAAATTGTCTACAGCTGCTATTATTTATTCTTGCACACCGGCGCCAAACCGTCTTGTTACGCCACTGAATCACAGTAAGTACCTGTTCATTTTAACCTTTTCGGTTGCCAGGTGACATCAGAACGCAGATGAAATTCAACATTACTGCGTAAACCAAAAAAAAAACTCACTTGTTGAGTTACGGTAATCAAAAAGTCACTTGTGTATAATATTGATATTGCAATTGTTAAAATCGCTATAGCTATAGCGTTTATTGCGAGGTATTGGATAAAAAATTTGAACTACGTTGCTACTGACTACTAATGGAACTATGCTATTCAGCAGTTGTTTTAGAAACTTTAAACTGTCAACTAAAAATGAACTTTACACACTGTTATAGATAAAATATTTATAAGACACGGGAGTAAGTTAATAAATTATTATGTTCTATCAGTTACTGAAAGTTAAAGGTAGACATTACATTATATTTCAGAATATTTTGAAATGACTGGCTGTCTTTTTATAATTAATATACGTAATAACGTTGGGCGCCATTTTTGAAATTGAATGATGCCTTGTATTAATAAAGAGTTTAATGTAAATATTAAATCATTAAATAAGGGCAAATCACCACAATTTTCAGAGTATTTCTATTGTGTAAACCTTGTCTGTCAGTATTTTAGGCTAATTAAAAAGAAATGTATTTATTACTTTTCAAATAAAATGGTTAATTGCCCCCTAAGCTTCTTAATTTACAGCAATAGTTATTCTTTTTTCAAAAAAACAGCATCGCGTTGCTAGCTAACTGCGATCTGATATTGTTTATAGGAAATTAGTTTTAGTTATTAATTTACATAAACGGAATAAAATTTGATAACATTTTTCTAAAATCTAAAAATTGCTTAAATCTAAAATTGTCTTTCTTTCTTATATCTAAAAATTGTTCTTGCTAGTCACACACAACGTTTTATAATCACTACTCTGCTATAACACTTACTTTTAAAATGCACTGGACTTGAGTTTATATTTTAAACATATCACTGGCTTTTCTTTAACTCGGTTGCCCTTGTTCTCTATTGCTCTTTGCAATTTCTATTTTATCTTGCTTCGATTTCATTTACCTTTCAGCTTGCTTGCTTTGCACTGGCCCGTACTTTTATTAATAACCCTACGCTCATTTATTATGCACATAACCAACCTTTTGTGCTATTTAATTTTATTTGGTCTGGATTTAAATATGCTCAGACCTATCATATTACTTATATTATAAATCTTTCTTTTACTCAAAATTCAAATTCAAACCCTCTAAAATCTGCTTTGCTTATGCCTGCCTTTATTCCTCTAATTATGCTTCTTGCATCTCATTACCAATGCATTTAATAACTTCAACTAGTTTAGATTGCAATTAAATAAAATATTTTAACTCTGTGCTTTAATTGACTTTGTTCAATATTTCTCACTGCATACAGAGCCAAATTGTGAGCTTAAAACCATCTCAATGTATACACACGAGCTATAAAATTTTGATATTCCGGCAGAAACTCGAACCGAAATGAATTTTTTATTCAAATCATATGTCACCCACTTCTAATAAAATAAAATTTTAAAATGTATTCTTAATAGCAATTTTATGTAAGAATTTAATTAGTTTGCATTTGAATAATTTTTAAACATCGTTTTTAAATATACTAGAATTTCTAAGATTTTTTTCAAGAAATTAGTTGTATTCTTGCAGGTGACGCTTGTGTTAGCGTTTTTTATTAAATTTCTAAAGTGTCACAACTTTCAAAGGATCTCCACTTTCCACAGCTCCTTGTGCATTCTTACCGTTAAGTATTCTGTTAATATTACTTATATGTATACCTAAATACCTACTACTATATCTACACTAAACTTAATAAAACTATCAATATTTACATGGTGATTAGAGCAGAATAGTAGAGTTATTGCTAATTTACATTTTTCTAAAATTGTAACTTTCAATTTTTGGTTTATGCCATAGGAAGTTATTAATTTTGGCTAACAATTAACAATTACTTTTGTAGTATTTTTAAATGCAGCTACACAATTATGTGAGGGATGAACCAGTCTTTTATCAATATACTGTTTCTTACTGATTAAAATATTTGAAGGTAATTCTACAGCTGCACTTATTCTATTTCTGCAATCTTCGCAATTAGAAACACTGTTTAATATTTTTCGAGCCACATAAGCAGAACCGTAATCACCAATGATAGAGGATTGACTTCTGATCTCGTGAAAAGGTTATACAGGATTTAAAACAAGCGGTGGTTCAACACTGATCTTTTCATCTTGTTCGATCAAGCCTTTTAATGTATTTAATAAATCTATGGAATAGTCAACTTCACAATTTGCATCAGCTGTATGGGGACATACAAAGTTATTAATTAGAAGAGCTTTACTATAACTAATAAATGAAGAACAAGTAGGGTTGGTATTTTTGATTCTGTGGCTACGGACTGACGAAAAATAATATTCATTTGGATCTTGGTTTAAATTTCTAGGAGACAGAAATTTGAAACCTTTATTTTGGAGATCGGTCAGGTAAATCAAGCTACGTATTGAAACAAAATCAGTACCTATTTTAAAGAAGGTGTAACAACTTTTATACTCGACTCCACAGAACATACTATTTAAAACTGGGACACAAAAATTCCAAAAGGAGATGTGTTCAGATTTCAGAGTAATGGCACTTCTAGGTGGCTTAGCATAAGGTGACTTTAATGATGTACCATTGATACTATCAAAAAGCTTATCGAAAAACATGAGAAATTCAGAAGTATCGCTGGCTTTGGGGTCTATGGTATTTTCTGAGTTAGGCGGCAGTTTAGAACTATATTTTCAGCAATGATACTCAACATGATAGCTACAGACTAGACTGACTAAAAACTTGAGTAGGTACAATTTTTAACTTTAATTTTTTAATTTTATCAGGATAAATATGTTTGTCGGTCAACTTATAACAAACATTAAAATGCTCCCCATATCTTTGAATTTCATACAGTTGCACTATATGTGACCAAGATTGAACTTTTTCAACACCACTAACAAAATGTAAATTTTTTGATAGTAGACCATTACGAATTCCTTTTATTAAATTAGGAAAATCGTACATAAGACATTTTTAATTCATGAACAGGATAACCTTCACACAACCTATCTACATTTTAGAATTTTTGAAAGCAATAGATAGGTATCTCACCTGGAAAATTAATAATTGGTAGAGGTAAAGAACACCGCAACAGTTTGCCATCGCAATCAACTCACATCTCCGAAAAACGTGTCTGGCATACAACATAGGAATTCCGATCCACAACAGGCAATTTTATTATTTTATTACTTGTCGTAACGGTCGGATCGGTGCGTTGGCTTCAAGGAACAATACCGTTGGCGTCAGGCTACCGAAGACTTCCATACCCCCCCCCCCCCCCCCAATCTGCATAAATTGCAAGAGAGGGAATATGCTATCTTTGTCAGACAAACCTACCTGCTGTCATCTGTAGTGGTTGGACTTGACTTAATTTGACTTATTTCCTGTTATTCCGCTTCGGAACATAGGGCTTCTACGAAGAAGCGCCACCTGACTCTGTTTTTGACCATTTCTTTAATTTCTCTCCATGTTTTACCGGTTGTTCTGATCTCTTCATCTATTGTTCTTCTCCACCTTGTTTTAGGTCTTTCTCTTTTGCGTTTGCCTTGGGGATTACTAATATTGTGTTCGAGTCGGCGTATTAGAGTAAACATAACCTGCTCATAGATAAAGAAAGAGTATACATTGCCCACGCTCTCATTCAAAATCTGAGCTTTATGAGAGCGCCATCTAGCTTTTAAGAAAAAAATTTACTAAAAAATTAAAATTATTTTCTGTAAATTATGGTTTGTAACTATACTATTGGCGCGTAATTCAATCTATTATTTACTGCCAATTTTTATATTTTAATATGACAGTTTGTTTGACCAGCAACTATATTTGCATTTGCGAGGCAGAGCATTGTGAGTCAAACAGAGCTACTTTTAATCCGAATAATACTTACTATTTTTTCTACAACCAAGCAACGTGTAAAATATTTAATATTTTAAATGACTGACTGCTTTTGACGTTTGACATTTAAAAAGCAATAGGACAATTCCATCTATAGCCGACCAAATGGAATCTATTTTTAGTTCATAGGAAGTAATAGTATACATATTATGTGTTTTATCGGAATTTTTTCACTGTCTAGGGTGTATACCACACGACGTTACGGGAGTTTTGATCTACTCCCGTCTTCAGGTGTTCCTGGTTAGTCCTGAGAAGAACTGATATTGTACGCATTTATTCGTAAACTCTTGCCTCCGCCCTCGTGTGATATACACCCTAGACAGTGGAAAAATTCCGATAAAACACATCATAATAGACCACTGCCAAAAAATGACATTCAGAGAACAAATATACATACTGTTTTATTAGGATTAAAAGTGGCACTTTGACGAGCAATTATGTTTGCATTTGCATGGCAAAACGCAAAAATTGCAAGTGAAACAGAGTCACTTTTCAACCGAAAAACAGATACTATCTTTTCCGTAACCCAGAAAAATACAAAATATTCAAAATTTGATGATTGGTTACTTTTGACTTTCCTCATTTAAAAATCATTATGACAACTACATCCACAGGCGACCAAATTGTTACAGCATCAAATTGACTTATTGACACTTACGGCTGTGTGAGTACCAAATAACTAGACAAGTCCGGGAAATGTGCACGCTCACCCTGAAAATCATAAGAAACAGACTAAAGGCCTCAGTTCAAATACGCTCAGGGAGGGGGTCGAGGTCCTAAAACGAAACACCACAGAGTAAGCGTGTTGAGGTATATATAGGGTGTTATAAAATAAAAGGGCGCCACGGGTTAAACGGGGCGAAAAATACTCTAATAACTATTTCTGGAAGCCACAGCGCAGCGAAGAACGCAACAACCTACCTGCAGCACGCGTCTACCACGTCCGGGCCTTACCTTACATTGATCGTAACATAGTGACTTAGTCCCCCTGTAAACAAACATACACAAGACACAAAGGAAGAAAATAAGGCGGTACAGTTAATACATTTATTGGGCCACTTCACAAGACCAACCAACAGCTTACATGGTACCGACGTTGCCGGCACGTATGACAATCTGTACTAACCTACTTATGGGATACGCCCAGCTGGGAAGCGCTTTACCTAAAAATTACGACGCATGCTGAGGCGTACACAAAGACAAAATTAGTTCCAGCTAAATTATGAAAAGTATATTACAAGTATATTACGAGTATATCACGCACGCGTGAGGTTCACACGTGGGTGTAGCAGACGCGAGAATGCGAGTTTAATTATAAATAACAAACAAGACTTCTCGCAACGGATCACTGTAATTGCTGTATATGAGTTTATTGCCAGACAGACAAGAATGAATTTAATGCAACACAAGCAAGACAGCTTGCATGCGAAGCCGTGTGCGACACTATATATGAATTAAATGTAAAACAAACAAGACAGCTTGCAGCGAAGCCGTGTGCAGCACTATATAATAATAATAATAATAATGGACTTTTATTTTCGGTCTAGACATAAACAAATAATAATAATAATGACAATGAAGATACTTAAATATTACATCAGTTAAAAAAAAATTAAAATAGTAATGAACTAAAAATGTATAATAACATTAGACCGAAAATCGCAAGGCAGAGTTCAGTAATGTAGTGAAACTACTACTGATCTCCCACTCAAACCTTGTTATAACATTAAAACTATGTCGTGCAAACGCAAAAAAAACAAAATACATAATTTAAAAATAATAATAATAATCAACTTGCAACACACTAACATGGAAATTTAACTATATTAAACTTTTAACTTTATCGACTCTATTGACTCTCGAAAAGATGACTGCGCATATGTTTTTTAAACGAAATTACACTAAGACTCTTAAAATCAGCAGGAACAGCGTTATAAAGTTTATAAGCACAGTAAGAAAAAGAACGTTCGAAAAGGGCAGTTGTGTGAAGTGGAGGGGTGATCAGACCTTTGTTTCTAATATTCAAGTTATGTACGTCTGTTCGAAAAGATATACGCCTATGTAAATAAGAAGGTTTTTTATGCAAAATAATTTTATGATATAAAGTAACAGCTTGCAAAATGAAACGATTTTTCATGTTCAACCAGCCAGTTTCTTTGAGTTTATGAGAAATGTGATCATATTTGCGAATTCCAAAAATATATCGTAAGCATGAATTCTGTACTCTTTGGATACGACCTCGATCAGAAGCATCCAAACAGGGACCATAAACAGGAGCGCAATACGTGAATTGTGAAAGGACCAGCGAATTACATAAAATAGTTTTAGCAGTTTTAGATAAGTAAGGTTTATGTGGATATAGGATTCGTAATGCAGCATAAGATCGCTGGACGTTATTTGCAACTTGCTCCCTATACCTAAAGGTGTTGTCCATTACCAAACCCAAGTTTTTTCCTTGATCGACAACAGGTATTCTCGAACCATTAATAACTAAATTTATCGCGTCTTTAACCTTAGAACAAACATTTTTGCTACCAAATAAAAGTACCAAAGATTTGTTTGGGTTCAGTAAGAGATAATGTTTTGATGAAATGTCGTGTACTTTTATAAGATCATTATTTATGTTACTAAGAGCAAGTTGCAAATCATTAGGTTTAAAAGAATAACATAACTGCATATCGTCAGCATACATATGAACTTTACAAGAATTAATACCTTGGAAAAGGTGACTAGTATAGATGGAAAAGAACAGCGGACCCAATATAGATCCCTGAGGAACACCCGATGTTGTTAGCGCTTGAGAAGATATCTGATCCCATACTTTTACACACTGCATTCTGCTACTAAAGTAGCTTATTATTAGATAGATAGAATTTTGTTCTAAACCTATATAATGAAGAATAGAAAATAATAATAAATTAATTAATGTATCAAAGGCTTTACTAAAATCAAGTCATATCAACAAGGAGAGTTTGCCATAATATGTAGCTTTGAATATGTCATCAGTAACATTTAATAAAGAGGTTGTGCAGCTATGTTCAGGTTTGAACCCAGATTGAAATTCCGGAATTAGGTTATAGTGTATGAGATGTTCTTGCAGCTGTTCATGTAAAATCTTTTCAAAAACTTTTGAAAGAACTGGTAAGATGCTAATAGGATGGAGGTCCTTATATGTTTTAGGTTCACTACATTTTGGCAATAGAATTATTACAGCCTGTTTCCAGGCATCGGGAAAACATTCTCAGTGATACAGCAGTTTATAATATGAGTAATATATTGGACTATTGTTGGACAACACAGCTTAATCATATGAGTATTGAGACCATCAAGACCAAAAGATTTAGATTGCAAGTTATTTAATATTTTAAATATAACACCAACATCAACTGTACGGAAACGAAATACGGTATCCATATTATTTACAGTATTAGAATTGTAAAAATGTATTAAATCCGGATCGTACGTCTGTTGCGGTATACTGTCAATGAAATATTTATGTATTTCATCTGGTTTATTTAAGTGAAGAGGAATGTTGTTATTGTTTGAGTTCGAAAGTTGCAAAATTTTCAAATTATTCCAAAAAGATTTTGTATTACAAGACAGCTTGCAGCGAAGCCGTGTACAGCACTATATATGAATTGAATGCCACACAAACAAGACAGCTTGCAGCAAAGCCGTGTACGGCACTATATATGAATTAGATGTAAAACAAACAAGACAGATTGAAGCGAAGCCGTGTACGACACTGTATATGAATTGAATGCAACACAAACAAGACAGCTCGCAGCAAATCGGTATGCGTCACAATTTAGGCACGTGTTAGCGAAACAGGTTATCGACACAATGTTGTTACTTAATTACTAGCTCGGCTTCAAAGACTGAAGGAATGCGCTACTTGTAGGCGTCGTCCGTTACTGCAGTGGCATCCGGAATGTTCCCCTATGCATCAAGCGTGCGTGTGATGTGACTGCTCCCTTGGCGAAATACGGAAATGGGCAAAGCCGTTAATTGGATTACTCGGCGATTAATCTCGTCGAAACTTTGACGGACAAACTTAGCCGAAACCCGCCTTCATACGGATGAATGAACCCAAACAGCAGGCCCCCGTTCGGACACCAACAACAAAACACTCGTCACCTCCAAGCTAGCCCAGCACTGTCTGACGCTCGAAGCTACCAAACACGTTCACGAGGCCAGCTGCCGTCATAAACGGCCGGAATAACCAATCGGGAGCTAGGGCTACGTGTCATCATGCTGCAGCTGTCCCTGTTCGAGAGACATCGGCAGAAGATTCAAATAAACTTGGGGAGGGTTTCCTCACTCGCTTTAACGGGCTAAATTTTAAATCTTAGAAAACAGACGCTTTACAATAAAAGGGACACGCAGCTGCATAAGCGGGACCAAGAGCCACGTGTGGGCTAGAATTTTGCGTGATGCGGAAAACTGCCGTTAAAAGATGCTATAATGCCGAAACGGGTCTGAAATACAGGCGGACTCGCCAGGTATGTACTAAAACTGTTCTAAAGGTTTGTTTAATTATCGGAATTAAGGAAAGATAGAAAATGGCCTGACAAAATGGAAGTTACTTTTCATTCCTAGGAAGTAATAGCTATTTGTATATCTAGGGAGCAAAGCTATTCACTTCCTCCTGCTTGTGAATTTAATGCCCGACGCATTAGCGGAGGGCATTAAACACACAAGGGAAGAAATGAACCTTTGCTCCAGTGATATATACATTGAGTAAGTTAAGTATGGAAACGGTGGTATTACTTGAATACGGTCACAGATAGAACTTTGAAATTTGGTATAAAAGTAAAACATACAGTTTTCTAGTAATATTCGGGGTTCCAATTTTTTTATCGATTGTTACGACTGCAGCACTGCCATCTTAATTATTTTGTAAATTAAAATGGGGATTGAAAGTACCACCATTAGAAATCTGTTTTTGTGTAGAATCCAACAATGTAGCACTTGATATGGCAGTTTTGAAAAATAACTTTACTATACCAAATTAAACTTGAAGAATATTAGTTTCAACGGCTTGCTAGATATGCTAAAAATTTAGTTGGCGGTGAATGCTTCGTTTTGTTTTTCAACTTTAAACAGTACCTTTATGAAGAATACTCATTTAACCATTAGGGTATGTTTCATTAAATAAATTACATATTTCCGCATAACTACGTCTTCTATCACCATACGCTATCATCATGAGAATCTCTATTCTCTCCTTTTCTGTAACATTTTTCATGGTACTTTCTCACTAACTACGCAAATTCAAACAACACTTATAATTTTTGAATTTTAAAATTTGTTAAACAACAGTGGCATTGTTTTGTTTTCAGCGCTTACTATCGGTTTCAGTTATCTAATAAATTTTTATCTGCAACCTTTAATTTGGTGTAGTAAAGTTATTTCTCAATACTGCCATATCGAGTGCTACATCGTTGGATTCTACACAAAAACAGCTTTCTAATGATGGTACTTTCAACCCCCATTTCAATTTAAAAAAATAATCAAGTTGGCCGTGCTGCAGTCGTAACGATCGATAAAAAAATTGGAACCACGAATATTAGTAGAGAACCGTATGTTTTACTTCTATACCAAATTTCAGAGTTCTATCTATGGTCGTATTCAAATAATACCACCGTTTCCATACTTAATTTACGCACTGTATAGGTATGAGATTTTCTTCGAAGGCCAGTTTTTAATGCAAAATTTTTCAAGTTTTGCTTTAGGAATTTATTAGATGTGTATCTAGTAACTTTAGATTTTTGTGATATTGCCAAGCTTTGGTGTGGTATCCATGGTGACATGAACACAAATGCCGGGAGTTAATAAAAATTGGCTCCCGCTGGTTGGAAATTGATAGTTTTGTTTCCTAAAACTAGGGCGCAAAAGCTGACTTTCTATACAGTTAGTAAAAAAAAGTATTTTATAATACTAGGAACTAAAAGTGTTTTATAGCCACATACACTTTTTGTGTCAGTAAGAGAAACGTCAACTTCAATGACAGATTCTGGTATTAAAAGTAATGACTTTTAAGACGGTCGCAGAAAAAACTTGTATACGAACATTAAGCATATGTACGACCGTCATGCACCTTAATTTTTACTTCCTTTTACAATAAAGGAAGTATTGGATTCACCCCAAAAATTCGAAATTGAGTTTTCAACAGATATTCACGTTTTAGAGTCCCCTGATCCCAAAAAACATATTTTTTTTCATTGGTCTGTGTGTGTGTCTGTGTGTGTGTCTGTCTGCCTGTAAACAGAATATCTCAAAAACGAAAAGCGGTTTGGCGTTGAAACTTCATATATAAGTTTTGTGTATTATGTATATGAGACAGCAAGCTTTTGAAAAAAATCGCATAACCGGAAGTAGGTGTTTACTCTTGTGATTTTTCAGTTTTTTTCGATTTTTTCAAAAACGGCCATAACGATTTTTTTTAAACTTTACATTTTTATTACATTTTAAATGTGTATTGATGTGAGATAGGTGATTTTCCAGTTGAATACTTCTAAAATGGGTTTCTTTTGTTTTTTTGTCTATTTTTTTATTAACTCTTATTTTAAATAGAACACCCGGTATATTATTACATTTTTGAATTCAGCTTAAAATTCTAGAGAAAATTTGTCTCTTCAACTAACGCTCTATTTTGTACTGTTTTTGCAGAATTTGTAATTTTTGAAAATTTTTGACAAATGCTTAAAACATTTTAAATCAAATTTTTGGCTAATTATAAGATCACTGTAAAAGGAAGTTGTGTGCGTGTATCACACCAGATTTTTTGAAATAATCATACACTCTCCCACTCTCATGTAGCTGTAATATTTTAAAAAATCAAGATGCCAAGTTTAAAACCAAGAGTGTGCTACAAGTCCTTATGTTTGTACTAGCATACCTTACTATTAGAACTGCATCTCATAAGATCATTAAATACACTGTTAATGTTATTTTTAACAATCTTAGTTTAGAGAATAATTTTTTTGTATGTGAAGTGTTAGAAAAAGATTATAATATAAATATATCATATTAATTAATGTAAAAGACTTTGTATAGGTATCTACAGTTAGCTTCCCAAAAGGTATACATTCCAAAATATTACTCTTATGTATAGAATTTTGATTACTTCATAGATACTATAACCAAAACTGTACATTATAAACTGATCATACAACCCCATAAGAGGTGTATAACAATTATACTTATTGGTTTAAGGTCATTAATGAACAATAAATTTGTTTATTTTAAATAGCGATCTAACTTTTATTATGGCAATTAACAACACACCAACATAACTGTAATTATGAGTACATTTTGCACTCAAATCTGTAATATATAAATAAAATGAAATAAAATTCTAAGAACGTTTTATAATACAAAAAGCTTTATACAAGGAACTGCATAGGTAATAAGCTAATTAAAATAATAATTTTACATAACATTATTAAACAAAACCCACTTTTGTGTAATATTACAGAGTAATTTAATGATATAGATCTCGCCGTTCGCGAGGGTTACGTTCCAGAAGAATGCTGCTATGCGCAAAACCGCGATGCGCAAGTAAACACATAAATGATAAAAACGGGGTTAGGTTCCATTAACTAGATTTATTTATACTATGCAACCTCAAAAAACCAAAACTTTTCTGCGTTGTTTGTCTGGCAAATCTGAAGCAAAAACTTTACTCTCTGACGACATGGTTTTCCGTGTTTTAAAAATTAAACTCAATTGAATTTTCGGCAGAAACGCTCGAGAAGACCGTAAAGCTTGAACTAAAATTCCATAATTCATACGTAACATAAGTCTGCCACTTGAATCTAGAGCTCAAATGTCCATTTGTTTATTCAAGTTATAATTTTACAATTTATTTCATTTCCAATTTGGTAATACGAGATTCAAAAGAATAGGTTCGATAAGTGTGTTTACAAGTTCGTGATAAATAATGTTATTAGGTGTTCATGACATAAACTGCATACGTCTGCTTTATTTACTTACCGCCGGTCGTATAAAGGTCACTAATCTAACTTTAAATCGCTGTTAATATAAGCAAAAGCTTATCAAAACGTCGGCGCCTATGACATATTATTCATTAGTAAACACATTTTTATGCGTTTTTGTTGATTTTAACAGCGAATTAAAGTTAACGTCAGATTAGTAGCCTTTATAAGACCGGCCGTTGGTGTGTAAAAGTTGAAATAGTTGGCAATTCCATCCGCAAACGGAAAAGAAAAGGGAGCACAAAGGTGCCCCGAGTAAAATCAATTAAATAACAGGAATTTAAAATGTATTTAAAGATATCAGAAAATCATATAAATTATCTATCTTAATTTTCTTTTGCGATTTTTCATGGCTACTACTACTTTTAAAGGATCATTATAATCAGTACGACTATCTTCTTCAATAAAAATATTATTAATCTTTTATATAGCTAAACAAAACGAAATTTACAATTAAACTTAGGGTTTGTTCAGTGCAGTCCTTAGGACCATCACAAAAAAGATTCGATAATTCTGTAGCTGTTCTATCAGTTGCTGTTAATTTTAATTTTACTCCATAAGCCATAATAACATATGTAATCTCTTTTGTAATATTATCAATACCTAATAATTTTAAAATGTCGCATAAAATTAGTGCTAGGCGAAGTCAGCAAACCGGGAGCATAAGATCTACCTACAACTACTTCATCATATGCTGTAGAATCTATAGAAATGAGTAGCTGTTTACAGATGATACAAGATTTTGTTTTTCTAAATAACCTCCTTGCCACATAGCCAGCTATGCAAGTCATAGTACATTCCCCAAGATAAGAAGACTGCTCGTCACAAACAATTAACGGGTATACAAGTAATTTAATCTCTGGAAGCACATATGTAACTTCATCGGCTTCAGTTATAAAAGCTGTTAAAGTAGATATCAAGAGCTTCTACTGTACCATCATCAGCTTCACAATTTGTACCAGCAGACTGTGGTGAGAAGAAATTATTTATTAAGAGGGACTTAAATAACGAAACAAATGTACTACAAGTGGGATTGCTGTTTTGCACTCAATGACTACGAATACCTCCAAAGAAGTTTTCAAGAGGATCTTGATTTAAACGTCTCAACAAAAGGTATTTAAAACCATTATTTTGAAACCGTACCCAAAGATACTGTAATCCATGAAGTGAATAAAACCAATTTTTGAAAGTAGGTATTACAATTTGTTTTGTAGATTTTGGAGTTGTTAAATACATGGAAGAAAGAACTGGCCGAGCTTTATTCCAAAAAGGAATATATGGAATTGTTGCACTAACTGAATACTTTAATTGTTTACCATGTTGTGGTTGAATATTGTGTGCATTCACACTATCAAATAATTTATCCATAAATAGGATAAGCTCTGCCGTTTGATTGACGTTAGGACTGACAGAGCAACTCTCTGGAGAAGCAGCTCCTAATGCAGCTTTTACTTTTAATGCAGCTGCAGTTCGCAGCTAGGCACAGGAGACTTTAATTTTTTTAATATTATTAAACAAAACATGCTGATCAGTTAATTTGGGGCATAATCGAAAGTCATATGAGTAGTGTACCTAGGGGTGTTCTGGGACACTTTTGACCTTATATTTTTTCAAGGGCACGAAGAGTTGGCGAGGTCAAGTTCACGTGACAAGGTCATTGACCCCAAGGTCACATGGCGAGGTCAAGGTCATGTGGCGTGCCATCTGAGGTTGGGGCTACGATGAATTTTAGTGCTAAAAGTCTAATTTTGCATTTTTTTTCAAAAATATGAGAAAACAAGATTCCTACGATGAATTTTGGGTAGAAAAGTCTAATTTTGACAATTTATTTTCTAAAAATATAGAAAAACAAGATTTCTACGCTTATCAAAATTTTTCCCAGGCTCGACGGGATGTGAGTTATTGTCTGGGAATGCAAATGTCAAACTTGTCGAGACTTGTATAAACGGGTGTGGGTGTCTGGAAAAAATTTACACCGGATGTTATTGTCTACACCGGATGTTATTGTCTGGGGTGAGGTCATTGATCACAAGGTCATGTGGTACTTCTGGTTTCCACTATGAATTTTGGGGCTAAAAGTCTAGTTTTAATTTGTTTCCAATAAATAAAAAATACAAGATTCCCACGTTTAATTTTGAAGCTAAAGGTCTAATTTTGAAATTTTTACAAGATTCGCTCGCTTATCAAATTTTTTTTAGGCTCAACCGGATTGAGTCATTGTCTGGGAATATCAGACTTGTCGAGACCTGCAGATGTGGGCGTCTGACCGGACGTTATTGTCTGCGCATTTGCTGAATGCGTCTAAAATAATTGTATGGAGTCATTGTTTGAGAAATGTGCAAGGTTGCTAAAAACTATTTATCGAATGCAGTTAACTTGTTTGTAATGCATTGAATATTGACATGAATAATTTTAAAAATCCTTAAGTTGTTAGGTTGACTGTGTCAGGTTTCCACGAATAAAACTAAAGCTCCTACAGGCCAGATTCTTGGATCAAGTATTGAGTCTACATTTTGCTCGTTGATTGTGACTTTAAAAAAACTATAACTATTTGGGTATCAACTTAGCAATTTTTCACATTCAAGCTCAGGAGTTGTGTGTTTTAATAAGCTTCTTATTTCCTCGTCACTAGTTTGCGGATATATTCTAGATACAAATACATGTAATTTCTTCTGTACAGCTTTAAGTTTAGAGGTCAGATTTGCTCCAACCGCCACTGGTACGGAACGTTTGGGCCTTGTATCCGTGCTTCTGGCAGGATTTTCTGCTTTATTTGCTTGCAACTGGATTGTACTACTGTTTGAGTTTTAGCCACGGCACTATATGTTATAACTACATTTTTATTCTGATTAGTCTCCAAAACAACTAAATTATTTTTATTTTAAGAATTTACAACTTTTCGTTTCACTTCGTCGTGCAGGTAATGTTTGAATAGATAGCAAATTTACTTGCATTTTTTAAGGAATCGATTGCTACTTGCTGGTTATTAATAGTCAAATTTTTTTGGGATAATGATTCTTTAAGATACTTTATTTCAATTTGAAAAAAACCTTCATTTGATATATTAGCGGAAACGCATTGCCTGCAAGACTAATCTCACTTTCGTTGATAATGCTGCAATCTATTTACTTCTTGTGTTAGCACCTTGATTTTAAGAACGTTATGGTAATACTAGATGTATATACGAAATATGTGAGATTATTTCCAGCTAAAAGATGCAACACTCAAAATGTTTTTGAAAAAATGTAAATAATAATTTTATAGAATTTGGAAAACCAAAGTAAATATTAGCAGATAATACAACTTACTTTAAAAACCCATGGTTTATAAATACAATAATAAAGCAAAGCATAAAAATTGGCTTTTGTAGTATAAGACATCTGCAAGTCAATCCTAAACTGGTAGAACGCTAACACAGCGGAGTCTTAAATACCAGAATTTTATAATACAAAACGGAACGATAAAAGAGTCGTCTGTTGATCATATTTAACCACCCAGCATCTTTCAGTTTATAAGTTATCTTCTCATCTCCTTTATCAGTATCACAGGTGTTAATAGAAGTTATATTTGCGTCTCGCCAGATGTCAGACCTGTCGAGACCTGTTTAAACGTGAACGTCTGGGCGGATGTTATTTTCTGGGCATCAGCCGAATGCAGCTAATGAGGGACTCAATGACCTCTATTGTGTGAGCTGGATGTGATTGTTTGAGAAATAATAATAATAATAATAATAATAATAATGCCGTTTATTGAACCAACCAAAGAAAATATAAGTAACATAATTTACATAGTAACTGGGTAATAAGGTTCAAAGGGGCAAAGTTCAAACATGCTAAATTAATAGCAGTCTGTTCTACCAATTAACCCCATACAAAATGTGAAAATAAAAATAAAATTATATTAAAATTTAAAAAAAAATTAAAAAAGAAAGAAAGAAAATAAAAGAGAAGCAAGGACAATCGTTCAGTGGTTTAGTTTAGTTGAGAGCTGCTGAAAAAATCAAATAATACTCAAGCAAAAAAAACATTATTTATTTATTTATTTATTTATTTATCACCCTAACAGCTTACGCTAATTACAAGGATGTAACTTAGAAATTAAACAATAACAAATTAGCCCTTAATACATACATATAAAGTAATTAGGATTTCCTAAATAAACCAAATCAAGAGAATAAATTATTCTAAATCTAAATGGAGATAACTAAAATAACAATATTGTAAAACTAAAATAGTGTAGAAAAGGGGTTGCATAAAACAGCAGCACCCAAGAAAATACATATATAACCACCTAAAACTACTTACAACTAGAACTTACATAAAACTACGAGGATCTCAGGTTCAGCATATAACGTGTACATTGAATATTCATGTTATGAATATGTACTTTAATGTACTGTAGTGGGGTGCTAAATATTATTTTAGTCATATTTGTAATATTTTCTGATTTCCGATATAAAAATTTTATAGTTTAATGATAAGTCAATTTCTGCAATCTTTAGTATTTCATTCAATAATCTTATCATGCATAGATAAGGTATGGAGAAAGTGAAATTTACATGAGGTATGTGAAATGTTATGTTAGTTCTGGTAGGTTTTGTTGGTACTTTCAATTTTAGCAATGATAGAAGGTAACTCTCATGTATTCTGTAATTCCATAGTTTATATCCGAAAATGAGTAATGATATATTTCTTCTATTCTCAAGACTTTGAATTTCAAATATATTTCTCAAATAAATTGATCTGATTATCTTATAATCGGGATAGACAGAAAAAATTTTAAAGTACAAAAAACGTAAAAATTTATTTTGAATTTTTTCAACATCTTTTATTATTCCAACTGCATGAGGGAACCATACCGTTGACGCATACTCCAGCTTCGGTCTAACCAGTGCAAAATTTAATCTTTTTGCCGTTTCTATGTTTTTAAAGTTGTACGATTGTCTTATGATAAAACCCAATGACTTATAAGCACTTGACGTAATATTTTCTACGTGCCTTTTAAAACTTAACGTGGTATCATAAGTTACACCTAAATCCTTTATCAACTGTATACGCTCCAGTGCTTCTCCATTTACTTTGTAATCAAAGATGATTGGAGTTTTGGAACGTGAAAAAGTTAGAACTGAGCACTTTGGTATGTTTAAAGGAAGTTTATTTGTATAACTCCATTCGTATAGTTGATCAATGTCATATTGCAAACTTGCGCAATCAGCAACTGATTTGATTTTGATAAACATTTTTAGATCATCGGCAAAAAGTAAAGATTTAGAGAAGGAAAAAACATCAGGCAAGTCGTTTATATATATTAAAAAGAGTAGGGGTCCCAAGTTAGAGCCTTGAGGTACGCCCGAGTTTGGTGTGAACTTGCCTGACGTATTACCATCAAATTTAACTCTGAGCGATCGCGATTTTAAATAAGAAGAAAACAAGGTTAACATACCGAAGGATAGCCCACATTCGGCAAGTTTCTCCAGTAGTATGTCATGATCGACTTTGTCAAAGGCTTTTTGAAAATCTGTATAAACTACGTCTATTTGTTCTTTTTGTTCAAGTGCATCATATATATGATTAGTAAACATGTGGAGATTTGTTACCGTGCTTTTTTTGTTGACGAAACCGTGCTGTGCTACGTTTACAAGACATTCAACTTGAGAAAATAGCTTTTTATAAATTATTTGTTCAAATAACTTGGCTGGAGCTGAAAGTATTGCAATAGGATGATAGTTGTTGACCGAAGCTTTACAGCCTGATTTGTGCAGTGGAATGATGATCGAATCTTTCCACTTTTCGGGGAATGTAGAATACTTGATAGCAGTGTTGAAAATGTGCAATAGTGGTTGCTCTAACCACTCGTAGCACCCTTTTAATACATATGGAGGAATCATATCTGGACCTGCTGCTTTTTTGGTTTCAATTTTTTAATAGCTTCCCCGTATTCTTTTTTTGTGATTACATCCGTATTAAATACATGTACATGAGTAATTACTGTATTGCCATTAGACGCGATTTTGTAGTTTGGTGAAGTATTTGAATAAACGGACTGGAAGTACTGGCCAAAAGCATCGGCAGCGGCTTTGCCCTTACATGTAGTGTCTCCATATTTTATTATTGATTGTTTATTATTAGAAGAACTTTTGTGTTTTATATAATCCCAAAAATTGTGCAAATCAGTGTTGATTGCATTCTCTGTTGCTACCAAGTATTCCCCATAAGCCGATTTTGTCCGAGACTTCAATTCACGTCGTATTTTTTTGTATTCCTTATCAAAAACATCTGATACAGTTCGAAGCTTACAAAGATGTTGTTTATGTTTACATAATTGGATAATTTCGTCGGTAAACCAAATAGGATACTTTATTCGCTTTTTTACAGTACTAGGAACAACAGAATCAAAAATTTGGTATATAATATTATAGAAATTCTCTAAAGCTATATTTGGATCGCCATTGCTTATAACAGTTTGCCAATCTGCATCTCTGATAGCCAGGGCCAGAGCTAAAAAGTTACATTTTTTAAAATTGTAATAACTGGGGCCTGCATCAGGTTTACTATTAGCACCTACAGCAAATTTTATTTCTAATATCAAAGCCGGATGGTGTAGATAATCTTCTCTAACAAGTGGATTACTTTCACGTACTACATTTAAAACAAAACACGATTTCTCTGATGAAATAACTAAGTCCAAGGTTTTATTATTAGAATTTCTAATGCTATTTACAAGTTTAAGTGAGTGCAATTTAGTGAAAATAGACAGCTCTCTGTGTTTTTGATCCAAATATGCCAGATCAGTATCAGGGCCTTCTATATTCTGTAAATTGAAGTCTCCGACAAGAATAATGTTATCGTAATTACTACTTACTTTTTCTGTAATAAACTGATAAAAGCTGGAGTACCAGTCAACAGGTGAGGCTGGTGGAAAATATACATTTATTATTACGATTATTTTTCTTTTAATTTTAATTCTAAGATAAATTGCTTCAAAGTGAGTGTTTTCAACTTTACAGAATTCTAACGTTTTATGTCTACTACTAACTGATACTAAGACGCCACCCCCTCTTGTATTGTTTGTAATACTCAGATTTCGGTCACATCTATAAGTGTCATAAAAAGAAATATCAAGCAGTTCGCCATCTGATATGTTACCTGTTAACCATGTTTCAGTTAAACATATTATATCGTAATCTTGCTCCCACGATTTACTGTACAATTCGTTCAGCTTGCCCCTGAGACCCCTGCAGTTCTGATAATACACCTTAAACATAAAATAAAATAGTCTATGGCATAAGAATATTAATTTAATATAATCCCTTATTACTAGGTTCCGTCTACTCTGCATAAACAAAAATTTTAACTAAAAAACGGCCAAAAATCACATCCAACACATACTTATTAAATTGAACTTAATTTAACTACTAGTGCAAGGAACGGATTGCCTGCAATAAGAGAGTACATAATACACAACCTTAATCACAGTGTTCCAGACTTACATTATTTTGTCTAAATCTTCAACAGTCTTGTTGGAGTATATCTGAACCTTTTTCTTCAGATAAATGATGCCGTCCCGGGTCCATACATCTCGATACCCAAAGCGTGATGCAGCTTCATTAAATAGAGACAACCTTGTACGCGTTAAGTCTTCCTTAATTACAGTTCCGCTTCCTTTGAGCATTTTCCTATTTTTTAAGACTTCATGTCTGTAGCGATAACTGCAGAATTTTACGATAATAGGCCTGGGTTTTACTCGTCCGGTTTTGTCGCGGTTATCACTAACCTTGCCCGTGCGGTGCGCTCTTTCTATTGCATTGATGTCGATTTTGCATTTTAATTTCGTATTAAATAAATTAACAAGGACATCATCCAGATCTTCGCCAGCTTCTTCACGTATACCGAAAATTCTTAAACAGTTCCTTCTGGAATATTGTTCCTGATCATCTAATTTCTTATTTAAACTAACAATTTCCAGTTTGGCCTCTTTTAATTCACTGCTAACAGCTGCAATTTCTTTGGTGCATTTTTCAATAGCTAGGGCTACCGCTTTTTCAACTCATGCATTGATACTACTCTCCAATTTGTCCCAAAATTCCTTGTTTTGAAGAATGTTGCTCACGCTTGCATTGATGATCCCCTTCAGTTCCTCCTTATCTTCCCTCGTCAGCATTTTAATTGATTTTCTTAAATGAATAAGCAGGTATCAATGTCATCCAATTTGCACTAGGTCGGAATGGTGTATGTATTTAGACCGGCACAATACAGATTTAATTCACAGAGAGACGGAAACACGTCCGCTAACAGCAACGGCGCATCACAATTATTGTCTACCCATTAAGAAGCAACAGAGATGCAGTTTAAAATTAGATAAAGACTTAAATTTTTTAGGTAAACTATTATAAGAACTGGCAATATTATAACTAAATGATGGTTTATACAGTTGAGACTTGTGCAATGGAATAGCAATTAGATTTTTATTTCTAAGATCAAATGAATGACTAGTAGAAGTAAACTTAATTTTATTAAAAAGGTATGGAGGAGTTTCAGTAGTAATAATTTTGTGAAATAAACATAAAGCATGTAGAGTTCTTCTGTTGTTCATGTCAAGCCATTTTACCTCACTTATCTTGGAAGAAACAGATTCATATTTTCTAATTCAAAAAATTAGCCTCAAACATGAATTTTGAATTCTTTGAATCCTTTTAAAATCTATACTATCAGGGCAGGGTCCATACACGAAATCGCAGTAATTAAATTGTGATAGAACCAATGAGTCACAAAGTAATATTTTAATTTTTCGATTTAAACAATGTCTGTAGCTATATATCAGTTTCAAGTTAGAAAATGCTTTTTTAATAGTACTTGCGATGTGATCTCTAAAGATAATTTTGAATCAATAAATAATCCGGGATTCTTAGCGCATTTGAAAATTTTGATATTAACATCTTTAACTTTAATGGAAATTCTGTCTTCATATGTTTCCCTTATTTTATTTTTACCAAAAAGTAAAACTACAGTTTTATCTGCATTAATTTTTAAATTATGTGCCTCCGAAGTTTTGATTAAAGTATATACATCTGAACAGACTAACCGAATAGCAGCATCTACATCGTTCGGGAAGAAACTATACAATAATTGTGTATCATCTGCATATATATTATATTTGCAATATCTCAGAGCCTTAAAAAACAACACGAATATATTGATTACAAAAGAGGACCAAGAACTGAGCCTTGTGGAACACCAGCAAGTACAGCACATGGAGTAGAGTATTTTTTATTTAAAATAACTTTCTGAGATCTGTTACTTAAATAATTTTTAATAAGAGAAGTAGCATTATTGCTAAAACCAATAAAATGTAATAGAGCAATCAAAGTAGTGTGGTTAATCGTATCAAATGCTTTAGAGTAGTCCAGAAGCACAACTACCGATAACTTATTGGCATCGATAGCAGATAGAATATCATCAGTAATATTTAACAGCGTAGTTGTGCAACTGTAACCAGCCCTAAAACCAGATTGAGTATGTGGTAAAATGTCATGTAGATTAAGATGTTGGTTATCGAATATCAGTGCATTAATAAAAACAAAGTGCAAAAGCAGAGCAGTGATTTTAAAACATATGTGTGTAACGAGAAAGAACAATGTTATAAGCAATACAGACAATTTTTAGATTTAAGAAAATGTTAATATTAAGAATCATGTAATCAAACTTTACTCCGTTTATGCGTATTTGATATCAAAATTAATTTTAATTTAACATTAGCAGATCGCGGTATCATAGCAACGTGATGCTGTTTTGTTGTTTATATGAGGAGAACAATTGAAATAAAATTATAAGAAGTTTGGGCAAAATGTGCGCTTTCCTTTAATTAATGTTTTTTAACAATAAAAAGTGTTTTAAACAATTAAAAAGTATAAAGTTTTATTACCCAAATTACTGTGCATATGTGATATCGTTTGTGGCAAGTTCCGCCAGGATAAAATTATAAATTCTCCAATTCATCTGCGACTGAAGAACGACAGCCGATCACCTGAGTTTTTCGAAGATCGATTCCGGCTTATTTAAGCTCGAAACCCAGAGGTATGCAGTCCATCACACAAAGGGGGTCTGCAGGAGCATCCTGAACTAGAATTGGCAACCAGGGGAGCGGCTCCAACAGCAAAACTCCAACGGCGTCACCTGCACTTTCGTCGGTCCAAGTTTGAGCAAAACTTTCAAGCTACGATCTAGCTATAATTGAGTGTTGAGAGCTCGGAAAAGTTGTTGAACTCCGAGGATAAAGCCTGCGGAAGAAGCATATCGCATTTCCAAGAGTTCAGCTACGCCCCAATTTTCATAATTAGCATAGCGTCATTAGAATCTGCAAATTTGCAAAAATTTCCAAGCCACGAGAAACAAGTGTTTGTTGGCGTCTATCTACGTCACACCTATAAACAAATTCGTGGAGGTTTGTTGCCAAGCGCGATAATTAAATCAATTTATCTGAGGTATCCTTGCTTTATTTCAATATTTTAAACATTCAAATTGACCCTAATTGCACTGGCAAAAGTTCTGTGTTATCTGTCAGATTGAGGTTACGAATAATACGTAGTTAGAGTAGCGCATATGAGCTACTTTGGGACGATTAGTTTAAAATTTAAAATAATTTACGAATATAGCCAAATTCTGAACCCATCTGAAAGGAGTTTTTATATTTTGCCGTGAGTTAGCCTAAGAAGTATTGCGGTTCAATAAAATATTAAGAAAGGGGCATTTAACCATTTATTTTGAAAAGTAATAAATAAACTTAATTTTTAATTAGCCTAAAAATTACTGACAGGCAAAGTTAGCACAATAATATTTTTTTTTTTTTTTATTATATTTACTACAATCTGTCTTAAGGCGACATTCAGTAGTTGGTTTAACATACATAATAACAAATAAATGGAGATCGTGAAGGATATGTATCCAATGATATCACTCCTATATTAACTAAAACTAGTTTTACATACTCTGACTAATCTAATTTAAGTCTTATATCACTGTTATTCAAATCTGTGTGTTAGGTCGAGCGGTTTAAACCTTTTTAATCGCGGTTGCACCTCAATGTCGTTTTCTGTTAAGCGCTCCACTAGTATATTGGTATGAGCACTGATACGGTCACTATAACGCGCACTAAATTTTTGTATTTCCTCGTTGACGGTAGGAATTGCGAGGTCGCGTGCTATTGTTTCATTTGGGACGTACCATGGTGCGTTTACTATGGCCCTGAGTACCTTTGATTGGAAGCGTCTGATGATTTCAATGTTGGATGTACTGGCTGTACCCCATAGCTGAATGCCGTAGGACCATACGGGTTTTAGAATAGTTTTATAAAGGATTATCTTGCTTTCAAGAGAAAGCTGTGATCTACGCCCTATCAGCCAATACATTTTTTGCAGTTTCAGCCCCATTTGTTTGCGCTTTGTCCATATGTGGGTTTTCCAGGTCAATTTTTTGTCTAAGTGGATACCGAGGTACTTTGCGCTGTCAGCTTGGGGGATTCGTTGATTGTTAAATGTCACCGGAGGGCAAGTGCCTCTTCTTAAGGTGTATGTGACGTGCACTGACTTGCTTTCATTAATTTGTATGTGCCACTTTTTGCACCAGTGCTGTATCTCGTCAAGGTGTATTTGTAGTTGCTGAGATGCGATGGTTGGATCAGCGTTCGATGTGAGTATCGCCGTGTCGTCAGCAAAAGTGGCGACCATGTTGCCTGGTATTATCGGGAGATCCGCCGTAAATATAAGATATAATATTGGGCCCAACACACTGCCCTGGGGAACCCCTGAGTTGACAGGGTATGGGTTTGTTGTTGCGCTGCCGTAACGGATGATGAATTGCCTATCAGTTAAGTATGATTGTAGGATTTCGAAGTAGTCGGTAGGTAAAGTTTGCTTGATTTTATAGAGTAACCCCACGTGCCAAACCTTGTCGAAAGCTTGTTTAACGTCAAGGAATGCTGCAGCACAGTATTTGCGCTCCTCGAAGTCTTTAGTAATTTTGGCTACCACCCTGTGAATTTGCTCTGTTGTTGCATGGTGTTTTCGAAAGCCGAATTGGTGATCTGGTAGTATGTGATTGTCCAGTAGAATTGGATATAGCTTCCCTAGTAGTAATTTTTCGAACACTTTCGACAAAATTGGTAACAAGCAGATTGGTCGGTATGATGCTGGTTGGTCTGTAGGTTTCCCTGGCTTTGGGATGAGAATTGTTACGGCGACTTTCCATTGTTCAGGAAAGTGCCGAAGTCTTAGTATTCCATTGAAAAGAAAAGTTATAAATTGGTAACCTTTTTGTGGAAGTTCTTTGAGGATGTTGCCTGTAATTGAGTCTTGGCCTGGGGCTTTGTGTGGGTTCACGTTTTTTTGAATGATGGTTTCTATTTGGGTGAGTTTGAATGTTTTAATTGGCGGGCTCATTTGATAAGGCATTTCTAGTAGTTGTTGTATTTCTTCTGTATTGTCTTCATCCGTCGGAAATGGTGTGAACACGTTAACTAGATGTTCTGCGAAGGTGCTCGACTTCTCGGTGTCGCTTTTTGCCCAGGTGTTGTTGAGAGTGCGGATTGGTGCTTTGTGCTGTAGTGGTTGTTTTAAGTATCTGGTTGCTTTCCAAAGTGAATAGTCATCTGTTTCGAGCGGGGACAGGTGTCTCAAATAGTTTTGTACATTTTGATTTCTAATGTCAACTAGGAGCTGTTTAAGCTCAGCGGTAGCCCGATTTAGATTTCTTTTGTCATTCGGGTGCCTTGTCGTCTGCCACCTCCTGCGTAATCTGCGTTTTTCTGCAATTTTTTGCTTGACTATAATTGGACAGTTTATTGAGTTGATGCGTTTGACGAGTTCCGGTGTGGCCTGATGAGCTGCGCTTTGAATGACCCGGTTAAAGTGTAACACTGCATCTTCTAAGTCCTTTGTCGTTTTTAGGGGAATATCAGTACGTAGGGTTTTATGAACTATTTCGCGGAAGAAGTTCCAGTTTGTGCGTTTGTTGGTGAGTGTAGGTGCCTTCTCCTTGAGTATTATATTTGTACCCAATGTTACCAGTATAGGTGAATGGTCTGTGGGGAGGTCGAGACAAGAGCTAATATTAAGAAGATTTGAGTTTATATTTTTTACAAAGCAAAGATCGAGCAAGTCTGGTTGTTTATTGGGGTCTGTGGGCCAATATGTGGGTTCGCCAGTAGACAGAGGCTGTAATCCCAAGTTATTTATAGCTTTAAGCATTTCTCTGCCTTTTGTAGTGGTTATTCTGGAGCCCCACTGGACATGCTTCGCGTTGTAATCGCCTCCGGAAATGAATCTATTGCCTAAAGTACGGAAATAATGTTCATAGTTTTGTTGTTTGTTGTTGTGTCTTGGTGGGCAGTATACTGCTGATAAAGTAAGTGGTCCTAACCAGTCTTCAACAACTATAGTTGTGGCTTGTAAGTGTGGTTCATTATATTTCAGGAGTTCGTGGTGCTTGATCGTGTTCTTAATGATTATGGCAGTGCCCGCGTGGGCAGTGCCGTCAGGGTGTTGTGTTATGTAGAGTGAAAAGCCTGGTATTTTGAGATAGCTTCGTTCGGTAAAGTGCGCTTCGGAAATCAGCACTATGTCAAGACAGTGGAGATTAATGAAAGCAGTAAGTTCTTCTTTATGGTTTATCAGCCCGTTGGCGTTCCATACAGCTAGTTTAAAGTGTTGAGCCATTATGGGTTCTAGTAACGATTGTGGTCAGCAAGTTCAGCATTGTGCTCATCTGTTCCATTAATTGTTTCATCATCTGTTTTAGGTCAGCTATGTCTGTTGAGTGGTGTGGCGGTCCCGAATTTGGTAGTTGGGTGGCGGTGTTGGCGTTGTGTTGGGTGTTGTTGGTGGACACTTGAGCGTAAGAAAAACCTGGTTGGTATAATCTTGAGGTTTGCCTTAGTGAAGGGAACATTTTTTGATATTGTTGTTTGTAGACAGGACATCCTTTATAACTTGCAGGATGGTTCCCTTTGCAGTTTACACAAGTAACATCTTTGTACTTAGTTGTATGCTCACATTGTGAAGTGGGGTGAATTCCAGTGCATTTGACGCATCTAGGTGTGCGGAAGCAAAAGTTTTTCGTGTGTCCGTGTTTCTGGCATCTCGAACATTGAGGTATGGTTTTTTTAGGACGTGGTGGTTCGAATTTTACTATAGAGTGCATAAGTTTGTCTATCTTATATACGTCTTTATTATTATCTGATGGCTTTAAGTCTATGACGAAGAGAGGTAATTCTATTTTTGTGGAGGCTTGTTTCACATTCCATATATTAGTTACAGAATGGCCAAGCTTTTTTAATTCCTCTTTTATTTCATTTGTGTTGGTTGATGGGTGTAGGTTTCTGAGAAAGACGCGGAAACCACGTTCCTGTTTAACCTTGTAGGTGTGGAATTCCGTGTTTTTTTCTTTCAATCCTTTAGTTATTTGCGTGTATGTTTCTGATGTTTTTGAGAGTATTTTAATTTCATCATTAGACAGAGCCTTTATTGTATATTTGTCTTTAGCTGCGGTTTCCAGGAATTCGATTAAAGGTTTGATTGTTTTGACGCCATAAACAAAAATCGGTGGGGGTTTCAGTTCGGTTTTTTTGGTGGAGTCTGTTTCTTGTTCGTTTGAGTTTTCCGTATCAAGTGGAGTATAGCGGTTGGTGGGGTTTAACCAGTAGCTCGTGGTTTTGGGCTGTTTATTCTGGTCCATTTGTTTATCTATATTATCTAGACGACCGCGTTTTTTGTTGGTGACTAATTGCCAGTCTGAATCTTGGGATGTTGATACACTGTGTTGTTGGAATGCTGGTTGAGAATGAAATGTTGCAGTATACGGAAGTTGACGTGTGTCTTGAATGGGAATGTGCGAGAATGTGTTATTAGTATTTGGTAGAGCATGTTGTGAGAATTGTATTTGTTGAGCCTGGTCTATTTGCATGGGAGTGAGATGCTGGGCTCCCGGTGCCGGTGGGGCTAAGTTGTGGTAATAGTAGGCCATTTTGGCCTTTGTTATTTATTGCCAATATGCCGAAAAACAAGTTCAACAGCACAGGTAAATTGAATTAATAAATAAATGCAGTAATCTTACGGTACGCGACCGCTGGGTCACGCGCGTATCTTCTTGTCGCCTGATTGCAGTCGTCGTCGTTCACAACCTTGCACTTAGAAAGTCAAACGACAACTCACAATAATATAAAGTAGTCTGAGAATTGTGGTGTTTTTGCTCGAATTTAAATTATTTAATTTTGTACCACAATAACACAGACAGTTCATCGCAATACATAGGTAATTCACATAATAAAATTAAACATAATTATGATTAATACGATTTATGTAGCTTAACTTTTCACTGACAATTGTTTGCAGTTGTTGATCAAGTTTAATAGTGGAAATTTTCAGCAGTGACTTCAAATGCTCATCAGTTAGTTTGGATCTGTAAATATGTTTGTACCTATATTTTATTTTTTCATATAGATAAGTAGTGCCGAAGGTGGAAAAAAGCCACGAGCAAATTTATGCAACTGATCAAGCTGTGTGAGTGGACTCATAAAATTCCACCAACGATGACTTGAAATATTTTTCTTTAAAAATATCGCTACACTGCAAATCAATCATTATATTAATTATTAATCATTTATATATACTGGCTCTGCGACTAACCAGAGTCAGTATATATAGAAGAGTACCGCCACGTCCGCCATATTTATTCCTCTGACACAATTCCGTCAACGTGAAGTTTGCTGGCAATCCAAAATTTTACTTAAAATTGGTAAGACTAAGTCTATGTCAAAATCGAGGTTAGCAGCATAGACAAGAAAGAAAATAGATACCTCACTCTCTTACTCAGAAGTAGGGGTACGAATTTGTGCAACACCTGTAGTCTCTGAGAAGTTCTACAACAAAACAAGATACCAAACTTTATAGATCACTGTAATTAATTCATTCATTACGCCAACATGCTAACAATAACGGACTCAAACTCTACCAGAAACCTTCAAACTGCTTCGATTCAGAGGGCTAGGACCAGATATTTCAAGACGATGTAGATTCAGCTTTTGACGCTTTCATCGAAACTTTCTTATGTGAATTCGACCGAAATTGCCCGAAAATCTCGTTCAGCGGCCCTGCAAAGCCTATATGGAGGACTCGTGAAATAATAAAATTGGGACGCGAACTAAAATTGATTTATACGATAATTCGATATGCAAATTTGGAGAAATTAAATCTACAGTATAAGTTAATGAATAAAACGTACAAGCTCAAAATTAAAAATGCAAAAAAGCAATACTACAGCAAGCTAATTGACAAAGCAGAAAGCAAACCACGCTCATTATGGAAGATCATCAATAACGAGATTTGCCCGAAAAAACAAAAATATGTCATTCTCAAGAAAGATGGCAACACAATTACTAACCCAACCGAAGTGGCAACTACATTCGCCTAATATTTTTCCTCTGTCGCCTAGGAGCTATCAGTACAACACTTTGGTTCAAATTCTGCTACCGATGTGACCACTTGTGACAAATACGCCGAATCATTATATTTACACCCAGTGACACTGGAAGAACTTTCCTCTGTTGTGGATGACCTAAATAACACCTGCAGCTCAGGTTCTGACGGTATTTCAGCTAGAATATTTAAACACATTTTTTTGGCTATTGCTGAAGGTTTGCTCCATATTATCAATATGTCTTTAACCCAAGTTAAATTTCCAAACGGCTTAAAATTAGCATCTGTCATCCCGGTATTTACAAAAGGTGACAATAAAAGTACAGTGAACTACCGACCGATATCAGTTCTGAGTGTCTTTTCCAAAGTGTGCGAAAAAGTTGTGGCAAATCGAATGGTATCGTTCCTGAATAAATACCATCTGTTCTCTGACACACAACACGTTTTCAGACAGCTCAGATCTACAGAAACTGCTAGTTTGAGCCTGCTCCGCTACGTCTATCAGGAACTGGATAACGGCAAATTTGTTGCATCAATATTTTTTGACATATCGCTTGCATTCGACACTGTGAATGTGGAATGCATTCAAAAAAAGTTATGTTGCTTAGGCATTCGAGGCCCAGTTCTTATGTGGCTGATATCTTTTGTTACTAATAGAAAACTGTTTGTTAAAATTAATGATGTAACGTCTACCACTGTCCGGATAAACTTAGGTGTTATTCAGAGCTCGGTATTAGGATCCTTATTGTACGTTTCTATTGTATGTTACCGATTTGCCCTTACATGTTACATGCGCGCAAATCGTTAGCTTCGCTGACGACACAGCCTTCAGTGTATCTGCCGATATGGTATAGGATCTCACTTATAAAATTGAAATTTGTCACTAGGAGTTCAAAAACTGGTGCAAACAAAATAAACTTGTACTCAACATGAACAAAACTGTTTGCTTGAACTTTAATGACGTGCAGAATATCAAGGATATTCCATATAATTCCCAATTGTGCTCTTATCTAGGCATATGTATCGATTATAATCTCGACTGGAGGGGACAACTAAACTTAGTATGTAAAAAACTGAATTTTGCTTGCTACACTATTTTAAAATTAAAGCCAGTATTTGACACGTCTGACTTAATACAGGTATGTTATGCCTTGGCTTTTAGCCACATGACTTATAATGTTTTTTTATGGGGTATGGCTACTAAATAAAACAATGGAAGCGAGTATTTGTTCTCCAAAAGCGTCTAATTCGCCTGATTTTTAACATTAAACCTGCCAGTCGTGCAAGTCCATCTTTTTGGAGAATAATTTACTAACATTTCTATTTATAATGATTTTCAAATTATCAGTATTTGCGCATCAACATATGCACTATTTTACAACGAGTAACAATACTCATCAATATTGTGTTAAAATCGACAATTCGCTACCGATACATATTAAATCATATAAAATCGATGAATTGAAGGATACACTTAAATCCATTTTAATTAAAAAGTGTTTCTAAGACTATATCAATAATGTACTACATTAGCTATTATTTTTATCTGACAGTGTCCAGGTCACCCTTGTAGTTGATCTGTTGACAATAAACGATACTTACGTACTTACTAATATTGTCGCTACACTACGCGGAACTTGGTGGGCAATTTAAATTCACGTTTGTGTAATATTTTCTTATACTAGTAGTAGGTTAGAATGGACAGTTCTAGAACTTGACCCCACCACTTGGCATTGAGTTCAAGGTCAAGGCTATTTTACAAGGGTATATTTTCAAGGTCACACCTTAAGGCTAAACTTCAAGGTCACAGCTTAAGGCTAAACTTCGAGGTCACAGCTTAATACTAAACTTCAAGGTCAAGGCTAGTTGTTCTGTGATCCACCTATAACCTTGAAATGTGGAAATAAATTCAGAGAAAAGGATGTGTAATGGCAGTAGCATTCAAACGCTGATATGGAAACCTTGTTAAAAGCCATAGAAGTAGTTAAGAGTCGGCAAGTAGCTGCGGTGGCGAGCAGTACTACGAGAGTACATAAAGTGCAGTTATGTCCTGTGCTTCTGAATAGTACAACGTACAAGTTAAACAACTTCAGTTCAAAGTACGTGTGTGTGGGGTTAAGGGCGAATTTCGGATTTTTCCCAGTGATTCAAATAAGAGGAAACAAAAACGATTGGGTGGAGTTCGAGGAGATTGGGCTGCCCTAATTGAAAATTAAGGGATCCTGACAAATTATTTCTATTCCTCCTCTGAAGAGCAGTGGTCTCCGCTGGTAGCTGCACGAAAACAGTATACATTTTTGGAACATCAGGAAAAGAAGATGCTAAAAATTGAAGAAGTGGGGCAGAGTGAAGTCTACTTATCGAAAAAATTGTTGGAGAAGCTGTGGGACTTGCAGAGACCGGTGGAATTGCAAATCGCAGTTCTAAAAGCGCAAAACTTAAAGCTGTTTTATGAAAACATAGTGAAGGGTATTGCAAACCTGCCTGGGGACTGCATTAGCTATATACGGAATGTGTTGCAAGACCTGGCGGTAACAACCGAAAACACTGTTTCCATGTACGAAATTTTAAAGTACGGTAGTAACATTGTTCGGTGCGACCTTCAAATAGAAGAGCTTGGTCTGCAGGTGTTAGCTTAGTTATGTGGATGGGCTGTTCTCATTGTCTACTAAATAAACCATTGTCCATTAAAAACATTGACTTGACTAGGATTCGAACCCAGATCTCCTGAGACGCAGTGTCTAGAATTCCTTTTAATGCACCGATTAGCTCCTCAGGCGTCACTCCATTAGACCACCGAGTCCTTAAACTATTTAATGAAAAACGGCGATGACCTTCGGCGAAAAATTTGGCCTTGAGTTTAAGGCCGTTGTTGAAGGCTAAGGTGATTTTCAAACTGGCAGCATCTTCAAGGACAAACTCTAATATCTTCCATCACTCGGCCTTGATTTCAAAGTCATACTCTAGAACCTTCTCCCACCAAATAAGAGAAATGTACAAAAACAGTGCAGCAGCAAAATAAATCATTTTCTATTGAATAAATCGTGACAGTCTGGTTGTAACATGGACACATGGGAGCAATATGGGAAATATTTTCAGGAATTTTGGGAGTTATTTCATGGTTTGGTTGCGATCAAATAAATATTACCATTACGCTGGATGGACATCCGGATTTTGCTACAAAATTACAGTTGTTTAACTGCTTTTGACAATGGGTTGTAAGTAAATACCCGATCGTGAAGAACGAGACAATAAGCGGTTGTGTTGGCTGGCACGTTAGCTGAAGTTTCAAATTCAACACGAAAAACGACAGCGTTTGCATGAAGGTTGTCTCTTTGATGGAAACAATCGATCACAACAATGGGTGCTTTGTCTGCAAAGCCATGGCGGGAGAAAAAAGGCTCATCGGTTTTGCTATAATAAGATGATTGAAACTTGGAATCCCTCCTCCTCCTCATTCCTTAGGCCCCTCGAAGGGGCATGGTGATATTATGGTCTGGCTACTTTATGGACTTGATAGTTTCTTTCCAGGACGCTCTATCCTGGGCCGAGTGGATGGCTTCGTGTAGTGTTTGACCTGTCAGTGCCTTGAGTTGGTCCTTCCATCGCATGGGCGATCTGCCTCTCGGTCTGGATCCCTCCATTCTGCCTTGGACTACTAAAGTTTCCATGTCATTGGTGCGTCTGTTAATGTGACCGAAATATCGCAAGTATGACTGGGCTATGGTTGTGCTTAGCCGTTGTTCGATCTGGAGTTCTTCCAAAACGGATTTGTTTGTTCGGTGGGCCGTCCAGGGTATGCGTAAGATCCGCCTATAGGCCCACATTTCAAAGGCATCGATTCTTTTCTTGTCTGCTTTCTTGATCGTCCACGTTTCAGCCGCGTAGGTTGCTATTGGAAATATTAATGCGTGCAATAGTCTTTTTTTGGTGTTCTTCGTTATGGCTGTGTCTTTCCATACTTTCGTGAGCTTTGTGACTGCTATCCGTGCAATCGCTAGTCGCCTTCTGATTTCTGGTTCAGATTCCCCTGTGTTGGTTATTGTGGAGCCAAGATATTGGAATTGTTGCACAACTTCATAATTCGCTATATTGTGGATATGATGCTGGTTGTTGTTCCTTCTATCTATAATCATCACTTTGGTTTTAGTTTTATTTATCTCCAATCCATACGCTTTGCTGTGGTTGATTAGTCTGTTCATGATGGAATACATGTCGTATAATGTTGCGTAATAATTGAGTGTATAATTATTATGTAAATTGTCGTATGGGAATCGTTTGGTGTTCAGATAAACTCGGAAATTGGTAAGACCAACTTTATCGAAATTAGCATTGTTCTTAGCGATTAGCCCCGAACGACCTGATTGAAACCCTACGATGACGTATCTGGGACATTGTAATTTTGTGCTTGTAGCGATAGCGTGAGAATGTTGAGTTACAGCATGAACACCAGGTATGATATGAAGCTGCCAGCTGCGAAATGCAACTTGAGTGTCAATATTTTTATCGATGTATTCGGTTAGGGCTAATTCTTGGGCAAGACTTGGAGTGATATGAGGAACATTCCAATATAGTTTGCCAATCGTAACTTTAGACGTCTCCCCTACGGTAGCACTGAAAACGGTGTCGGAATCAGTATCGCTGCGAATTAATACGAGTTCTTGTCGGATGTTACGTATTACTTTTCCATAATTTTCGGCAAAGCCTGATCGGTAATGGGGGGATCTCCAGCGGCAAACCAACCAGCATTTTGAAGTTTTTTAAAGTCAGCGGAACTGTAGGACACATATCCCGTAAGAGTAGACGTAATACGAGATTTGGTGACAGAGTCTACAACGACACCATTGAATTCGTATCGGATTTCGCTAAATAAGTGAACCAAATCATCGTTAAGGAATTTAACAGATGTAACTTTACCGTTTTCCTTCCACCACTTTCCCTCTAGGTACAGATAGCCCAGGCCGGGAAAAATTGACATATCTTTGAGAATTGAAATTCGAATTTCATCGTTATAGTCAAAACGGTTTGTATACGGTTGATGTGTGTGCAATTGATTGCTAATGATGGAAGAATCGATGAGGATTCGCTCTCCAATTTTTAAAATACTCATTGCACTAGTGTAAAGCCCAAGGACCGCAAGAAGTCTCTGTTTGCATTAGTTAACTGCGTGATGGACCAAACCGTACTGATCTTACGAGGGTGTGGGCGACGATTCTTATAGGAAGTGAAGCAGGGGCGGTACGGACAAGCGGTGAATCGAAAACCCATTAGTTACTTTAAATGTAATATTACCCTGACGATCTCCTTACTAAAACTGACGAGATTATTCGATTGGGCTAGTATTTTAATAGTTAAGTTAGTGATCTGTTTCGTGCTAATTAGTAGATAGATAACTGGGTTAGGAGTTTCCACTATTTTCACGGTGGACTTTATTTTGGCTTTTAGGGTGCTGTTGTTTCCACGTAGCAGTACCAGTTTAGCCCCTACATCAGAATTGAGTTGGTTATGTAAAAACTCGGCAATGTCCGTAATTTCATATGCTCCCTCCGGTATAATAATAGGAGGTTCTCCAACAAGATGAAATTCATTGTTGGGATGTAGGTTTCGAAACTTAACAATCCCAAGACGTATTCGCTACCGTCGTCTAAGAAAATGGGAGGGTTAAAATTTGCAGTAAAAACAGATGAATCGCCCGTAAGAGTGAATATACTGGACATGATGAAGCGCAACACTTAAACTGGCGAGAAAAGCGGTTTCACAAACTTACCTATATAAGAATTTGAGACACGAATGTCCGCATGTGTATGACGTGAGTTCTTGATATCTATTAGAGTTGTACATAATCGTGTTGTTGCTACCGTCGCTGTAAAAGTAGTTTACTAATTCGGGAAGAGGTTGTAAGCGACCTATGCTATAGAAATACAGAACAATTCGATCCGCTTTAACGTAAGCTGTCCAATGTGTGCCAAGTCCAACATCATCGTCTAAGTTAGTAACATTACATTCTCGTTGACGAATTTTGTCGGGTAGGGCATCCCGCATAAATATTCGATGTCCGTCAACGCGCGGCGCGGTAGCTTCAACGGTGGTTTTTTGACTGATACGGTCGTAGATCGAGCACTTTTCCACGAGCAATGGATTCCACAGCTTTGTTGTGTCACTCCTTTTCCTGGAAATCCTTTTTAGCAGCCTTTGAGTCCCCTACCACTTTAGCAACTGCTGCCGCACCGCCTCCGAGGGACCCCAATGCTCCTAATGCAGTAATTGTGGGTGCAAGCGGCAATATACCTCATCTCTTGGGAACAGGTACTACTCTAGAGCGAATTCGGCGTTTTCTTCGTGTTTTAAAAACAACAGCGCCTCCAATACGTTTACACTTACTACACCTAGTATGTCTTTGTTTCCGAGATACACCCATACCAACTTTTTGCGTAGTACCTGCAATAGGTAGTGTACCCCTTCGTTTTCGGGAGACTCTCACACCAGCAGTGGGTTGTGTACGCTTTCGTTTTCGAGATACCCCCGTACCAAATTTTTGCGCAATACCGACAATAGGTAGTGTACGTCTTCGTTTCCGGGGGACTTGCATAAGTGCAATGGGCTCAGTACAAATCTGTTTCCGGGAGACTCCCATGCCGAGTTTGGTTTTCCCTTTCATAATCCCCGTAACAGCAAAAGCTGCAGCTCGTTTCCAAATAGTAGAATCTTTTGCTTTAACACATTCCCAAGCTTTCTGTGCAAGTACCTTATCCGCAGCTTGGCATGTCGAAAGATTGCTAGATTGTGAGTATGCGATGTCGTGTTGCTTGCAAGCCTCGTCCAGAGGATTCCTTTATTGATCACCTCGAGAAAGCCGTTTGTTTAAGCGAGTACCAGGTGCGCAAAACTTATAACCTGGTATATGTAATTCGAAGGGCAACTTGTCAATAAGGGTGTTCAACAAACCGCGACCTTTCCGTCTTACGATTCGACGACGACTACGAGTTTTACGTCTAGTACAACTCATCTTAGACAAACGCTCGTCGAAGAATGACTGACGGTGTGAAGCTCAAAGAGGTAGATATATACTTAGCACAACGCGGTTAGAAGCTAGTTCCTCTGCGTCCGAAAACGATGGAGAACGTCAAAATTGTGAAACAAAAATGTTCGCTGCTAGTAGTAAATCATACAGTAGATTCCATGTCAGAGAGGTACAGACGACACAGGGCGTTTACTGGGTATCGGATGTAAAAGGGGTGTGATTGTTGGCCCTCCCGGCTCTGGAAAAACCAATGCGATGATCAGTCTTTTGAGGCACCCCAATGGGTTGCTGTTTGAAAACGTGTATTTGTATTCCAAAACCTTCGACCAACCTAAATACAAATATCTGAGGCCGCTCCTGGAGCCACTAAAACAAATCGGATTCTACGAATTTAGCGAGAGGTGTGAGGTTATCAAACGAAGCGAAAAAAAATTCTGTTATGGTGTTTGATGACGTGGCGTGCGATACTCAAAGCATAATTAGAGATTATTTTAGTTTTGGACGTCATCGAAATAAAGATTGTTTTTACCTCTGTCAGACTTACTCATCAATCCCGAAACAACTGGTACGAGAAAATTCGAATATCATAATCGTATTCCGGCAAGACTACACCAATCTTAAACACATTTACGATGATCATGTAAACACAGACATGTCATTCGACAAGTTTAAGAACTTATGTTCGTACTGTTGGATCTAAGATCATGGAATTTTGGTTTTCGACAAAGAAAGCGAAATCAACGCCGGTCGTTATAAAAAAGGGTTCGACAGTTATTTCACTATATAAACATAGGCCACTACTGTACAATTATTAGTCTACGAACAACGAGAGTAATAGCAACATGGACAAACGGTTGGTAAGCCATCTTATTAAAGCTAGAAAGGCTGTCATGTGGAAATATGAAACTTTAAAAGCAAATATCGCCGAATTTCGGACGGCTCCTGCCGAACAATTTAAGCCAATTTTCCAACCTCTCACGGAATTGCTAACATCCATCAAGCAAGAAGGTGGTCCAACAATACAGCAAGAAGGTGCTTTAAGACCCATGCTGAAAACCACCAAACGGCGAGTGTCCACACCGTCTTTTCTACCCCGACATTGCCATTCCCGGACCGTCCACTTCGGCGTTGGTAACATCCACACCTAGATTTCTTAACAGAGAAGTATTATATGAGAGTCTACCGGATGAGGAGCGACAGGTGGAAGCTCAAGAAGAGGCGGCAATTGAAAGTTCGTTAGCAGAGGCTAGGGAAACCGTGCGACAAATGATGGAACCGGAAGTTCTAGAAGAATACCTGGAACAGTTTGCAGGGTTAGCTAGAAAATATATCGAGGGAATAATACGAAATACAGAGAGCAAATTCGATCTCCACTGTGGAGTTCGATGGGACATAGACACTGATAAGTTTGCAATTGGGAATAAACAGCTTACATTTGAAGGTCAGAACATGGTTATTACAGATCACGGCAATAGAATAGTATACAAAGGCACTTCTGGCTTTTACAAATTGATGTTCAAAAAGAAACCGTTGACTTATACAACCAAAGATCTTGACAATTACCGTGACATAGTGAACCAGAGTTAGACAACCTACCAGAGCCGCATCGAGGGTGCAGCGTACCGGTAGGGGATTATTAACAGTAACCAATAAAAGAGTGGAATTTGTTCCTTGGAAGAATCCAAATTCATTAGTGGATAGTCTGCGCATATTACTAGCCTCTCAGGTAGCGGGGCACACCGGCCATTCCAACGAAATCGTAAGCATCACCCAAGCTCTACGAGATGCAAAAATAATTCACTAAGGCGAGTACAAAAGTGGAGTACCTATTGAATTACGATAAGAAGTTGTTAGACGTTAGAGTAATGCCCATCGACAAATTTGGACGCCACTACCATAGCACACGCTATGCTTCTTATCCCAAACATATCTTTATGAAAGTTTAAAATATAAAGGCACTACATATAAAAACACCGCTTCTACTTGTGGGGCGTGGGCATAATGAGGAGGGATTTTCAAAAATATTCGGAATTATACACCTTTCCGATAGAGACCGGACAGATTACTAATGTTCAAGTCAGCGGGCCTTCTGTAGAATCATACATCAACAGAGTTCAGCGGGCTGAGATGGTCGGTGTGACTTTGAATCGAGGAGATACACTTAGATTCAAAGCCGTTAGCCAAAAGTTATACATACAACTGGTGCTTAAATGTCCCATAGCAGGCGATACAGCGACATTCGACAATGAGTCCTAAGGAAGATCTAGTTGCAGAACTTTACAAACCAGCGCGAAAGAATTTGTAGAGACGAGGGGTGATTCTCAAAGAATTGCATGATTTACTACAAGCGGATTTGGTGGAGATACAGCCATATGCACGAAGCAATAAAAATTATAGATACATTTTAGTCGTTATTAACTCGTTTTCTAAATACTTGTGGGCTCTGCCGGTAAAACGGAAAACTGGGGAGGACGTAACAGCTGCTATGCGAAAAGTTCTTGCTAGTATGAAGGTGTCTCCTAAAAACGTACAAACCGATTTGGAAAAAGAATTTATAACAGCGATTTTCAAGCATTGATGCGACGTTACAAGATAAATCATTGCAATACGTATTCAACTATGAAAAGCAACATCGTGAAAAGATGTAACCACACCCTTAAGAACATGATGTGGAAGCAGTTTAGTTTGCAAGAGTCCTACAGATGGTTGGACATTCTGCCCCAACTTCTAACGAAATATAATACAATCAGGCATAGCACAACAGGTATGAAGCCGGCTGAAGTTAATTTTAAAAATGCCAAACGTCTGTTACGCACCGTGTACAGCCACACAAAAACTGTAAATTAGATACCTCAAAAGTTTCATAAAGGGGACTCCGTACGCATCAGTAAATATCGTTCGATATTTAGCAAGAGCTACACACCCAGCTGGAGCAACGAAATATTCAAAATAACCACAGTGCGACTTACAAACCCTACCACCTACAGACTCATGGATAAGAAAGGGCAGGAAATCAAAGGTGGATTTACGAGCACGAATTACAGAAAACCAAACACTCGGACGTATACCTGGTAGAAAAGGTGTTGAAGAAGAAGGGTAATCAGCATTACGTAGAGTGGTTGGGATTCGATAATCGTCACAATTCCTGGATATTCAAAAACAATGTTGTATAACTTACTATGATTGTATAGTACTCTTTAAATAAAAAACTTTTTATGTTTTACAGTAATTTATTATTGTAAATGCTGAACATGAGTGATACACAAAAGAATAAACCTAGGATAGTGTTGATAACCAACATACTTGGTAACGCTGACCCATACAATGAGATTTGACTCAAAATTTGATACCAATTTAACTTACTACCTATATCGTACAAGCTAGTATTCTTAACCTGGTACCACCTCCCATACTATAATTGCTATACATAACTGTCTGGATATAATAACTAAACCTACAAAGTACAAGAAAGCTCCCGCTGTGTAAGACCTCTGCTGTTAAGTAATAACGAATACTGTCCCGCAAACATATTGCTACGCCATCGTTTCGGAAATGCGCAGCAAGGCGTCTAAGCCACTGTAATCATCTATGTCACGGTGACCCCACGCTAAGGTTTTAGTAGTATTAGAAATAAGGAAGCGAAGAAAGCCCAACCGTATTCATTAATTCGGTGTACATAGTGTGTAAACGGGAACGAAACACATACATTTGACAAAATACAACTTTCCTCTTGCTTTCGGCTACAGATTTATTAATTTCGGTGGCGAGGAGATTCCGAACAGCACTCTTTCTAACTCCCTTCGCCTTTTTGGCTTCCTTACCAACAGCGTTTACACAGTATGTTTTTGCACCGACCCCGTAATAGCTACACACAGCCACCCCAGCGTATTCATCCTTAAATTTCCCAACAACAGACTCGGTTCTCGGAATTCCGTGCAGACCATTCTTGTAATTTGATGTATCAAAACAATGAAGGTGCTGTTGCATGTCCGCGTAAAAATGTTTAGTAAAAATTTCTAAGATCAAAGAGTCAGTATCTGTGTATAGTAGAGAGATATTAGGGCCGTATTAACACTTCAAAAAATTGTAATAAAAATCGTACAGTACCGTTTCCAAAATATCTAAAACAGAGAAACCAACATAACTGAGTTTGTTATATAAAACCGACGTTCTGTTCATTTCCACTGCTATTAAATTTTCCCCAAACCGAATTCTATGTTTAAAGTTAGGTTTAGAGATCAAAGCTTCTGCTCCCATTCTATTACCAATTTTCTCCCAATGACTAATTAACTTTACGAAAACCTTTTTGTCCACATTTTCCATCGTTTTACCAAAGACGCTATTGTTAGCTAGTCTAAATGAATTTCGGTTAAATTCATTGTCAGACTGGTTACGTAAATTGGTGTTTAAATAGATGTAAGATCTGGGCCAAGGAAATTGTCTAGACTTAAGTATTTTATGTGTTTTAACCAAAATTAAACCAACCCGTAAGAATTGCTTCAAATTTCTATAGTGAATAATACATCTGTGTTTGTCATACAAATTTGGAAATAATTTTGCATTTTAAATTTTTCCCGCGGAGGCACCAATAGTTCGGGACAAAAAGGTAAGTCATTGTGAGCGTCAACTTCCAACACGTACCCAGTATCTGAGTTCTTCAAAATTTGAAATACGTCGAAACAATCAATTTCCTCGTCAGTCAACCAAACAAAACCACTTTGCGGTAGAAACTGTTGCATATTATACCCGTATAGGTTTTTTGCGTCTAAGTAAATGTTAAAAGAAGTGGGTTTGGAAGGATCATAATTACCCGCCAATTTATTGTTGGCAATAGCCTTTCGCCCGACACAAGTACTGACTCCCTCACGAATACCCTTTCTAAAAAAGTAAAACATTTCCATATCGGTCAACAGCTCCAGCTCAACCCCCGTATATTTTAACATGGCGTTCCAGCTTAAACCGGGGCGGTAAAGTACTGCGCCGGATCCAAGTTATATTGATTTAAATAAAAATTTTAAAAGTTTTCGAATGCGTCTGCCAAAATAAACACGTCACATTTGAGGTAGACATCAGAATAGTCGCCCAACGTTTGACATTCAAAAATTTGCCAAATCTTAACGGCGCGCTCCTAATCGACCTCAGTAATATGCGTCTCGGTTAAACGATCATAAAACTGGGCGATTGTGGACAACGCCGGCTCGTTTAATTTTGTAAATGAGTCCAGATATAAATAGGGACACACGTTTCTATCTCATCAGTTCGAATTTGATGTCATGGCCGAATTGCTTATAAATTTCAACACACTAATCATCCGACAACGTTGCGGCCAGCGATGCCAAAGAAGAACTTAAAAATGATAACTACCTAAAAATAGAATTTGCATGAAAACGGTTTACCGTTTTCCGTCAACAATGACTTTGTCTACCCAAATACGTTTGCCAAATGAAATATATTTTTAATATTTTTCCGGAATGACATCAAGCTTCTCGTTATTTTGAGCGAACTGTTTGACAAAAAGGTGGGAATCGTAACTTAAATTGTAAAAAAATACGGGAATAAAATTTGGAAGTTTATAATTTAGATTGCAATTGGAATGGGCAGCCCCTCGATAGTCTTTCGTCAAATGGTCGTGATCGCAAACCTTTACGTCCGAGTCTTTAAAAAGACGATTGCAAATATGACGTGAAACAGCATCGTTAAAATTTTGAATTTCTTGCGGAATCAGAGGCCTAATAGGTACAATATGTTTCAAACTGTTGGAATATAACGCGCTAACGTTTCTGTCTAGATGCTCAACAAACACGTCCACAGCATCCTCAGCCCTATAAATTTCGAATTTGGACAGAGTACCATCAAAAGAACATTTCAAATAATACGCGAAAGAATACCGTTTGTGCTCGCACGTTTTGACCGTATATGGGTTTTCGCGATCCGGCTCCTAATTCCCACCATCGACAGGTGATAACGCCGCTTCGAAATCTGCGTAGCAAACGTAAGAGACTTTCAATTGCTTATAATAATTATCAAATTTGAGAATGTTCCGGGGCCTCACCTCCCCACACTTATCCGTGATCAACTCTTTCGTAGGCAATTTTGTGTACAAGTGATTACAATCATAACGTCTATGTTCCACCAGCTAAGCATCGGTGCGAAAGTAATTTAGACAACCATTACAAAAATGTTTCGCATTAGCCCTAGACGTTATTTGCTGTGAAACTAACCTAGACAAATCCGTGATCCAACAGTAGCGGCTATTACCTTCGCCGTCAGTTAGATGCAACAAATTTATATGCCAGTCTTCTTTTATACGCGGTGAATAGTACAGAGGTCACACAACTTCATATTTGGTAACATTGTTTTGAAAAGTCTTTTCCAACCCGTATACAATTATAGACAGTTAGGGCTTATATTTTTCAAATTTAGAAATATCGCGCAATCTAACAGGGAATTCAATGTCATTAAAATTTAAAAATAGACGGCAATCTGGATACGAAGTTCTTCGATTAGACGGTCCATTTGGTGCCCAAATGGCCGAGGTTACCGCCCACCAGAAACAACACTCGTCATCGTTTTGGACGTTCACGGTCGCTTTCTTGGACTGAATCTGCTTCGGGAGCGGGATATACGACGACGCCCGAAACGGATTAAATTTATTTATATATAATTCTAGGTAGAGCAACTTCTTCAAGATCCACCCTGTAAACATGCCACGGTTAGTACCATTAACAAGACTTACAGTTGTAATACACACCTGAATCGCGTTTTTCAAATTCGGACACCTTCATGTCCAATATCCCCGTTAAATTATCATATAAAAGGTCCAAGTCTGTACCGCGAGTGACCATCTCGTTGGTCGTATTAAAACTTTTAACGTCTTGTACATCTTGAGTCTCCAAAATAAAGTATCCGAAAAGTTCGAAATTGAATTTTACACTGTTTAATTTGGTTAGTTGCCCTTCTAACAGATCTATAATTTGGTCTTTTAATTCGGCCATATATTCTACAACACTTATATGATAATTTTCCGTGGACACCCTGTCGCCGGCAACACGGGACTTGAAGGCGCTTGGAAGGGCCACCACTCCTTTCCCCAGGTGGACGACATCACACCGTCTCGTGTGACGATTGCTCCTCAGGTGTCCAACGAACCAAGTTCGAGAAACATTTTCGTCACACACGTCACAGTATCGTGTTCTGGGGAGCTGTTCTGTTAAACCAAACGTTAGCAAACATGAAACACTACAATCATTAGCTCTTGGACGTTTACTCGTCGATGGTCCCTCACCAGCCGTTACCGAAGCCTCCATAGCGTCGCCTTTAGCAAACACACAATCGATATAATCAGCAGCAATCAATACGTTTCCACTTACCACTCGTCGATGGGTGGCCCAGCTCTTGGCGACAGCTGTCTCTTCTATGGCGAAACAAATTGTCAGCTCTGGTGAAGGACTCTCCGCAAGCAGTGCACCTGAACATACTGGCGAATTAGTGTTGCGCAATCGGTTAATATACTCACTGAGCGATTAGCTACCCAGCTTGAGGCTTTATATTTACAAACACAATGAATAACATCAAAAAATGTTACAAACACTGAATAGCGAATTAAACCTCAAACGGAATACCCTGGAGAGGATACGGGAAATGTTATTTGTGTTATGGGTGTACGATATGTTAAACGACCATCTACTTTTTATTTCGCCTTTCTGTCGAGTTGCTGACGTCTTGCACGAATCGCACTCTCAACAGCTAACAGATCTTGGAGTAGCTGTAGCCTCGCTAACTCAGCATTCTTAAAGATGTTCATGTTAGCTGTGCTGTAGCCGTAGAGGATCTTAAGCAAAGCAGCTACGCTTTTTAGGTACTCATCGTGCATCACCGCTTCTAGGCTAGCGGCTCGAATTTCTACGCAGCTGATAACAATATAAGCTATTAAACTGGGAAAAGCACGTTCTGGACGCCTTCAATGTTAAATAGCATATATGGACAGAAAATAATATATCTAATGTACCATATATAATGCTCTCCAGTGTGAAGGTCAGCAGCTCGAGCATCCAAGGCATTGCGATTACGCACGATCTGACGTTCGGCACGTTGGGATAGCAACATGTCATCCTTGTGATCCTCCTCTCGCGGGGTAGACGTAATCGACACCACAGTATCGACTACGTCACTCCCAGTGGCTGACGACATGACAGGGGTGGCGTGCTGTTCGAGCGCGACAGCTGCACCGCCTGCGATCAGAGAGGCCAGTTCGATTGCGGACGGTGCAGAGGTCACGTCTTCAGATGGTTGGTTTGTTGGCAGCTTCAAAATTCGACAGGTCGGCCGACTTGAGCCGGAGTCGATCTCTAGACCATCTACAAGAGCTGCAAACTCTTGCGCCGTACCGTCGCCGGAAACCATCTTTTCCAATGAAGTCTCACCAAAATCGAACGTTTCCATAAACATTTCCGTTTGCGATGGATGTGGGGACTGCGATGGTAATGGCATGTTTTTGAATTTTGCAGTAGACAGATCACCAACTGTCCCACTATCAAATGTGGAAACCTTTCCCACATAAACCTGAAATTCCCCCGTTTTCTTCTCAGTCCCCACATTCATGCCAATAAACTCTACATATTTTTCCAAACTGAATTTTGCCAGGTTTTTCCGTTTTTGCCGCCTTTTAAGAGCAGATTTTAAAATTTTGTTACTGCCTTGACTGCAGCTGGCCTCCGAAATCGTTTCGTAAATAGGTGCAACTACTACGTCACTTAAAACCTTTATGATGGCTTGCGGTGACGCCTGTACGGAACTGAGGGATGAACCGCTTGGTTCCGTGCAGGCGCAAAGTTTAACATAGCCCTATTCCGATTTCTTTAAGCTAAGCTTGGAGAATTTCGAAAATTTTCGAGGCAATACAATACCCCCACAAAAACTGCACGTGACACCACTGTTACCAAACATTGCAAAACACATAAGAGAATTTTTGCTACCTGCTTGGAAGGGTGTATTTATACTAACTTGGTGGGGCCGAAGGACGGCTTTCACGCGAAAACGAATTAAAGTTAGCATTGACATTCCTGTGCGTCCGTTGTATACCTAAATTTTTCCAGACAGTTTCAAATACAGCTTACACAAAGTTATCATTAAAATTCCTTTGAGTTGGTTGCATACCCACATTTTTCCAGACAGCTTCAGACACAGCTTACACAAAGACGGTTAAATCATATTTGATTTCACTGAGTTGGCAATATGTGGAAACAAGTAATTCTCAAACACAGTTTGCTTAGATAATTTAAAATGCGAAACTAATGCAAAATTAGCAGCTATTTGATGTTCCAACATGTTTAAAAATATTTCACACATACATTTTGGCACATGGTGTTTTAATAGCTGCTTATACATCTAATACTTTTAAACCGTTTAATAAACAAACTGCTGCCACTGTTTCAATTTTCAAATATTTATTTCCTATATTAATTGCTAGTGTTAGTACAAAACTTATTTTAATTTGTAGACAGGTCTTGTTCGAACAAAAACGATTCATAAATTAATGTTCGAAGCTTATCTATTGGCGAAATGCAGTTTTCCAAAGTACAATGCGATCGTTTTCACTTTAATGTAATTTTCAATAATAATTAATACTTAAATGCTTTTAAAATAGCAAGATTCTATACACACGGTCTTCTTAAAATAGTGAAGTACAAAACCTATTTTAATTTGTAGACAGGCCTTATTCGAACAAAGGAGATTTATAAATTAACGAGGCTTATCTATTGGCGAAATGCAGTCTTCGAAGATACAATGCGATCGTTTTCACTTTAATATAATTTTCAATAATAATTACTACTTAAATAATTTTAAAATAGCAAGATTCTATACACGCGGTCTTCTTAAAATAGTGAAGTACAAAACCTATTTTAATTTGTAGGCAGGCCTCATTCGAACAAAGGAGATTCATAAATTAACGAAGCTTATCTATTGGCGAAATGCAGTTTTCCAAAGTACAATGCGATCGTTTTCACTTTAATGTAATTTTCAATAATAATTAATACTTAAATGCTTTTAAAATAGCAAGATTCTATACACACGGTTTTCTTAAAATAGTGGAGTACAAAACCTATTTTAATTTGTAGACAGACCTCATTCGAACAAAAGAGATTCATAAATTAAGGAGGCTTACCTATTGGTAAAATGCAGTTTTCGAAGGTACAATGCGATCGTTTTCACTTTAATGTAATTTTCAATAATAATTACTACTTAAATGCTTTTAAAATAGCAAGATTCTATACACGCGGTTCGAACAATGGTGTTATTTGAATACATATAAAAATTTCCAGCCTTATTTATCAGCAACCGAAATCCAGTATGCAATGCAAGTGTTTCAAAAACCGGCCACGATCGCGAGGCCGGCATAAATATGTTTTAAATTACAAAGGCTTCTGCAATGGAAAGTGGTTTTGCACGAAGCTTGCATGTGCATTTTGCGATCGCGATACCATATAAGGAATTTGCTTGTCTGGAACAATGAATCGAGTTTGCTTTCCAAGGCTCATCTGCTAGAGAATTTCAAATCAAATTGTATGTGTTTTAATACACTAAACATTTAGGGAATGCATGCGCTTCTATTTCTAACGTCAAACCACAAATGTCACAGCAAGCTGAGGCATATATTAACAATTCAAGGAGTGCGTTTTCACTTTCACTTGGCCGAGTTTGTTCCAAATGTGAAATCGATCGCATACACTGGCTTTCTGAACAACAAACAAATGCAGCTTTTTGCACGTAATGATTTCAAATATTGCCTATTTTACTATGCTGCATCTAAAACATTTAGAATTCTAACGTCAAGGCAAAAAAGAAACTTTACTTTGAGCAAGGTGAGCGCTTTTACTCGTAACGCGCCTTTGTCGACCTGATTACCATATAAGGAGCTCGCATGTGTGTAACCATAATCGGATTTTTTAGTTTCGATGGAAAAATTCCAACTAATGACATTGTCCGTGATTTAGTTACATATAAAGTCTCGTGCGAACAGCGATAGAACGCGGACGTGACTTTAAATTTAAGTGCTTTGAACTACTCAGTAATTAAACAAATACTGGTATTTTTCAACAGTCACTACTAATAGAATTTGTGAAAACAGCCGGTTCTCCTAAAAGCGGGCGGCCCTTGGTCGCCCAAGAAGCGGCAATTCTACTATGTCTCCAGGTCCTTTGGCTGATCCAAAACTTATTATCCGAGGCTCTAAAGTTACACCAATGGAGATAACCGAAAGTAATCACAACTCCAACAACAAGCGTACCCTGACCCCAACCGATTGCGATCCAAACAAGAAATATTTACTTGAAGCCGATAAATTAATCGAAGGTAACAAATATTTTATACTTAATGCGGAACAGCAAGAAAATTTTTCCCACAAAAATGATAAAGTAAACTCCAGCACCGAAATAAATGCGGTAACAAAGCAAAATGTTCCACCAATTTTTTTACATAATGCTAATAATTTTAATGCAGTAGTACAAGATATTAAAGAGGTAATAAAAAATGAAAATTTTACAATAATCAGTAAAAGCGAATATTTTAAAATAAATTTAACTGATCTCAATGATTTCCGTTCTTTAACAAAATATTACGATGAAGCAAAGGAAGTACGTTATCACACTTATCGTAACCCAGAAACAAATAATGAATCAGTAATACTAAGAGGTCTCCCCGTTCTTATAACCGTTGATGAAATTTCTAATGCACTAAAAACAAAAAACATAGAAGTTATAAAAGTAACTCGATTATTGAACAAAGACAAAAAGCCAATGCCACTGTGCGCCGTAGAGGTGAAAAAATCTAAACAATATAATGAAATATTTAAAATTGAAAGGCTACTACACTGTGTTGTTAGAGTAGAACCAAGACGAAAACCAAAAGCAATATCTCAATGCACTCGTTGCCAAAGGGTGGGTCACACAAAAAACTACTGTCGACTACAACCCAGATGCGTGAAATGTTTAGGATCACATTTGTACTCAGAATGCACAAAAAGTCAAGAAGAAGCACCGAAATGTGTAAACTGTGGAGGTGGCCATACAGCGAATTATAGAGGGTGTAACTACTTTAAACAAGCTACACAACCCAAATTAAGACAACCAGTTTATAGCAACATTTCGTATCAAGCTAACATCAACCACTTACAAGTACAAAACAATGCTTCAAACACAAATAGTAATCAAAACAGATCATATAAAGACGCACTACTTAAAGAAGGAAACTCGACTGATGCAAAAACTTCCCAATCTACGATACTTTCACAATTACTACAAGCACTTTTAAACATAATCACTCCACATATGGACCAAATCAAAACATTTCTAATAAATTTAATTTCAACTTTACTTACCAATGGCTCAAACAAATAAATATTTACAAGGCATACATAACTTGGTTATCACAAATTGGAACGCCAATGGTATATTAGCAGAAAAAACATTAGTAGCTAACTTTTTAGTACGACATAATGTTGATATAATGTGCGTGAGTGAAACTCACTTAAGTGAAAAAATGAAAATAAAGTTTGCAGGTTACAAAATCTTCCGGAAAGACCGTATTGCAGATCACGACTCAGGTGGTGTTGCAATAATAATCAAGAATAAAATCAAAGCGAACCCAATCGACACACCTCAACTAGAAAACCTGGAAGCTGTTTCTATTAACTTGGAATTAAAACAAGAACAAAGTATAATTGTTACATGTGTGTATAAACAACCAAATAGAAAATTATTGGAAAACGACATAACGGCACTATTTAGCACTAATAAACCTACCATAGCTATTGGAGACTTCAATAGCAAAAACACGATCTGGGGTTGTAGAGCCAACAATCCCAGTGGAATAAAATTGTATTCATACATCACAAAACATGCCATCCAGATTTCAACACCTCCTGAATACACTTACCACCCAACGCGAGTTAATCAGCGCCCCGACATCCTGGATATAATACTATTTAAAAAAGTTCATCGGCCAATATATCAGACTGTTCTACCTGAACTTGACTCGGACCACTTACCAGTGATAATAACATTTGATAAAGCAGTTGAATATACGGAACCATATCCTCGTCTTATTACTGGAAAAATAAACTGGGATGTTTTCAAAGAATATCTAGAAGATGTGTTAAAATGCCCCACAGTGTTAAACTCAAAACAAGAAATTGATAAAGCAATTGAACAATTAAACACTTGTATCGAGGAGTCAGTGCACAGAGCGACAACAGTACAAGGTAAAGCCAGGAATCGAAATTTCTTATCACCGCCACAAAAAATACTGACCCTAATCAAACAGAAACACGCCTTACGAAGAAACTGGCAAAATACAAGAGACCCATTAATTAAACAACAACTAAATCGAATAATGAGAGAAGTAAAACAGGAATTGGACCAGCATCGTATTAATAATTACAGGCGATACATCAACGAACTTCAACCACGGGATCCCACAATGTGGTTAGCAACAAAGAGACTACTGAGACAACCGCAGACAATTTCAGCAATAGTAAACAACAACACAACGTATGTAACGGATGAAGAAAAGAGCGAAGTGTTTGCAACTCACTTAGAAAATGTATTTACAACTCAAACCTCAAATGCAAATGCCACATTTAATGAAACCATACACAATGACACATCAGAATTAATTCCCCCAAATACAGGTCTTATCAATCCTACAACTTCTCGAGAAATATACAGATATGTCCAGAAGCTACGAACACGAAAAGCACCTGGACATGATCGTATTCCAAATATACTACTAAAAAACCTACCTAAAAAGTGTTTCGCCTACTTAGCGTCTACATACAACGCCTGCCTACGAACAGGTTACTTCCCAGATACATGGAAACACGCTCATATAATAATGATCCATAAACCAGGAAAGAACTCTAAAGATCCAACGGGTTACCGGCCAATTAGTCTGCTGCCATCTCTTTCAAAAATATTGGAAAAGGTCATACACCATCGCCTGACTAAATTTATGAACGACAATAGACTACTTCCATCTGTTCAATATGGGTTTAGAGAAAATCACTCAACCTCTTATCAGCTTTCTCGTATTGCAGAACTAATTGAAAAAGGTTTTGAAGACAAGAAACACACCACAGTGATGTTTCTTGATATAGCGCAGGCGTTCGATAAGGTCTGGACAGAAGGGTTAACTTACAAATTACTGAAGCTAAACATGCCGGATTATCTTTTTCTCATTTTAAGATCATTTCTCACGGAAAGAACTTTCGCCGTAAGAATAAATGCTAAGTTATCAGCAACCAAAAAAATAAATGCCGGTGTTCCCCAGGGATCGATACTTGGTCCAATCTTGTTCAATTTATACGTACATGACCTGCCAAAACTAGATAATACAACAGTAGCTATGTATGCAGATGACACGGAACTAATTACACAAGCCTATGATATCAATATCTGCCAGCAAAACTTACAAGAAAGTGTAAACATCATACTCGAATGGTTCCAACACTGGCGAGTCACCCTAAATCCTGGAAAGTGCGAAACAAAATTTTTACGTTACGTAGACCAAGTAATCCCTCTAATATCAAAATAAACAACCAAGAGATAGAATGGAATCCACCTGATAATGCAGTAAAATACCTTGGAGTATATCTCGACAGACGATTGACATGGGGTTTCCACATAAATAAAAAGATAAACGAATGCCACAACCGATATTCACTATTGTTTCCTATCATGAACCGAAAATCATCATTAAAACATGAATGTGGAATATTAATATATGAATCGATTATAAGACCCATAATAATGTACGCTTGCACGATATGGGGAACAGCTTCGAAAACACATCTAAACAAAGTTCAACGGTTTCAGAACAAAGTATTACGCACCATTTTAAATGCAGAATGGTTCATAAGAAATACTCAAATACACAAAGAAACTGGAGTACTTACCATACACGAATTCATTAAGAAAACCGCCAGAAAATACTTCACTAACATCAACCAATGTCCAAGCGCAGTGACCAATAATACAGGACAAAAAAAGATTCACAAACGTCTAAGAAGAAAGTTAACGCAGGACTTGTATTTATCTAACACATCTGAGGAGGAAATCAGTGATTAGTGATTAACATATAACATAACAAACGTGAGTGAACACATAAAACTTAGTGATGGAGGCTCTAAACAGTCCTTCTTAGTGTGATTAAAACAGTTAAAATATCAAAGTGAACTCAGCTGTGAATAGCAATTGACTGCTGACCCGGCTAAGAAACGTACTAAAAAAAAAAGTTACATATACAAAATTTACGTATAAAATCCTTACGCTAACGCTAATGAAAAAAACTAGGAGCACAGACACTCTGCAGCATAGTTTTAATAATGCATTATTTCTAATTTTGGTTGTATTAAGGAGCCTGTTATTTTATTTAAGCGCGGCCGTTCGCTGGCAATATTTCTACACAATTTGCAAGAAAGTAGCTGGCTGGCACGCGACTTGCTCAAGTCGGAGAAGGCGTGCGGTCAATTAAGTTATGATGGAAAACCGGGGCGCCAGCGAACCACAAAGACAGCCAGTTACCTCGACACTCTTACAGACGATTCGCAATCTGGGTTACTATAAATAACAGAACTATAGATGCAAAAGGCTCAAATGGCAACAACCAAATAAAACACTAGCAGGTTAAAGTTATCACAGTTTACTCGTACTCAACATAGTTCAGTTCAATTACATAATAAGTACTGAGTACTATAAATCAGGCTTTGCCTAGAGAAAGCGCAATTTTAACGTAACAAGCCATTGGTACTATATGACGCATATTATTGTATATAATTGTGCATAAATATATTTGTAAATAAAACGTCTTGTTCCAATTATTAGAATAGTGATATGTCTATCTAATTCCATCTATTTATAGAAACCATTGATGTGGAGTATCAAAATGTGCATTTTTTAACTAGAAATCTAATGGTATTAGAATTACTGCTCTAATTCTAATAACAGATTAGATACAACCCAAATTAGAATCTGCATAGTAAATAACGTACCACTTCTCTTGGCTCCAGACACTGCTGGGGGAAGTCGGTTTATAAGCTCAAACAAATTTCAGACGAAAGTACAGTCCAACAACGCTCTTCACACCAACAAACTGCACACCAGGTATGTTACTCTTCTTCTTCTTCTTCCTCTTAATATAGGCTGAGAGCCTGTTATTTCCACACATTTGCCCTACACCCATACATTGGTAACATCGAACGCTCTCCGGCCATCATACGAACATCTTTGGTGGTCGTGGCCTCTGTGAGGGCATTCTTCCCTAATTCAAGGGGTTAGGCTAGCCACCTACCCCGGCCGCGGCTTAAGATGGCTTATAAAACCACACTCAGGTATGTTATTGTCGTAAATAAAAGACAGGAAAAATTTCTGAAAAAACAACGCGAGAATGTCGCACACAAAAGTTGTTTTTTTCTAATTTTTTCTAATGCTTTTTGGCAAAATCTTAAAATGCTCATATCTCCGTTATTGAGATATTTGATTGCCGTTTTTTGTACTCAGTTTCTAGTTTCATGTACTAGATTTAAATTTTTTTTTACAAACCTTAAAAACGCTTATATCTCTGTTGTTTATTGAGATATTTGATCGGGATTTTTTGCTTTGTGTTCCTAGCGTCATCTACTTTCCAATTCTACATTCTAAAATAATTTTCAAATAACATTACACTCTACGACACCGAACTACTCCACCGAAGTAAACCCCAGGTATGTAAATATAAGCTACTTAACCTCTTTACTCTAAAAAATTCTTTCGACATAGTATACGGTTTGTTTGGTCATACTCCACCCACTGCTGGTCAGGCTATGCAGTCGAGTCTACCCACCCGGATTCTGTGCCTTCTTCCATTGCGCGGAGGGGCACATATGGACGTCGGATTGTGAAAACATCGAAACATTCAACATCCCAGAACTGAACAACATCACTTCTAGGTTGTTGAATGAGTATGCGGACTTGGCCAGCAAAAGCCAGTCTGATGAAGACACGTCGTCTAATGGGTTGTCCATACCAGATAACGTCAGTATGCTATGGAGTACATCCGATCCGAGAGTCGACGATGTGGATGATTTATCCGACGGCATGTTTTACGGTGGGCATGACATTTGCGATGTTTCGACCGAGGCTTGGTCTACGGGTGAGGAAGAAGACGGTGACAGCGGTGGAGAAGGTGCGGAAGAAGACAGTGACAGTAATGGCAAAGATGACGAAAGAGACTTTGAAGAGTAGCGTTTAAGTTAGTTTGTAAGTGAATATTAATAAACGTTTTTCACCTTTTTAATTTGTTATTACATCGTTACAACTACATCATACAAAAACACTTATTGCTTTAACGATTGCTGTTGTTGTATGTACTGTTTGAACGCAATATCATATGTAATGATGTCCAAAGCAAACTTTAGCATTTCATACAGGCAACGCACATTCTCCGATTGTATGGTGGCAAGGCGTCCTCAATGCTCCTTTTAAAGTCGCCGGTTAAATTCTAAGCACCGTCGATTACACTGCTGTAAAATTTTTCAATAATTCGGCTTTGGACTGCAGCAGCTGCAACAACCCCCACAATTCTGCTACAGACTCCTTTCCGAGATAGATTTGGGATCGCTTAAGTTCTTGCAGCACAATCACTTATTTATATATTTTTTTGCCAGGACTAATATCCACCGGTTTTGACTCTTCATCTTTATAGTTAAAATGCCTGTTTATCACATCTTTATTTGCAACAAAACGCTGCCACTCTCCTTTATCAAATAGAGTCCAATCTTTGTTAATTCCGCTAATTACCACTGCGGCGCAACGATCCATAACAGGTCAAGCATAAACTCACAAATTTATTTCTTGAGTTATTCAGTGGATAGTTGTTGCGTTTAACAATACTGGATATGATAGTTTCACGTTTTTGTTTGTCACTCGCTGCTTCACAGTTTCATCAACTTTTTGTACTTGATCCATTGTTATTGCTAGTACAGCGCACGATACACTACTAAACACAAAACTACATCTTCTGTTATACTCATTCTTCAAGGTTACTGTCGGTGTTAAAAGTGGCCTCGCCTTGCACGTGGCCTCGCCTTAAACTCAAGGCCAAGTGGTGGGGGGAGGTTTCATATTCATCCACTTCCTTCTACTGATTCTCATCCCAAACGTATCTTTGTGAAACTGAAAAATGTAAACCAACTCCATATAGAAGTACCACTGCTGCTAGTGGGGCGTGGGTACGATGAAAGCGGATATTCCAAAATTTTTGGAAATAACTAGTACATTTCTCCGTTAACGACCGGCGAGATCAAGTCAGCGGACCTTTGGTAGAATCATACATCAACGGCCTCCTGCACACCACGCTTGTCGGTAAGACATTGCAGCGAGGAGATAAACTGCAATTCAAATCCATAAACCAAAAGTTATACGTGCATTGCTTAAATGTCCAGTAGGAGTGTATAAAGCAACAGTTGACAATGAGTCTTAAGAAAGTCATAGTTAGCGAACTCCAAAAACCAGCACGAACACATTTCAAGAGAAGGCGCGTTATCTTAAAATGCTTGAACGATTTATATCAAGCTGATTTGATGGAAATGATCCCTTATGCAAAATTAAATAAGGGCTTTCGTTATATCCTGGTAGTCATTAATGCCTTCTCAAAGTATGTGTGGGCCTATCCCGTAAAACATAAAACAGGAAAGGACGTAACAGCTGCCATGGGTAAAGTGCTGAGGAGTGTAAAGGTGCCACCTCAAAACTTGCAGACGGATTTGGGGAAAGAGTCTTACAACACCGATTTTCAACGATTGATGCGACAGCACAACATCAATCACTACAGCACGTATTCTAGTATGAAGAGCAGCATAGTATAGAAGTGCAACCGCACCCTGAAGAACATGACGTGGAAGCAGTTCAGCCTGCTAGGATCCTACAAATGGTTGGATATCCTACCCAAGATCATAGCAAAGTATAACACAACCAAGCATCGCACAATAGGAATGAAACCTGCCGAAGTAAACTTAAAAAATGCGAATCTTCTGTTAAACACAGCGTACAGTCACACAAAGACCGTGCATCCGAGACCTCAAAAGTTTCGTACAGAAGACTCGGTACGCACCAGCAAGTATCGTTTAGCATTTAGCAAGGAGTACACGCCAAGCTGGAGCAACGAAGTATTCACAATATCTACTGTTCGACTTACAAACCCAACAACCTTTCGACTCACGGACCAAGAAGGTCAGGAAATTAAAGGAGGATTCTATGAGCATAAACTGCAGAAAACAAAACATTCGGACGTATATCTGGTCGAAAAGGTTCTGAAGAAAAAAGGAAATTTGGTGTATGTAAAGTGGTTGGGATTCGACAATCGACACAATTCTTGGATATCTAAGAGCAATGTCGTATAACTTAAAGAATTACTGTAGCACTCTCAAAATAAAAAACTGTTTTTTGTAAATTAGTGTTTTATTAATTCCATTGAACGCAAACAATATTCCTTTGAAACACTTTCATCTTTTTCCCAACAAAAGCGACAACAGCAAAAGAACGAAATCGTTAAAATTTTAACGAAGCTGCTATTGTTAAAATATATAAACTTATCTTTAACATTTAAAACAGCTAAGAGTATTTGTTTTCCCAACAATAACTACAGTAAGAATATATAATGACTAACATATTAACAATGCTATTATTTACAAACTAGGAACTATTCGTAATCTACATATATAATATACACTACTAAGCGCAAGAAAGGCTTCGTTTGGTGAGACGTCTGCTATAAATAATAACCAATACTGTTTCGAGAACATACTTTAATTTAAATTTGGGTTGCGGCTGCCCGCAGCAGTTCGTCAAGCCTGTAATCAGCAATACTGCAGTAACCCTACGCTAGTGTCTTCGTAGTGTTGGGAATAAGGTAGCGCTTGTCATCATGCGACGAAAGCGCAACCTTATTTATTAAGTCGGTGTACATAGTGTGCAAACGGGATTTAAAGACGTACATTTGACACAACGACTACGCCAACATATTTGTCCTTGAATTTGCCAACAGATTCGCTTCGGGGAATACCGTGCAGATTATCCACATAATTTGCAGTATCGAACTAATAAAGGTTGCGTTTCATATCATCATAAAAATTGTTTGTTTTAATTTCTAAAATGAAAGAGTCAGTGTCTGTGTAGAGTAAAGAGACATTATTGTCATAACGTTTTTTCAGAAATCTATAAAAGAATCGTACATTACAGTTTTCAAAATATCCAAGACGGAGAAACCAACATAACTAGGTTTGGTATATCAAACGCACAGTCTGTTCATTTCTACGGCTATTAAATTTTCATTAAAGCAAATTCTATCTTTCAAGTTAGGTCGCGCTATCAACGTTTTAGCTCCCAGTCTATTACCAATTTTTTCCCAATGACTTACTAACTTTACATCGACCCTTTTGACCACGTTTTCCAATGTTTTTTCAAATACGCAGTTGTTAGCCAATTTAAAAGAATTTCTCTGAAAGTTGTTTGTCGATCGGTTTCTAATGTCAGTATTAAAATCAATGTAGGTTCTGAGCCAAGGAGATTGGGTAAATTTTAGTATTCTATGTACTTCAATCAAAGTCAGACCCGAATTCAAGGCTTGGTGTAATGCTCAGTAGTGAATGACATATTTTCGTTTGTCATATAAATTTGGAATCAATTTGGGTTGTTTAAATTTTCCCTCAGGAAGAATGAGAAGCTCCGGACAAAAGGAAAAGGCATTGTGAGAGTCGTACAAATGCTGTGGATAGACCAAATCTACCTCTAACACGTACCCGACATTGGACTCGGCAGACACTTGAAAAATGTCAAAATTAGAAATTTCTTCGTCAGTCATCCAAACAAAATCACATTGTGGTAGAAACTGTCTCATTGCATATCCATAAAGGTTGGTTGCGTCAAGAAACATGATAAACGACGTAGGTTTAGAAGCATCGTAATTCCCGACAAACTCATTGTTCGCAATAGCTTGTCTCCCCACATAAGTGCTGACTCCTCATAGAATACTGTTGTTAAAAAAGTCTAACATATCTAAATCAGTAAGCAGCTCAAATTCAACCCCCGTAAATTTCAACATAGCGTCTCAACTTAATCCTGGGGCCGTGTAGTACTGAGCTGGATCCAACTTGTAATGTTTTAGATAAAAATTTCTAAAATTGTCAAACACATCTGCCAAAATAAACACGTCACATTTGAGATAGACATCGGAGTAGTCGCCCAACGTTTGACAACCAAAAGTTTCCCAAACCTTCACGGCTCGTTCATAATCAGTCTGAGAAATATGGGTTTCGGTTAGACTGTCATAAAAGTCTTCGATCGAGGGTAAAGCAGACTCATCTAATTTTTGGAAAGAATCTATATAGGAATATGGAAACACACCTTTCTGTCTCATCAACTCAAATTTGATGGCATTTCCGAATTGATTTTACATTTCAACGCACTGTCCATCCGACAACGTGTTGGCTAGCGATTGCAAAGACGAGCCCATGAAGCGAAAGCTATCCGAAAATCTGATGTTCAGATAAATATTTTTTCGCTTTCCCTCCACACAAATTTCATCAACCCCAAAGACGTTTGCCAAACGAAATGTACTATACTTTAGTTACCGGAATGACATCAATGTTGTTACGTGTCAAAAGCATTTGATATTAATACTAGTGTTGAATGAGCAATCTAGTGAGAGTGACGCGATAAAAATAATATCAGATTGGCTTTGTTCGTTGCTAGAGAGGATATAAAAACAACGTTTGTTTGTTTGAGAGAAAATTTGTATATCAGCTTTTAAAAAAGACAAGAGTTTTCGTGGGGTGTAAATGACAATCTCGCCATTTAATATGGTTTGGTGATAGTAAAGAATTGGGTTACTGGCCAACCGTTCCTGTAAGGGAGATCATTAAGCGGATATCATTATTCCAATGAATATTATATTCAAGCTGTGAAGCGATTTGGGAAACACGAATTCAACGATTGCGAAGTTTATTGCCTGTGAACAGGGTATGTAGTTTAATGTGGCATTTGCCTTTTGGTTACCTGGAAATTCGATTTATAGCAACAACTATTAGGCGAAAAATCTTGGAAAGATAATCTACGGAGAATCAACCTCAGTCTTGGGGGTCGATGTGTAGCGAATGACAGCCAAGTTTGGGGCCTGTCAAGCTGACATGTGATAGGAGTAACGGGACGTATTAAATGTCTGCGAGTATATCGGCACAAAGATAAGTGTTTTAGCTAGAATCTGATGATATTTTTGCATATAAAAACTGTGTAACCATTAAACTTCCGAGCGGTTTAAGTTAAGCTATTTGGGGTACCCTGCGTTAGGTTGTAATATTAAAGATGCTAATTGTCTGATCGATGGTAATAATGTTCTAGTAGTAATAAAACTAGCTACAAGTATTGCTTTCTTTCATTTTGATAGGGAGTTTAATAATCGTATTGTTATTAGTTGATAGAAAGTGAAGTTACAAGTTTCTTGGCTTATATCAGTATATTTGAGATTAACTTTTTGGCGCCAATTATCAACATCATAAACTAGAATCCGCGACGTTTTCATTGATGCTAGAGACGGGCTTCAAATATACTCTTATAGTGATAGATTGTTGACTAAGAGATATAGCGATGACCTAAAGGTAGGTAAAGAAAAATATAGATAAATATAGCTAACAAGTTTGGCGCCCAACGTGGTGCTTTAACAAGATTTTTGATGAGCTAACGAGGGGCTATAGTTTGGAACATATACCTTTAGGTCGTACTATAATAGAAAGGAGCAATACTGACAATAGTTATACATAACTTTCTGTACTCGTTTATGTAAGTGGAAAAATATCGTCAGAACGTGACAAACCAAAGAATTACTTTGAGAATAATACATAAAACGGTATACTTGTGGTAAAAAGGGTTTTACTTTGAGGAATCAGAATGGATGTTGATAGGTTATTGGTAGACGAGATAGATTATGAATTACGAATACGGGGAGTTGTTTGTAAGGGAAATATGCCGGAAGAGCGTAAATTGCTTACAGCGCGTATTAGGTTAGAGAAGACGGGAAATGCTTCGTTCCCGGAAGTAGAATTGAATAACGTAGAAGAATTGGATATATGCAGTAGGAAGCTTGGCATTCTTGTGGAAGAGATACTAGCTTCTGAGTCATTTGTTAAGGGTGGTAATGATTATAAACGTATTCAGACCCGCTTGGTACATATTTCAAATCGACCAGAACGGTTAGTTTTTGAGGGGTCTTCAGCAGATGATAAAGATGAGCTATATAATAGGTGTTTAGGGGCTATGGACGATCTCGAGTCCATATTTCATTAATTTTGGCAGAGAAATCATATTAAATCACGAACCGGTAGTTGGTGATGGAAATCCGGAAATTCAATTTAATCGGGATAGAGATTTAGATAATCGTTCTACAGTACTCAAGCAACTGTATGCTGATGTTAAACGTCGTTTGGATAAGGCTTATCAAAAGTCAAAAACTCGCTATGACTTTCCGGATCAAGCAGTGTTGCGTAGACACTATGTGTTATCGGATGCTGCTCGTCAGTTTACTTCCAAGCTTGCTGCAAAATTTATAGGACCGTTTATTATTAATCGAAACTTTTCACGATGGGTTTATGAACTCAAAGATCCTGACGGAAAAATATTAAAGGGGACTTGGCATGCCAAGGATTTGAAACCTTATGATAACTCTGAGATGAATTAATGATGTGTGATGTGCTTAGGGTGGTTGGTTGGGCATTGCAGGGAAGGTCACTGTAGGGAGCTATTTCATCTAGTTCTTCCTATAATAACACTGGAGTAGCTTGCAGATAGCTGTTGGGTTCATTGTGTGGTTTGACTTGCATTCGTGTCGAGTGAAGTTCATCTTTCGCTTTAGCGTAGGTTTGAGTTAGCTTGTTGGGTTTTGTTGGATACCTTTTTGGGATTTTGGTGGCGTAGCTGTTGTTGTATGGTTACCTTCAGCTATGCGTATTGTGTGAGTTTTTTTTTTCGGTATCCATTTCGCTTACGCGGATTTAGATCCACAAGTGAGTCTCAAATCCTTGTTTTGGTTTCGCTTTTGGTCATGCTTGGAGTTGGAGAACGGTTTCGTTTACTCATTTAGAGTATCGGCTTGTTCCGGATTTATGGGACCTGCCTCTGTCCCCGAGTTAATATCCTTTAGTTTCCTTTTGAGCCGTTGTTGCCGAATGAAGTCTTTGGTATGATCTGCTGCTGTGATTGGTTATTCCAGCTGTTATTGAATTTCGTGTAAAGTATAGGGTGGTTGGATGGGCCTGTAGGGAAGGTCACTTTAGGGAGCATTTTTATCTTGCTTTCCCTCCTGTAAAGTATAGGGTGGTTGGATGGGCATTGTAGGGAAGGTCACTTTAGGGAGCATTTTTATCTTGCTTTCCCTCCTGTAAGGTATAGAGTGGTTGGAAGGGCGCAGTAGGGTAGGTCACTCTTTGGGGAACTTTAATATCTTGTTCTTTCCCCATTTTAAGGTATAGGGTGGTTGGAAGGGCACAGTAGGGTAGGTCACTCTTTGGGGGAACTTTAATATCTTGTTCTTTCCCCATTTTAAGGTATAGGGTGGTTGGAAGGGCACAGTCGGGAAGGACACTATTTGGGAAACTTTAATATCTTGTTCTTTTCCCTCTTTTGGGTATAACGTATAGGGAGTTCCCTGTTGGGAAATGTTAATGGATGGTTTTCTTTTTGATTGTATTGGAAGAGCGTTACGTTATCCTGCTTTTTCTAAGGGGACATAAGGGTAACGAGATTAATCGTTAAAGAAGTACAACTTCTTCGTTTGTTTTAGGTATCCCTTGGGGTTTGGGGATATAGGGTGTTTCCCTACAAAACAAAATTTTTTAGGATGACCAGTCCTTCATTCTTCGCCTTCTTTTCTTCTTAAAGCTTTGTCTATATTTCTCTCTTGTAATGTAGTGAATGTCGATTTTGTTTTGAATGAACTGTTTACTTAGATGAATGACAATTTGTTTTCTTTTATTTCTCTTTGATCGGGTGCGGATGAAATCTCTGGTGATGAGTGATTGTTGAATGTAAGATGAAGATTGGTGGGGATTTTCTTCAGGCCGTTCGGGGCGCTGAAGGATCTCTCCGTCGGAGCGTATGAGAGTTGTGTGGATGTTGGCTTCTGCCTCTCACCTTTCTGGTTTCTTTAACCCTCTGTCACTGGGGTTACTTCCTCCCCAGGCGTGTCAAAAGGAAAACCCTGGTTATTCTTCGTTTTGGCTTAACTATTTTCGGTCTGACAGTACCTGAAACTGTGTGGAGGTGTGCTTCCGCCTCGGGGGTTATTGGAAGTTGTCAAGGGGGCTACGCTGTAGGGATTTGGAGTGATTTTGGAGGGTTCATGGGGGTGGAACTTCTTCACGACAGGTTGTTACAGGGTTGTTCACCGGCGCAGCATTTACATCCAGCAGCGACGAACAATCTTGATCCTTGTCGTGGGGTTGATCTGGTCCTGGGTTCCTCCTGGGGTCATCACCGTCTCTACAGTGTAGTTGCTTGTTTGTGGTGTGGGTATTGGTTTTTTTTAGGTTAATTGTTAGAGACGTCTTATGACAGACGGTTTACTGACTCTCTAGCGTATATGTATGTATCCTTTTAGGATAAAGTTTTTATTTAGTTAAAAATTTCGTTGAAATTTTTCCTTTCTGGGAAGGGGGGAGTTTGTTACGTGTCAAAAGCATTTGATATTAATACTAGTGTTGAATGAGGAATCTTGTAAGAGTGACGCGATCAAAATAATATCAGATTGGCTTTGTTCGTTGCTAGAGAGGATATAAAAACAACGTTTGTTTGTTTGAGAGAAAATTTGTATATCAGATTTTAAAAAAGGCAAGAGTTTTCGTGGGGTGTAAATGACAATCTCGCCATTTAATATGGTTACTGGCCAACCGTTCCTGTAAGGGAGATCATTAAGCGGATATCATTTTCCCAATGAATATTATATTCAAGCTGTGAAGCGATTTGGGAAACACGAATTCAACGATTGCGAAGTTTATTGCCTGTGAACAGGGTATGTAGTTTAATGTGGCATTTGCCTTTTGGTTACCTGGAAATTCGATTTATAGCAACAACTATTAGGCGGAAAATCTTGGAAAGATAATCTACGGAGAATCAACCGCAGTTTTGGGGGTCGATGTGTAGCGAATGACAGCCGAGTTTGGGGCCTGTCAAGCTGACATGTGATAGGAGTAACGGGACGTATTAAATGTCTGCGAGTATATCGGCACAAAGATAAGTGTTTTAGCTAGAGTCTGATGATATTTTTGCATATAAAAACTGTGTAACCATTAAACTTCCGAGCGGTTTAAGTTAAGCTATTTGGGATACCCTGCGTTAGGTTGTAGTATTAAAGATGATAATTGTCTGATCGATGGTAATAATGTTCTAGTAGTAATAAAACTAGCTACAAGTATTGCTTTCTTTCATTTTGATAGGGAGTTCAATAATCGTATTGTTATTAGTTGATAGAAAGTGAAGTTACAAGTTTCTTGGCTTATATCAGTATATTTGAGTTTAACTTGTTGGCGCCAATTATCAACATCATAAACTAGAATCCGCGACGTCTTCACTGATGCTAGAGACGGGCCTCAAATATACTCTTATAGTGATCGATTGTTGACTAAGAGATATAGCGATGACCTAAAGGTAGGTAAAGGAAAATATAGATAAATATAGCTAACAATGTCTTCGTTATTTTGAGCTAATTGTTTAACAAACCGGTAAGCATCATAACTTAGATTGTGAAAAAATACCGGAATAAAACTTGGAAGTTTATAATTTAAATTACAATTGGAGTGGCGGCTCCCCGATAGTCCCCAGTCAAATGATCGTGATCGCGTACTTTTACATCCACCTCACCAAACGGTCGACCACAAATGTAACATGAAACGGCTTCATTAAAGTTGTGAATTTCCGTGGCAGACATAGCTTTCGTAGGTACAACATTTTGCAAATGATGCGAATAGATGTTTTGCGCATCTCTATTTAAACGTTTTATAAACATGTCCACTGCATCCTCCCCCCGATAAATTTCGAGTTTTGACAGGGTGTCGTCATACGAATATTTCAAATAGTACGCGAAAGAGTAGGGTATGTGATCAACTCTGCCGTTGGCAATTTAGTATACACATGATTACAGTCATAACTTTGATGCGTAGTCAAGTGCTCTTCAGTTCTAAAGTAATTCAGGCAGCCGTCGCAAAAATGCTTTGCACCGTCTAGTGTAGTCTTCCTGTCAAATTATCATATAAGTCGCTCAAGTCTGTGCCACGAGTGACTACCTCGTTAGCCGTCTGAAAAGTTTTTACGTCTTGTAGATCTTGAGCTTCCAAAATAAAATACCAGAAGAGTTCGAAATTTATTTTTATGCTATTTAATTTGGTTAGCTGCCCTTCTATCAAATTTAATTTTTTTTTCTTTCAATTCGGTCATATATTCCACAACGCTTATATGATAATTATCCGTGGAAATCCTATAACTGACCACACGGGACTTGAAGGCGTTTTGAAGGGCCACCACACCTTTCCCCAAGTGAAAGACACCACACCGCCTCGTGTGACGATTGCTCTTCAGATGACCAAAGAAGCACGTTCGAGGAATGTTTTCATCGCACACGTCACAGTATTGCGTCCTGGGAAAACCACCTATCAAAACAAACTATTAACACACTGTACAAACACACCAAGCACGCCTACCATTACTACTGGAGTTGTTTAGTTTTGGGCGTTTACTCGGCCCCTTACCACCCACCACCGAAGTCTCCATAGCGTCGCCTGTAATTAATACAACTACACTGAAGGTGCTGCTATACATCAACACAATTTAAACTCACCACTCGTAGATGGATGGCCAGCTGTTGACGACAACTTTCTCTCCGGTGGCGGAACAAATTGTCGGCTCTGGTGAAGAACTGTCCGCATTCGCTGCACTGAAACATTATAAACGATTAATTGCAATTCTACACTGGGTATGCTCTTCGCTAGTATCGCCTTCCTAGCCAGACATGTAAATACATCGAGCACACTCTAACACACTACCCAGGTACCACGAACGCGGAAGTTAAACCTTGATACCCTGGAGCGGATGGAAAACTATGTTACGTCGTCTTGGAATTTAAGGGATCTTACACTTTTGTCTTAATCTTTTACTGCCGCTAGTTGACAAATTAGCTTTGCTGTGTTTAATAGCATTTGCGAGACCTCAGCTTGGCGCTGCTTCAGCTGGCAGCGCTCTTGTACCAAGTTATGGTATTTTTCAGCCTTGCGACTATGCCCACTAGCAATTTTGGGTCTCGCTCTTACTGTTTTTTTGGTGACGGCTGCCAGTTGTAATTCAATATTATCCAACTGCACATCCATACCGTCCCTCAAGCTTTCCAAAGATTTTATTTCTGCTATTCGTGCAACTTGAGCGGCAACTCTGTCCTGGTATGATTTTACATTGTTTTGTGTCAGTAGCATGTTTTCGCCGTCGTCATCGTCTTCGTCGTTGCTTACCGAAGAGATGAGCGATATCGCACAATCACCCTGTGGAATCGATAATGGTGCAACATCGACCGCCTCCCTCTCAGACTCCTTGAACGCAACAGAGAAATCGAGTGTTGCTACTGGCTTGTCCGCTTTTGGATGCTACACTGAGTACAGTATTGCTTTTCTGTGACGGTGGTTGCGGGGTTGTCAGTTGTGAGTTGTTGCTGGTCGTTCGCCTTGTGCCTGAAACGACTTGGATGCCCAATCCGAGGTTTTGGGTTTCTGCAGCACCATCGAAAGCGCCTTCCGCATAAAATGTATCCCCGAAATCGTTTGTTCCGTGAGTGTGGGATTGGAGGACTGAGACCTCACCTTTTTTTGCGGTGGTGGTGAATTCTCGCGAATGGCGTCGTTAAAATCAAGACTTGGCAAATCCATAAATTTTTGTGTGTTAAACCTTGATGTGTCTTGCACACCCTCGATGCGAACGGCCCCCTGTCCAGTCTCAATTCCACAACCCCTTACAGTCTCCTCAATCAATAAATCTACATCAACATTTGGCTCAATTTTGCGCTTCTGCCCTTTAACCAAACATTCTTTTAGAATTTTGCCACTCGCCGGTTTTTTAGCGGACGATGTGATGAGACTACACTCCGAAACTACATCAACTTGGGTTAAAATTTTGCTCTTTTTCTGCTTTTTAGACATGCTTTTTCTGGTACTCACCGGTTTTTTTGATGGTCTCAAATCGGCTTTAGATTTTGAGGACACCACTACAACGGGTGGCTGCAGCTGGACTTTTTGATATTTTCTTACCCTGTCGGCGGACGATTTCGATGTAGAAGGTTGAGCCAGTGCGGATTTTGCGTAAGATCCGCTAGCTCTCGAACAGATGCTGAGTATCACACCCTGCGGTTTCCGCAAACTCAACTTACTATATCCAGGCGTCCGCGTAACACCACCATAAACAGTACAAATCACAACACCTGAACGATGCATCACGAACGAGAACAAACTTAAGAGTGACGCTCCTTACCGCCACCACATGTATTTATACTAACAATATGGTGGGGGCTTGTCCTTGCCTTGAGACATTACATTGTCAGCGTTTCCAAATAACAAGAAGGAGCACTGAGCTTGCCCTTGAGACTTTACAATTCTAGCACTTCCAATAACAATAAGGAACACTCACCTTGGCTTTGGTCTGGGAATGCAGTGGATTTCGGTATTGTGAACTTGAATTTTACGGTTGCGACGTTCCTTATCGTCAGCGTCCTACATAAACATGTAGTCTACAGTAAAATAGCGGCGTTTAGAAACAAATGTCACAAACTATCGGAAATCGGACGTTCAGATAAAAATAATTCCAGAAACACCACACTGATTGCTCACTAAACAACGGATATATGAGCGTTTTAAAATGTACAAGGTAAAAATGTTGGAGAATTCGGAAAGCAGAAGCTAATATATACATAATTTAAAAAAAAACTCCGATATCTTAATAAACAACGGAGATATGATATTTACTGTTTGAGGCTTTCGCGGTTACTCGAATTATTCTTTTTAGTATAGAATTTTGGCTTAGACCGCGTAGTATTTGTATATGAACAACCAGCATTTTCTGGCTTAATGTGCTTTGCACCTTGTGAAGTCGAGCAAAAACCCGCGCGATGGCCATGCTCTCTGGTGGCTCGTGTTGTTTGAGTATCTTGAGAACGAGGATACTTAGGCAGATTTGGCCGTTTTGCTGTTTGTGCATCCATATTCACTAACGTTTCGCAAGACCTTGCAGCTTGCATCATCAGAGTGAAAGTCGCACTAAGAACCGAAGGTCGGTGTGGAGCTATTTATAGTCCTCTGTGCCAGACGCGCGGAGTGGCGTAACGCTGGTTGGTCATCCGAGTGCAACGTAATCCGTGGGGCGTGGCCGTATGACGCACAGTGGTTGTAATGCTTTAGATCGTGTATCACAGGGGTCCACGTTTTACTAAGTTTAAAGCCATCTTCCCTGTTGATATTATTTGGATGTTTTTCTATTTCTATGGCTTCACGTATCACTCGCGGGAAGTAATGAGGTACTCTGGCAAGTACTCTGGCATGCTCAAATTCTAAAGTGTGCCCATTTGTAAATGTATGGTCAGCTACGGCTGATTTTGTGATGCGTTTGTGTTTGCAATCGCCTTTATGTTCTTGGAGTCTTAGATCAACGGAACGACCATTGGACAAAGTGGTCGTTCCGTTGATCTAAGGCTCCAAGAACATAAAGGCGATTGCAAACACAAACGCATCACAAAATCAGCCGTAGCTGACCATACATTTACAAATGGGCACACTTTAGAATTTGAGCATGCCAGAGTACTTGCCAGAGTACCTCATTACTTCCCGCGAGTGATACGTGAAGCCATAGAAATAGAAAAACATCCAAATAATATCAACAGGGAAGATGGCTTTAAACTTAGTAAAACGTGGACCCCTGTGATACACGATCTAAAGCATTACAACCACTGTGCGTCATACGGCCACGCCCCACGGATTACGTTGCACTCGGATGACCAACCAGCGTTACGCCACTCCGCGCGCCTGGCACAGAGGACTATAAATAGCTCCACACCGACCTTCGGTTCTTAGTGCGACTTTCACTCTGATGATGCAAGCTGCAAGGTCTTGCGAAACGTTAGTGAATATGGATGCACAAACAGCAAAACGGCCAAATCTGCCTAAGTATCCTCGTTCTCAAGATACTCAAACAACACGAGCCACCAGAGAGCATGGCCATCGCGCGGGTTTTTGCTCGACTTCACAAGGTGCAAAGCACATTAAGCCAGAAAATGCTGGGTGTTCATATACAAATACTACGCGGTCTAAGCCAAAATTCTATACTAAAGAGAATAAGATATGATATTTCTAATATTTAACCCCAAGTTGTTTGGGTAGGTAGTAGTTTGAGTTTAAAATCTCAAAGTACAAGGCAATAGGAACACAAACACAACAAACTCCAATCAAATATCTAAATCAACAACGGAGACATGCAATTTTTAATATTTAACCCCAAGTAGTGGGGGGAAGGTTGTAGTTTGAGTTCCGAATCGTAAAGTAGATGATACTAGAAGTACAATGGCAAAAATCGCGTTTAAATATCTCAATAAACAACGCAGAAATGAGAGTTTTAAGATTTTACATTAAAAAAAACAAAAAAAACAAAAAAAAATCGAAAAAATAAAAAAAAATAAAAAAGTAAAAAAAGTACTTTACTTGTTTATTTAATAAATAAATTAAACACGTCATCTTTGGTTTTTTTGCTCTTTTTTGGCTACGTCGGGTACTCTTGCGTTGGAATAACTGAGCTACGATACTCGCTAGGGTCACTATTCATTCCCGATTCCCAATTCAAAAATGTTTACTCATATAGCCTCTTTTGGCCCCCTCCTGTAAAATATTGTTTAGTACCACCAGTTGTTCCGCTACAGGTTGATAGGAAAGCGTAAGAACTCTTTAATTTAAAAGGAAACATTAACAAGGTCTGCGAGAATAGATTTCTTCCTTGATTAAACAGCTATTTTTATTTTTATACAACAGCTTTTTAACATCAGATTACGACAATGAACACATTATTGAATTTAAAAACGATGTAAATTTACTTAATTTTTTTACAAGGAAACTAGATTTTAGGGAAAAAATACAAGAACAAGAATCAAAAATGTTTTAAAATTCATCGAGCTTTACGAAAACTTTTTTTTTATTACAACAATTTTGCATTTTGAACTTTAATGACATCTCAAGGCCACGGCCTGTACTCCTTCTTTTTATTTACAACGTCCAAATTATATAGGCGAAGGCCAAGACCAAGACTACCCACTTTCATTTTCGCCAACTACCCCCTCTTCCTAAAATTCCTTCATTCATTCTGTCTCCGACGGTTGGATGGTTATCCAGTGCAGTCGTCATGTTCTTTTAGTGCGTTTTTAATGAGTGGCCCATGTTATCATATCTGAAACTTGTTCACGGATCCTGGGACGACTTCCGTGCTGGGGAGTGGATGCCCTTCGCAGGAACATATTATTCCCGCATGCTATAGCACGAGTTGGAAGAAGCTCTACTACACTTTCTCGGAAGGGAAGACCAGGTGGTGGCCGTCATGTCAATTACCGGCTGGGCCATCATTGAGGACCGCGATAGGAGGCAACTTTCGTCGCCACACGAGTCATCGATCCGTGTCTGGAGCAAATAGCGATGGAGGACCGCTCCACCGAAGATGGAAGCTTGTATTTGGACCTCCCTGAACCACTCCCCGACTTCGTCAACCTTATCTGGCAGCAAATTCCGTGGAGGACAAAGTCGGAGTAGTAGTTTTAGTTATAATTGTAATTATTAATTTTAAGTGTAAATAAATTTCTTATTATTATTCGTGTTTGTTACTTACTGTCGAGGTGGTTTATTATGGGGTGTACACGCTCAGTACCTTCACATTGAGTTCAGTGCTCCAAGACTGCAGAATGCCTATCAACAAGTTTGGACAGCACATGCATAGCGATTCTACTCGTCACTCTCAAATGTTCCTCTTCGAAGACCTGGGTGGGCTTGATAACCTATATTATGAAAAAAAACCTACTTCTCTTCGCTGAAACTGCACTACCTGGTGGATTGTTTAGTCTAAATAACACTGGTATATCCGAATATGTTATACCCTTCATTAAGGCTAAGATAGGTAATGTTATTGTTAATTCTCGCGACGGATCAATCATAATCAATAATATTATACACACCTCTAACGAAGTAATTGGGATAGTTTTACAAAAAGGTGATGAACTCAAATTTCAACAACTTTATCCCCTATCCAAGCTGGCCGTTGAATTTCAACTCACAGCTCCAATTATTGCAGCCTCTTTTTCTAATTACTACCTTTATTTCTTACTAAGTAATATCTCACAACTGCACACATTTATTCATTTTCATATCACACTTAATTAATTCAATGAAAAAATGCAACATCTCATACATGCAAGCTACATTGTCTGATTTTATGCGTAGTGTATCCAAAACGCTCTCGATGTTGGTTTTTACATCCCCAAGTAAAGTCCAAATACCTCGAGGTATACTTAGATAAAACTGTTCAAACTCTTGACACTTTAAGCACTCCAGTTTGTATTCTGACAATTTTAACAACTCCCAACATTCGAACACTGATTCGAGTCTTAGGTACACTTCAGATATACCTATTTCTTGCAGCACAATAACTTTCCTCAGTCATATTGTTTTAAAACATATTCTTTTCACAGCACTCAGGTTACGCGGTTGTAATTGACAGCCTCTACTGTAAAAGTAATTTCAATAAAGAAATATTTGAAACAAATAAGCTTGGAAGAATGATATAATTAAATCTTGATTGGTGTTAAATTTCAAACATTATTAATAAATTTAATTGAGACAATGAGATAAGAGAACTTGATTTATTTTTTATTAAAGAATTATTGTTGTATTTGAAAGGGCATCACATTAATAAAGGTATAGCTTTATATAGCCACATCATAATATATAAATTGATGCAGACAACGTGGGGCTTATTGTGATTGTTAGTTAGTTTGTTTATGACATTACTGAATATAATATATGATGTTTAAACGAGGGGTTTTTAAAAATATGTTGCTTGACATTTATGATACATGTCGCCAGTAAAGAGGGGATATTGACATAATAAAAATAAACAGATTTAATTATAACTAATAAACCAAGTTTATCGTTAATTTTGCATTAACAATTGTGAATTAAGGAACAAGATTGTAATAAAATGATCATAATTTAAAAACGTATCATAATTAATTTCTTTTGAGAAAGATAAAGGAATAGAATAGGACAATTAATAAAAGTAACTAAAGAATATTATAAAGGGTCAATTTGAGAATAAAATATAAAGATTTATAATTGAATATAAAGGTCCGTAATTAAAAGTAGGTATATTTGAAAAATTAAACTAAAATATGGCAGATAAAAGGGTTACAAGAAAAAGCAAGAAGACTGAAGAGGAAAAAGATGAAGGACAAGAAGAAATGGAAGTGGTAGCGAGTGGTGCTGAAGTTGAAATGGAGGAAATACAGCACGAGTTAGGTATACAAGGAGATCAGGTAAGATTACAAGAAGAAGAACAGAAAACAAATATAGATGAGAAGTTAGATAAGTTAATGGCATTTATTGCACAAAAGGCTGAAGAAAATAAGAAAGATGCAGAGAAAAATGCAGCAAAGTTGAGGAAGGATTTACAAGCAACAATAGAAATAACTGCAGAGGAAAGTAAGAAAACTACTGATGAGTTGAAAAAGGAATTGCAACAGTCGATTGAGGAAAGGGAAGGTAGGTTGCAAGCAGCAATTGAAAGAACTGTCGAGAAAAGTAAGCAAGATGCAGAGGAAAGGGAAGGTAGGTTACGAGACGCAATTCGGAGCACTGCAAACAAGGTACAAGAACAAAAAGACCAAGAAGATAAGATGGAAGAGACGATGAAGAAATTAAGAAAAGATTTTAATAAAGTACAACTTCAGAACAAGCAAGAATTTTAAGCACAAATAGAAAATATTTGTATAACATTAGAAAGTTATAAGGATGAAGTTAAAAATGATGTGACAAGGGAGAGGCAGGAAGAATACAAACAACTAGAGGAAAATTTAACAAAAACTATGGAAGATAAGCTGGTAAAGAGTAACGAAGAGGTAAATGGAAAACTAAAGGATATACAAAGTCAAAATAAAGATGTACATAAACAAATACAATTGATTGATGAAAAGGTGAATAAAAATCAAGTTGAAATGCAAGAAGAAATTAATAATAATGTAAGCAGAGTTAATGTGTTAAATGCAAATCGTTTAAATAAGATTAAAGGGGTAGAAGATACATTGAAAAGAATGCAAGATGGAACGGAAATGTTAAACACTAGCCACAGAAGTAATTATATTGGAATACAAACAGACATGTTACCAATATTTGAAGGAAGACCTGGAGAACAACATATGAGTTATATTGTCAAATTAGATGATATCATGAAGTCAACACATGACAAAAATAAAAGGTTACAAGTAATTAACATGACGTTAAGAAATCATGCAGATACATCGCACAGTATTGTTAAATCAAAATATAAGAATTATGAGGAATTCAGAATGTTATTCATAAATCAATACTGGAGCAATGCACACCAAGCTCAAGTGAGAACTCAGTTAACAGTGGTAGGTATTGGGAAAGAGGTAGCACCCGTGAAATGTATGTAATGCAGAAATATAATAAAGCTCAATATTTAACACCTACATTTGTCCAGACATTTAAAAAATTTAGGATTGCTGCTGGACAATTCTTTTAGGTTCTCCAGTCACATCTCAAAAAACGTTCAAAAAGCTTACGCTAATTTAAGGAAATTATTTCCCCATAGGCGTTACTTTTCTACTAAAACTAAAACTTTACTCTGTGAATCATTAGTCTTGTCTCAATTTACTTTTTGTAGTCCATTATATAGCCCATGCCTAAGTTTTATCGACAAAAACAGAATTCAGAAAGTTCAAAACTCCTGTCTAAGGTATGTGTATGGTATTCGCAGATTTCAACGTGTGTCTCACAAGCTTGCTCAGATTGGTTGGTTGAATATGCAAAATCGGTTTTACTTATGGTCTGCGTGTTTATTTCATAAAATTATTCTATTTAAAACTCCGCCATATCTCATGGAAAAAATCTCATTTCGAACGGACGTTCATAATATCAACATCAGAAATAAAAGAACAATCACTCCGCCGGCGCACACAACTGCTCTGTATGAACGCTCGTTCTCGTATAATGTCTCGAAGATATATAATTCACTACCCAACTCATTGAAAACGTTATCTCCAATAGCTTTTAAACGTCATCTATTTGAAATTTTATTCTCGCGTCAAATTTAGTTATTACTGAAGCAGTATGCTACTTTGAACCCTCCAATGTTTTCCTGTATAGTTTTTCAACCATAACCACTAATTTAATTTTTTTTTTCTTTTGTATATAAATAGTGAGTAACTATTATGATCAGCCTCACTGAATAATAATATAATATATTGTAATTTAATTTATAGGTTTAGGAACTTAATGTATAAATGAAATATATATTGCTAAGGTTTAAGTGGTAGAGCAGGGTGTACGGTAAAGTACCTACACTACTGAACTTCACCTTGTGATTCTTTTCTTTTCTCTTCTTTTTTTTTCTCTCTTTCATTATATTCATTATATTTATGTACAAGAAAGGAAAAGAATAAAGACGTTTATTATTATTATTATTATTATTATTTAGAAAGTGAAATTACAGGAGCAGTAGCTGTTCAAAATATTAAAACGTTAAAAGATTTTTTAGAAATAGTCAGGAACTATGACACGGCTATTGGAATTAATAATAAAAAAAGTAACAGGAGAGAAAGTCAGAATTTTCAAAATTCTAGTAAAAGGAAATATGAGGAAACTCAATAAAATAAATTTAATTTTGGCCGTAATAATAATTATAATTTTAGAACGGGAGAGAGGAATTTTAATAACAATTATAATAGGAATTTGGACAGATGGAGGAATAATAGATTTAACAATGATAATTAAGGAAGGAACTACCAGTATAGAACGGAATATAATAACCAGGATAGGAAAAAATACAATACCATAATTGAGGACAAAAATAATGAACGAATGAATCGGGAGAATGTAGCAGATAAATATCCTAGACGTCAATACATAAATACTGTATATAAAAGTGAATTCGACAGGGGTAAACTTATGAGAGAAAATCAATTAGAAGAACCTGAGGGTTTGGAAGATTTCTCAGAAGATTAAAAAAAACTTCAATTTTAAATAGTTTAAGGAAGAACCTCACGTGTGTTTCAGTGGCGTAACTATCATATGTGCAGGAGGTGCAAAGAACCTCCGCGCCGAATGTATATAGGCGCCGCGGTAGCGGAGTTTTTGTGAAAATAAAAGTTTTCCTAGAATAGAGGTTCAAAGGGGCAACATACTATGATACGTGAGCGCCACTGGGCTCTTTTGAGTGCGCAGGCTTTTCTCCTTTTGAGTAGATTAGAAGTTCCAGCTCTAGTGTGTGTTTATGATTCTTAGATTGCATAGTGCATAGTGCATAGTAACATACTATAAATTCAAAGTTTTAAACCACAAATTTCTGACGATTGCCTCAGATGCAGAGGTCAGAGAGAGTGCCAAATTACTTCAAACTACCTATGAAACTGATCTCGATGACGGCTTACTAACGCAAATTGTACAACTTCGATCTTCGTATACAACTAGTATTAAATATTGCTTATCAGTGAAGGAAGTGGAAGAAAAATGTCTGTCTAATCACACATCATTGGCTAGCTTTCCATATTTGCATACAGCTTTTATCCTACTTTTTACATCCCGTCACTACAGCCTCCACTGAGAGATCTTTTTCTAAATTACAAATTATTAAAAACTTTTTGCTAAGTAAGATGGGCCAAATACGCCTAAAGAGTTTTGCATTACTGAGTATCGGGAAAGTAAGAGCCAGTACTCTTGGTTTTAATTCACTGATAGATATGTTAGCTTTAGCAAAGTGTCGCAAAAGAGAGTTTAATTAAAGTGCTATACCTACCCACATATTTATATATCTACTAGCTGGCCCGGCAAACGGCCCCCCAAAAATAATTTGTCTCTGAAACTCCTTTTCACCACTATAGAGTTTTAATTTTATGTCATGTCCATCGTCTTGGACTTAAAAATAAATGCCATTTTCGCAATCAACGTCGCAAAAAACCGCAATAATGACATCCATATAGATTTTTAGGCTTATTTGCATCATTTCACCCCCTAAGGGGTAGCGGACCCGACAGACGTTGTCCTGCCCGAACGTTGGTTTGCCTGCTATTGGCGGGTTTAGCAAACGTTTTTTCGATCTTTTTCATTTTAAAAAATATTGGAGGGTTGGGAGGGGGGTGAAATTTTGGAGTTATATGTTCTGATATGCGAGAAATCTTTAAAAAATTAAAAAAGAAATTCGTCAAAAAATAAAAATAAAATTCCTAGAACCCGATTTCACTTCCACCTACTGGATCCAATTGTGAATCTATACCATCCAGGGACCCTCTCAAACTCACACAAAAAATGTTATCAAAATAGGTCCAGCCGTTTAGGAGGAGTTCAGTCACGTACACACGTACATAAGAATTATATGTATAAAGATATACGGATGCGGCCATAATTATATATAACAGCAGTAAGATAACATGAACCACAAAATAGAATGCTTGAGTAAGAAAGAGATGACCATACAACAAAATTACTTTAGTAGGCACAATTAGTTGACATATGTGATAATTAAAGTGAGCCTCAAGCCTACTCGTATATTTGTTACTATGTTTATCTCTTTCTTACTCAAGCAATATGTGTTATTTTCTTGTTCATGTTATCTCATTGCTGTTATATATAATTGTGGCTCCATCGATATTTGATTTTCCTTGTGAATTATTTAAATTTGTATTCCTTTTACGTGGTTTTTGTTTTTGTATTTTCCTATGTATCGTATTTTTATGTTTCATGTTATATTTTGCGAGTGTTTGATGTAATGGTAAAATCTGTTCTACTTTATGGGTCGGAATCGTGGACGGTTACAGATCTGGTAAAGCAGAAATTGCAGGTGTTTGTAAATAGGTGTTAGGTGGCCAGTCATTATTTCGAACAAAGATCTTTGGGACCGAACAAATCAGGTGGACATTAATATAGAAATTAGGAGAAGAAAATATGGATGGTTAGGGCATACGTTGCGAAAAAATAAAACTGAAATTTGCAGAAAAGTTTTGATTGGAAACTTTAGAGTTTCAGAAACAGAGGACGCCCGCGAAAAACGTGGAGGCGAACTGTAAAACAAGAGACAGGAAAGACTATAGCACAGCTGAGCCAAAGAGCAAAGGAAAATGACAACTGGAGAGAATATACGAATACCCTATGTCCCAATAGGGAATAATAGATTATTATTATTATTATTATTATGTTATATTTAATAAAAGATTGAAACATCTAAATGTGTTTTATTTTGCAGTAGTAACCTTTTATGTTAAGAAAAGAGCTTATTAATTTTCTTTTAAATTTAAAGTGTTGCATGACCAAAAATTACCCCCCCCCCTCTTTTTCTGAAACTGCTTGTATACAGCGGCTATCATTTATTCTTGCACACCGGCGCCAAACCGTTTTGTTACGCCGCTGGTGTGTTTATAATAATTACAAAAATAATGGAGAATTTTTACTGGAAGAGGAAGAAGAAGGTAAACAACTTTCAACATTACCATTCTTCAAAGTTAATTTAAATAATACAGAATATTTAGCTTTGATTGATAGTGGAGCAATGGCTTCTTTAATAAATGAAGAAATAATTTCCAATAATTTGGATGTCCTACATAAGAATATAAAAAAGTGAATAAAATAGAATGTTAAATATTAAAATAATTATTGATCAATGGGAAGGTGTAGTTAGATTGTTTATAGTTAAAGGTCTTAGTGTGGACATGGTATTAGGAATCGACATTATTCAGCAACTGGGAATAAATATTGATGGATCACAAAGGTGTATTCATTTAAAGGGGTTAAGTAAATCTTGGATCTGTACCAGTAGAGTCAGCCAAGAAGATAAGTGTTGCCAATTAGAGAAAATTGGAGACATAATGAAATATAAAGAAGGTATAGTTATTAATAATTACATAATAAATAATATGGAGAATAATTATGATAATAATGGGTTATTGCTGAATGAGTTAAAAATAGGTGAGAAGAATAAACAATTTAAAAGCCAAATATTACAAATAATTATCAGAAATAAAGAGGTTATAAATGAAGAAGTAGGACAAGCAAGAAAATACATTCATAGGTTACAAGTTGATGAATCAAAAAGCTTTAATAGTAAATCTTACCCTATACCATTTGCATTAAGAGGACAGGTTAGGAAGGAAATAATAAAATGGTAAAATATGGAGTAATAGAAGCTTCAAAGAGTAATTTTATTAATCCTTTAGTAGTAGTTAAAAAACGTGACGGTTCTCTTCGTTTATGTTTGGATGCACGCAGAATTAATCAAATAACAAAGCCACAATACGAATCTCCACAAACTATAGATGGATTATTAAGTAGAAGTTGGGATAAGAAGATTCTTACAAAATTAGATCTGAAAAATTCATTTTGGCTTATTCCATTACATGAAGAGTCGAGAAAATATACTGGTTTTAGTATTGATGGGGAGATTTTTCAATTCAAAGTGGTACCATTTGGTCTTTCAACGTCTTGTGCAGCACTGGTAAGAGCAATGCAGAAAATATTAAACCAATTTGAAGACTTTTGTGTGAATTATGTTGATGATATCTTATTGTTTTCTGAAAACGAACAACAACATTTAAAACATTTAACAATTATAATTGAAACATTAAATAAAAATGGGTTAAAATTGAATATCTCAAAATGTGAATTTATGCAAGAAAAAGTAACATATTTGGGATACAAAATAAGTAAAAATGGAGTAATCATAAATGAGAAACGTCTTGAGGAAATTAAGAATTTACCTCGTCCATCGAATTTAAAAAAGTTAAGAGGGTTATTAGGGGTTTTTAATTATTATAAAAGGTTCATAAGTAACCACTCAAAGTTGACGTTATCTTTAGTACAATTATTAAGAAAAGATGTAAAATGGTCGTGGAATGAAGAAAGAGAAAAAGCATTGAATACAATCAAACAAAGGTTTCATGAAGTATTATTACTGAAATATCCTAATTTTAAAGAAAAGTGTATACTTCGTACGGACGCATCTGATCAAGCAATTGCAGCAGAACTAATACAAATACAAGATGGGATAGAAGTACCAATATGTTTTATTTCAAGAATATTAAAAGGGTATGAAATTAGATACACTTAGCTGAGAAAGAAATGTTAGCAATCATATTTGCAATTAACAAATTAAAATTTTATTTAACAGGGAATAAATTTGATATCGAAACATATAATTCAGCAATTTCGTTTTTGAAAAATAAAACTTTCCATAATGACAGGTTATATAGATAAGCATTGTATTTACAACAATATGAATTTGATATTAAACATAGGCCAGGAAAGTTGAATGTAGTGGCAGATTTCTTAAGTAGAAAGGATGTACCTAATTATGATAAACCAAAACAAATTTTAATAGGAATTGAGCAAATTTATGAGGAAGGAAGATTATCAAAACAAGAGATATTAATCAAGCAGACAGCAGAAGAAGTTGAAGAATTAAAAACGTTAGTATTACAAAGTTAAGATAATAATTATAAAGGGTATCAAATTAAAGAAAATTTATTGGTAAAGGTTATAAAAAATAAGGAATTGGCAGTTTTAAGCAAACAACACATGTTAGAAATTGTTGAGGAAATTCATACAATATTTGGACATTGTGGGACAAGAAAAACTTGGTTAATGTTTCGGGAATGTTTTTATACGAAAAATGATATTAAATTAATTAAACAATTAATTCAAACTTTCCAAATTTGTCAATTTGCAAAGGAAAAGAATTTTAAGAATCAGAATATTGTTAAAAGTATTAGGGTAAATGAACCGATGGAACTGGTAGCTATTGATTACTTATCAAATCTAGTTACAGGACAATATGGGTACAAGCATATTCTGATTATGGTAGATGCATTTTCAAAATTTATAAATTTATACCAAGCGAAAAACTGTAATACTACTAAGTCAATTGGAAATTGTAGTAGGTAAACCAAGAAAGATTTTGGCAGATAATGCAACATATTTTAGAAATGCAAGATTATTTAATAATTTAGATAAAAAGAGAATAAAGATTTGTTTTTGTAGTATAAGCCATCCTCAAAGTAATATTGCAGAAAGGTACATTAAAGAGGTGATTAAATATTTAAGAATACTTACACATGAGCATCATAATAAATGGGTACAATATTTAACAGATGTGGAAAGTTTTATAAACAATGTCCCAAATACAACGACAGAGATTAGTCCAATTACTTTATGTAAACAGATAATTCCAGCTAGACCGTGGAGAAAAGAACAAAGTAACGTTGAAGTAATACAGTTATTAGAAAGAGTTAGAAGAAGATTGAAAATAATTCACGACAGATATGAAACGAAGCAAAATAAGAAGATATTAAAAAGGGTAAAATTTGAAATGGGGCACTTAGTAATTGTAAAGAAACTCAGAGTAGCAAACAGGAAGGAAAAGAAGTGTGCAAAACTGTTGTATGCTTATGAAGGGCCTTATAAAATACATCAAATATTTAATAGTAATAACACTTATGAACTAATAAATGAAAGAGATGGAAGAATAAGAGGAAGATTTCATATATCAATGATCTATCCATACAAAACGTAAATTAATGAGAATATAAAGGTTGTTGTTTGTTGGAAAGGTTAAATAGTTTGTTTCTATGGTAATTTGTAAATAGATATATGTAAATAGATATTAATTATAATAAAGGTGGATACTAGGATAATGGAATGGATTGAATTAAGAAAAGAAATTTGAAATACAAACCAGTTTATTTAAATATTTTTCTTAATTGGGGAATTATGTTATGATACATGATGCAGTGTAATTAATTTCAATAAAGAAATATTTGAAACAAATAAGCTTGGAAGAATGATATAATTAAATCTTGATGGGTGTTAAATTTCAAACATTATTAATAAATTTAATTGAGACAATGAGATAAGAAAACTTGATTTATTTTTTATTAAAGAATTATTATTGAATTTGAAAGGGCATCACATTAATAAAAGTATAGCTTTATATAGCCAAACTTGCAAAATAGCCTTGACCTTGAAATTTAGCATTAAGCTGTGACTTTGAAGTTTAGCCTTCAGCTGTGACCTTGAAGTTTAGCCTTGAGCTGTGACCTTGAACATATAGCCTTGCAAAATAGCCTTGACCTTAAACTCAAGACCAAATGGTGGGAGAAGGTTTTAGAACCGTCCATTCTAACCTACTACTAGTGAAACTTTTTATGGACAAAATTAAGCAACTAAAAGTATACTTAGCTAATTTGACAGAACTTGCAAACAAATTTAAATTCAAATTATAGGTGAAGTTTCATAGCAATTCCATCAGCATTTTATATTGAAAACACACGTCTCTGGGAAACTACAGGACAACCATATTTACAATCCAGTTTTTTCAAGAATGTTTAGCGTTGACACCTTTGCTGTGTTTATAACCTTGTTCATCTATTGGGGCTACTTATTTAATAAGTAAAATTAACTGACCCTGGTCACTACCTTTATTAATATCTAGTCTACCTAAACATTTTAAAGTTGTAATTGGCATACACAGACTGGGGTCTGGAGAGTCTCTGGGAAAATCTGCTGGAATCTCCTGGCGATTGAACGGTGCAGCTCCTTTTATGTGCCCTGGGAAAGTTCTCAAGTGGGGATAGCAAGTGGGGATAGCGGCGCGCGACTCGACTGGGTACTACCTTGTTATCTCTGGACGTGACGTCGGTCCCTGCGCGCTTGTCATCACGGGCAAAATGTAACTTGAGATAACGCGAGACTGGGAGATGCGTAAATTAAACACATTTTTATTGTGTAATAATAATTTACGCGGAGGCTAGCGTTACATATGCCGGTCCCTTCGGAGGAAACGAGAGCTTCGTGGGCACCTTCATCAAGGAGGCTCTCAAAACAATACAGAAATCACCTGGAGGTCTGGTGGTTATTCGGACGGGACACAGAAAACATTCAAACTGGGAAGAGGGTGCTAGATTTTTAGCGGGCGTTTCTTCTGAAACTCCATACAGGATGAGTAAAAATTTTTACTTTAAATTCTGGCCTAGCTGAACACAGAGGTTGCGGTTTCAACTTGTATTCGAGATATTTCTGCGGAGAAAAACACATTCCGGAAGCATTTAAATATGTGAAAGCATACAGGTTGCAGGATAACCTTCTTTCACAAAAACTAGTTCACTAGGGAAATTGTAAAAACTGCGGGAACCAGTATAAAATCTCTAGGAAAAAGGTGCACAGGATTTAATTTACAGGGGCTGGTACAGAAAAGAAAAATGCGGCTTCCTTTCTACATTTTCTCCTCCAAGCTTCGATAATAAATCTACAAACTTTTGCTATTAGCCGGGTTTACGGGGGCAAAAGTACGCTTCAGGAGGAAACTACAATAACATCGATCGCACTCTTAAAATCAATCGCACTTTTAAAATCGATCGCTCAGGACAGGGGAATTCATCTGAAATACTCCCTCCCGCTTATCGGGATTAAGCGAAGAGTTTCATAGTATCCCTCGCACTTTTATTCGTGCATTCATTCTAGGAGTTTCAAACTCACGGAGTGGGCATCGTCGCGGTATCGACTTACACTCACACAAGACTAGGACTCTCTGGAGCGCTTTCTACACTACGCTCTGGAAACGGTTTGCATTGGTCGCGGTGTCGACCTACATTCACACAAGACTGGGACCCTCTGGAGAGCTTTCTACAATACATTACGCTCTGGGAACGGTTTGCATTGGTCGCGGTGTCGACCTACATTACATTCATACTGGGAGTCTTTAAGCGTGAAAAAGAAAGAAACATCTAGGCTGCAGGATAGCCTTCTTTCACACATAATTGAATCGCAAGGCAAATTGTAGAGGCTGCGGGGACCAGCATACAATTTCAAAAAAAAACGGTGCACGGTATTCTGGTAAACACATTCTCGCCTTCGAGCTTCGACTATTTGTCTACGATCTCCTGTCATTATCCGGTTTTACGGTGGCAGGAGCACGCTCCAAAAGGGAGATAACAGGGATAGCATTTTAACATTTGCACTACTAACCGGGGCGGCATTCATTCCAACTTACAAGCATTCCATTTCCAGGTGCACTAGGTGCTTGCATACGGATACCTGATGAATTAATACTAAAGACCTTCCATAGGCGGACACCTGGACTGTCCATTCTTCGGTCACTTCCACGGGCGGACATCTGGATTGTCTCCGGCGGATTGCGGACTACAGCCATCTTCTGGCCTTCTTCATCTGGCATAGGCTCGGGTGCCTCGGGGTTGCTAGGCCCGAATCAGCTGATGAGACTGATCCCTGAGGGTTGCAGAAGACGGTACTACGCGGGCGGTCCGTAGTATTGTCGGGGATTAGCTAGGGCACCTCGGGGACGCAAATCCCGTACCAGCAGTGAAGCCGCTGGTCCTTGAGGGTTGCAAAATGACTTTCTGGACTAGACAGGATCTAGACAGGATTTTATCTGGAGAGGACAGGAGCTGGACGGGTATCTGGGAGTTCTAGACTGGGACATCACGGTTTTTGGGTTCTGGTAGATTTCTCTGGACGGCTAGGCTGTAACAGGTTTTGTGCATTATTTAAATCACAACAAAATTTACTAGTTCGGTATTTTGTAAAGTTTATCGATCTCGGGCGCCATCTGGACACAGGAGCTGCATGTACATGTTTGCCAAACTATATATATATCTGAGTCTAGGTCCCTGCTCGGGCGCCATTGTAACACCTGGACCCTTCTCATAAGGGTTGTTAAACTTTACGCTCGTCGGGTAGCTATTAAACAGTCGGAGATAATTTTGGTTCCTCAGATATACGATAGTTTAACACACAAAAACAGCATCGGGATACAATTAAACAATTTAATGTTTTTACCTGTGATACATTTAGATATTTCAACATTTATTATTAACAAGAAATTACAATAAACTCGTGTTGACGGCTGGAGCTGATAACAGGCGTTCTTATCGAGGCGGACGGCCAGGCCTTGCAGGTGCGGTTGATAACGGTCCTTGCGAAGTAGCTGGAATCAAAACAGAATTAAACGGTCTGCCAATTATACAATAAATCATATCACGGCTCTAGAGATTTTACTGATAGTGCAGGGGGTAAAGCCCGCCTCTAAATTCATTTAGAGATGTCCGGAGGCGGTTAAGCTAGAAAGGCCGCATTGCGTTCACAAATATGATTTTAATTTCAGAGTCCGAGCGCCGACCAAATATTGCCGCTTTTCCTCCAAAGCGGGCCGGGGAAATCTCGCGCTGTCGGACTATATTACGACTGGCAAATTTAACTTACAACGACTGCTAACTTTGAGCACGGACGGTTTCAAATATGAATCAAAATACAAGTCTAAAGCTTGAGTGCGGGCTGTTTTGAATTAAGTATTAAAATCAACAGGAAAGCCCATTTATCATCTGAATACGGGGCATTTAATTAGGCATTGAAATTAAATGTATTGCAATCAAAAATAGACAGCTTCGGGTCGAAACTCAAATGTTTCGGCAGTCGTCTACAGGTCAAGAATTGAATCTCGGGGCGGCTAATGCCACAAAGATTAATGGGATTATTGGGCCTAATTAATGACGAGATTTAATTACAGGAATAGTTATTATTCGTGCAGTGGGTCTTCAGAGAAGTCTTCCACTTCAAACGAATTGCAGGGGTTTTATTATAGGAGCGGGAAAGAATTCGTGGAGTCGGTCTTCAGAGAAGTCTTCCACTTCAAACGAATTCTTTACAGGTCTGGTTATCTACTCACGGTTACCGGAAGGGAATCAGGGATGATCGGGAACGGGAGTCGGACTGGGGTCTGGAGAGTCTCTGGGAAAATCTGCTGGAATCTCCTGGCGATTGAACGGTGCAGCTCCTTTTATGTGCCCTGGGAAAGTTCTCAAGTGGGGATAGCAAGTGGGGATAGCAAGTGGGGATAGCGGCGCGCGACTCGATTGGGTACTACCTTGTTATCTCTGGACGTGACGTCGGTCCCTGCGCGCTTGTCATCACGGGCAAAATGTAACTTGAGATAACGCGAGACTGGGCGATGCGTAAATTAAACACATTTTTATTGTGTAATAATAATTTACGCGGAGGCTAGCGTTACAAACCACCTAAAAGTAACATTACAAAACACGAAAGGAATGCTCTCAAAACCTTACGTTCCAATTCCGACATCTCAATTTTGTCCGCTGATAAAGATAATGCTACCGTAGTTATGGATCGAACAGAGTACATCACTAAGGTTAAGTCTTTACTCTAAGATTCTTCTTATGCCGTACTTTCTCGCAACCCAACTTCCAAAATCGAACGGGAAGTCACTTCTCTCATAAAATCTGCAGATCTGTCTACTGATATTTAACGGAGGTTGATTCCTCGTGCTTCAAAACCTCCTCGGCTCTATGGTCTTTCCAAAATCCATAAACAAAACATTACTTTCAGGCCCATTGTCAGTACCATAGATTCCTCTACTTACTCATTAGCTAAATACGTAACCACTATCCTCAGAAAGTTTATTGGTAAGTCTCTTTCGTATGTTTGCAATTCAGCCCGTTTCGTTGAACTTATCTCCAATATAAGCGTTGAACCTGAGGATTTACTTGTGAGTTTCGATGTCACTTTCCTTTTTACCAAAGTTTCTATTTCCGATTCCATAGTCATAAACCAACAGTTGTTATCAGAGCATGGGGAGACGTCTTCAAGTCTACCTGCCCTGATAGAAAAATGCCTCTCTTCCACTTATTTCTTATTTCAAGGACAGTTCTTTAAACAAATGTTTGGTGCGGCCATGGGTTCTTCTCTTTCATCTGTCGGTGCCAATATCTTTATGGAAGCTTTCGAAACCGTAGCTCTGGAATCTTCAGAATTGAAACCTAAGTTTTGGTTCCGATATGTTGACGATACCTTTATTATTTGGCCACATGGTAAAGACACGTTACCCGTCTTCTTAAATCATCTCAATAGTCAACATCCAGACATTAACTTTACCATGGAGATAGAAACTAACAATTCCCTTCCTTTCTTAGATGTACAGGTCTCTCGCCAACCGAGTGGCAAACTTGGTCATTCTGTATATCGCAAACCCACTCTCACTGATCGCTATCTACATGCCGATGCCCACCATCATCCTACACAAAAACTTTCTGTTATTAATTCGCTTGTACACCGGGCTGTTTCCATATACCAACCCGATAATATCCACGTTGAATTAAACCACATTCCGAAAGCTCTTAGGAATAGCGGTTACTTTGCTAGGGATATACGGTCTGCCATCAATCGCCATCTTCATCCACGGCCACCCAAACTTCCAAAACCTGATCCTCCTGCAGCAATAGTCTTTCTTTCCTATATCCACCAAGTCACTGACAGCATAGGCAAGTTTCTTCGAAAACAAAACATTAAAACCCCCCCGAGCAAAATCCCACAGGTTCTTTCTTCACCTAAAGATAAATTAAACACTATGTCATCTAAAGGTGTTTATACAGTCCCTTGCTTTTGTAATGCTGTATATATTGGTGAAACAGGTCGTTCAGTAAAAACTCGAATCTCTGAGCACCAGCGCTGTCTCAAGTCGGGTCTCGTTTCATCATCAGCATCGCCGAACACCAACGCGATACTGGTCATAAGATCCTTTTTGATTAAACTTCCATCATCTGCAAATCCCCATCCTTCTTTAGCAGAAGGAATCGCGAAGCCATTGAGATTTACAAACACCCTAACAATCTCAATCGGGACGAAGGCTTTCTTCTTCCTTCTATGTGAAAAGTGCTAATTTCTAAACCCCGCCTACCGCCACTGAACCGCGACGGAATTTGCTGAACCGCGACGGCGCTCGCCTTTCTCCTTCCGTTAGTTAGTCGAGTTTCGCCTCTGACGTGGTTCACACGTTGAGTTATCGTGCTCTTCTATTCCTTCCCTTGCAAAGAGTTTCGCCTCTGGCGTGGTTAACACGTTGAGTTACCGTGCTTTTTTGCTTTTTCCTCCAGATGAAGCCCTTTACGAAAGTGGACGAAACGTTGAATTCTTCGATCTCAATCATGACACGGTCCAATCCCGGAAGTCGTTTGTTACTTAAAAATGGGTGTATTGTGGCGTCCTCTGGCGGTTAAGGCAAAAAGTGTTCTAAGGCGCCGGTTTTACAAATGCAGTGCGTATGCCATGGACTAACTGACAGAAATTAACAAAAACCAGCAAAACGTCGAGTCGGTAATGTAGGAAGTTATAAGAATTTGGGGTGTACCAATAACTTAAGTAATACGAGGGGCAATTGTAATAAGGAATGACAAACTAAATTACTTTAGAAACAATAGGTTTTTATTTAAGTTGAAAACTTCATTAAGGGACGACTAAGGGTTACTGATATAGTTACTTTAAATCTTTTTGGATTACAATAAGTCAAGCTTAAGGCCTTTGTTACAAGTGCGTAATATTTTATAATTGATATTGAAATCAAAGAGTGTCCTGAATCTAAAATATGGTTAGCAAAATCAGATTTAGAAGGTGAGATATTATTCTTTTTTATGCAATTTAAGTGTTGAGAACATTTAATTTTAAATTTTCGACCAGTTTGACCAATATAAGAAGTTTTGCAGTATCCACAATTGAGTCTGTAATTGCCGGACTGATCAAGTATATCCACTTTGTCTTTGGTTTGGACCCAAAAAGAATTATTGGCCGTTTTGCTGTTTGTGCATCCATATTCACTAACATTTCGCAAGACTTTGCAGCTTGCATCATCAGAGTGAAAGTCGCACTAAGAACCGAAGGTCGGTGTGGAGCTATTTATAGTCCTCTGTGTAACGCTGGTTGGTCATCCGAATGCAACGTAATCCGTGAGGCGTGGCCGTATGACGCACAGTGGTTGTAATGCTTTAGATCGTGTATCACAGGGGTCCACGTTTTACTAAGTTTAAAGCCATCTTCCCTGTTGATATTATTTGGATGTTTTTTCTATTTCTATGGCTTCACGTATCACTCGCGGGAAGTAATGACGTATTCTGGCAAGTACTCTGGCATGCTCAAATTCTAAAGTGTGCCCATTTGTAAAAGTATGCTCAGCTACGGCTGATTTTGTGATGCGTTTGTATTTGCAATCGCCTTTATGTTCTTGGAGTCTCAGATCAACGGAACGACCAGTCTGTCCAATGTAACTCGAGCCGCAGGAACAAGGAATGTGCTTTATATTTTTTACTTCAATAAAAAGTCTAGCCAATTCTCTCATTTTTCGTGAAGCAATCAGAAGCAAATGTGTTGTGTTGAAGCAAATGCACATATGAGTGGGTCTTTCTTAGCGACAAGAAAAATTTGATCGGCTCTCATGCTAGGACAGACATCCGTTTTTAAATGGGGATCTATTCTCAGATGGCGTAACAAAAGATTTTGAGAAGCAGCTTGTTCATCTCCTCAAGGGACCTCTTTATTTGAATTTTCTGAACATTTTTTACGATGTCGCCATAAATTTCTGGAGGAATAAAAATCCAAGCAATAAGTGCACAGTAGATACTTTGTACCATCTAAACCTTTTCTTACTGGTTTGGTTACTTCGTTACTGATTATGTATTTACCTTTTTACTTCCTTCGTCTGAAAGACGAAGGAAGTATTATAATCACGAAAAAATCACCTTCCGAGATTTCTTCAGATCTTCACACGTTTCAGGGTCCTAGATGACGAAAAACAGGTTTTCTCAATTCCGTCTATCTGTCTGTCTGTTGGCGGTATAACTCAAAAACTATTTATCGGAGGAAGATGATACTTTGCATACATATTATATACAGTGTGTCCAAGATAAGGAGGTAATTGTAAGAGATACAAATTTGGTTAAATGTGAAGGAAGTTGAACAATTAAAGAACTAACAAAATGACGTCTATCCTTGATATGAATTTTCGTTTTTGAATTATCTCAAGAAAAACCAAATTTTTTGATGTTCTATTTTATTTTTGTCGGGCGTTAATATTAAAGTTAGAGCGGAACTGATTAAACTTCTTTATAGCAACTTTTAGTGTTTATGTCCACTAAAAGACGTTATCAAATTTTTTTATCCAACGTTTCGTCTGCATCATCAACTTAATTTTTTTAAATACGGTCCTGGGTTTTTGATGCCAAATTTGTGAAACCCTTTTTATTCGGAATTTAATAATGTACCACATATTATGGTTTAATTACGTTTAGAGCTTTTTTCTGACCATCATCAGAGGATTTTTGAGATACGGACCTGCATTTCTCATAATTTTGTAAAAATAAGTTCAATATTGAAATTCACATCATAATGTCATAATTCTGATACATTAATTTAATAACCAACCAATAACTATTAACAATAAACAACAAATAAATGAACAAAAGATAGACAGGAAAAAATAAAACGAACATCGAAACAATTTAATATAGGTATTAAATTTACAGAATGTATTCAAAAAGGTTGCCATCATTCTCTAAGCATAAATAATCTTCTAACTGTAGAATCTGAAACATTAATCAGCAATACTTGCGTTATACTTTAAATGGCTTCAAGAACCAGTCTTCTAAGTTCTTCTTCTGTTTCAAAACTCTCGCCACGAATAGACGAGCGTGCGATTCTCTGCTGCGAAAATTTATTTAACTCTATTTTCTAGTCACACACCAATTATATATTAACATAATGGGAGGTAGTACAGATGAACCATCGAGAACAACAAGGTCAACCAGTGCAGATGAGGCTATGATACAAAAAGTGGTGGAAAACGTTCTCTCAAATGGTACATTTATGGACAACCTGGTTGAAACTGTAGCAAATAAAGTGACCTATCAAGTTCAAAATATTCTCCAGGCCTATGAAGAAAAAATTCAATTACTCGAGACCCGTTTAAAAAATGCTGAAGACGCTCTGGAAAGCCAAGAACAATACTCCCGCAGAAATAATTTGCGATTTTTCGGAATCCAAGGACAGGAAAATGAAGATATACCGCCCAGTTAATTGTAAATATTTGCCAGGAAAAATTAAACATCGCGGTGACCAAGTCTGACATCGATTGCTGTCATCATTTAAGATACAAGATAGGACAACACCAACCTATTATCGTTCTGTCAACGTTCACTCAAAACAGAAATATTCAGTAAAAAATCGAAACTGAAGGAAACAAAGTACATTATACGAGAAGACCTAACTTCGAAACGACTAGGGATAATTAAAAAAGCATCCTTAAAGTTTAGTTATAAGAATGTGTTTACTAATAATGGGAACAACTAACATGGGAACAGCGTTAAAACAAAAAATAAAATACATAAAGTGTCGTCGTTGGATGACTTGAAATCTCTTACTTAAACGCATGTGTCGTAGCAGAGTGCGATTTTGAAAGCTATCGTTAATTTAGTGCCTTTTAACTTACCGCTTTTGTCTATTTAGTTTTTATTAAGAGTATTTTTACTGTAATTATACGATTTTGTTGGGTTTATTTGGCGAGTAAAGTATTATTTCTTAAATTTCGTTCAATAAGAAAGCACACTTTTGTTATCACGCAAATACAGAAACTTTTTGGGAAGTTTTGTGAGTTTTGCTGTAGTCCAGCGTTGCACTTAAGTATTTAAGCTATTATAATTTTGAATTAAATTTACACATTTTGCATATCAAAATAATGTGTATTATCAATCTAGTAATGATCTTTTTTATTGCTTAACATGAATAATCAATTGAAAGTAGCGCATGTAAATATCCGCTCCTTAGCAGCACATTTTTTGGAGTTTAAAAATCACCTGTTAGAATTTAACTATGACAAATTTTGCGTATCAGAAACCTGGTTAGATACCACTAGCTGTAACAATCAGTTTGAAATAGAAGGTTGTACCATAATACGTAAGGATCGAGAATCACGGGGTGGAGGTGTTGCTTTGCATATCTCAAACTTCATTCGAGTAAGAAAAATTCAAACTAGCAACATTTTGGAACAGTTGTGGGTTTCCATGGGAAATGAATCGGAAAGTTTTGTATTGGGAGTTCTTTACAGACCTCCAAAGCAGGACTTAAAAATGTTCTTGAATCACTCGAAAATACGTTATCTGAATTTATTTCTAAGACTGACAAAATCATTTGCTTGGGAGATTTTAATATTAACCTTTTAAAACTTGATAACCCTGAAGTTATACTTTTTAATTCATTTTTGGATTCTTTAGGTCTATTTCAAATTATTAACGAACCAACAAGAATTACTGCTACCAGTAGCACACTGATTGATCTCATAGTGACATCTGACAAAGATGTAACCTCATCCGCAGGGGTACGTAACTTTCATGCATCCGACCATGATATAATATACTGCAATATTAACACACTGAAACCGGAGCAAAAAATACAATTTGTTAAACGCCGTAACCTAAAGGATATTAATAAAACTGACTTCGATCGAGACTTACATTTACTACCGTGGAATTTAATATATTCCAACCCAGATATTAATCAAAAAGTTAATATCTTTAATTCTTGCCTGAGTGAAATCTTTAACCTATATGCCCCAGTCAGAGTCTGAAAAATATCTAAATCTCGTGCGCCATGGATAACCGATAACATAAGACTGTTACAATCCCTAAGAAATAAAGCTAAATGTAAATTCAAACAACCAAACTTGTTCGTCACTGGGAATACTACAAATCTCTGCGTAATTTTACTACTCTGGCAGTTCGCAATGAAAAGAAAGCTTATCTTGATTTTAAATTTCGCACTATAAAATCCAGCAAAACTATTTGGAAAGAATTAAAAGCGTTTGACATTATAGTTTCTAACCAAACTGAGATTCCCATTCACTTAAGCGATGTTGATAAGATCAGTGACTTCTTTGCTAGTAGTATACCTAAAACTAACATAATTAATAATGAATTAGTTGATTATTACAATTCAAACATTAAAAATACCATCGGCGCAGTGTTTGAATTTCAAGCTGTAGACACAAAAACGATCGCACTTCTACTTAATAAAATACAATCAAAATCAATTGGGTCAGATGGCATTGGTATAGACATGATCAAATATTGTTGTCCATTTATTATAGAATTATTGACCCACATTATCAATAGCTGTCTAGTTAAAAATAAGTTTCCAGACTCTTGGAAACAGGCTTATGTTGTCCCCATAGCAAAAATTAAAGAACCAACTGACTTCAAACATTTGCGACCTATTAGCATATTGCCTACATTGTCAAAACTACTGGAAAATGTAATTAATGATCAGCTCATAGGTCACTTATCTTCATATAACATTTTACTTTCATTTCAATCCGGTTTTAGGCCTCAACACAGCTGTACTACTGCGCTGCTCAAGGTTACCGATGATATTTTACGATCAAATGATCAAGGTAGGTTCTCTATTTCGGTTCTGCTAGATTTCACGAAGGCATTTGACACTATCGATCATAAAATACTCTGCTCTATTTTACATTTTATCGGACTAAAACAAAATGCGATTGACCTACTTACAGATTATTTGGCTGATAGGGTTCAGTGTGTTAAATTGCTGGACGAATTATCTAACTTTTCACCTTTGATATCTGGTGTTCCGCAGGGTTCGATACTGGGCTCTCTGCTATTTACTATCTACACATCCAATTTTAACACCTGTATAAAAATTTTGTAGCTGTCATGCTTATGCCGATGACACTCAATTGCATCTCTCCTTCGTTCCCTCTCATTTGGCTACCGCCATTACTGGAATAAATTCGGATCTAGATAATATTTATAACATGTCACTATGGCACTGTCTATTTTTAAACCCATCTAAATCGCAAATAATACTGTTTGGAAATAAACACAACTGCAGTAACCTACAAAATATCGATATTAAAATTAATGGCATCATACTACCTACGGTTGAGCGTGCAAAAAATTTAGGTTTGCTTTTAGACAATTCTTTTAGGTTTTCACATCATATGTCCAAAAGTATTCAGAGAGCCTATGCAAATTTAAGAATTTTATTTCCCCACAGACATTACTTTTCTACTAAAATTAAAACTTTACTGTGTTCTCTCTCAGTTTACGTTTTGTAATCCAGTATATAGTCCTTGCTTAAATTCCATCGATAGAAACCGTATCCAAAAAGTACAAAATTCCTGCCTGCGATACATATTTGGTATTCGTAAATTTGAACGTATATCCCATAAACTATCTGAAATTGGATGGTTAAATATGCATAATCGCTTCTACGTATGGTCTGCGTGTTTATTTCATAAAATTATTTCCTTTAAAGCTCCTCCTTATCTATTCGATAAAATACGTTTTCGAACTGACGTACACAAACAACATTAACATCAAGAATAAAGGGATCATTTACCCCACCGATTCACACAACTACGCTTTACGAACGTTCATTTTCGTATGGAGTTTCGAAGATATACAATTCATTACCTAATGCATTAAAACATCTAAATGTACAACCCTTCAAACGTAATTTGTTTAAAATTTTATTGTCAGATCAAACAGGAGATACTATATGAGAAGATGTGCTGTTTTGGATTACACATGTTAAGATAGTTCTTAAGTAATTGATTTGAATTCTCGCTTGAAAACTAATTCTATTTATGCATAATCTACTCCACTGAGCCGAATGGATATTTTTTTAGTGCTTTTTTTTTGAGAATAATTTTTAGATTTAGGCATTTTTACTCATTAATGTTTAAACAGATTGACGTCAAGGTTTAAGTGGTAGAGCAGGGTGTATGAAATCCCCCTACATACCTGAACTTCACCTTATCTTTTCAAATTTTTACGATGTCTAATTGTTGTTAAATATTGTAAAAGAAAAAGAATAAAGGCTATTATTATTATTATTATTATTATTACATTGTTTCAATGCTCGTTTTGTTATTCTTTCTGTCTATATTTCGTTAATTTATTTTTGTTTATTGTTAATAAGTTAATAGTTATTACTTTTATAACCAATAAATTATTATTGTATTAGAATTATGACCTTATGATGTGCATTTTGTGAGGGTGTGTTGAATCCGGTGAAAATAATGTACAAAACAATAGTTTAAATACACTTTATTCTCCCTTGGACAATAAGATAATTATACATACACATTGCTTAAGTACGACTAAATGGCGAACAACGACTCTTATCTTATTGCAGGATGCAGAGAAGCTACGCGGCATGGTAAAGCAATCCGAGATATAACATAAGGGTATGTTGAATTGCCGTAATGTCCCATGCTCGTAGTATGTATGCAAGAAGTGTCCTAATCTAAACGGCGACAAATAACCGACAACGCCATCTCGCTTGGGGCTACCGCACTAAAGTGGAGCACGCACCTTGCGGTAGTTTGCTGTACTTTGGCGTACTTGGTTTGCTACATCCTCCTCCTCTGGATCCTTTAGGAGTCCCGACAGGGGGTCTAGGTGCTGGGCTGGTTGGTTCTTTCTTGGACGGCCTCGCTTCCGGATGGGGTTCTGAGGTATTTGGTTATGTGTCCCATGGTGTGGGCTGAGCGCTGACGTGTGGTATACTCCTGCTGGTATGGTTTGTCCAGGGCTGGCGAATTCATAGCTGGTAGGTGAACGTTTCTGGATGACGACATATGGTCCATCTCGTTTGGGGTCAAACTTGGAAGTTGTACCTTTCGCAGCGTTGCTCCTTGTATCTTCTATAATTCCTTGGTGAAGCATTTCGTCCCGTTCGACCTTAAGGGAAGATTGCTTAGCAGGTGCCATTCCTTTTGGCGGAACTGCAATCGGACTTGCGTCTAGCCGTCACACCCGGTGGAGTCACGAAGGGTCACGATTATAGTCGAACGCCAAGCGCGTGCGCGAGGATCGAGTTGAAGCAGCCGTGTCCGTGTAGCACTTGTAGTTTTTGTAGGTTATAGTATATACGATAGTATAATTGTAACGGTTCACCCACAGTGTTTTACAATGTATAACTAATTGTGCAATGGCGATAGAGTGCAATATTTGTTTAAAACAGTTCACTAAACAGTGCAATTTATTGAGACATACATCTCATGTACATAGTGATGAAAACCAGAAATGTATTTGCTATGATTGTAATGAAAATTTTACAAGGAAATCCAGTTTAATTCGTCATATTAGTCGAAAACATGACAATAAATCATCTACTGCTTCTGTTTGATTCACACAGATGCGTGCATCAAAACCTTTTTGCTTATAATTATTCATGTAATTCAAGTCATAACTGTTCTATCTCATTCAAAGGTCGTGGTAAAGTCAAATTTGCATCTTGCCGTATTTGTTTGCCTCTGTTAATATTGGAAAGGAATTTGTAAGCTTCCCTTAATGGCTTTTAAGCGGATGGATACACTTTCTAATAGGACTTAAGCCGACTTAGAGTATTTGGGACTCATGTGTTTATGGATTTCGTTCAATACAATGCCTCATTGAGAGAGCTTAGCATTAATATTTCTTAAAATAAGCATTTATTCCTAAACAACGTGCGACCCTCCGATTGGCTATGCAGGATCGCCTCAGCCAATAGTGTTTGAGCCTTCCCCTCCTTGTTGAATTTGCGAGTTCAGCTCATTGTCAATTCAGAGTTAGTTAGATTCAGAATTTCGAGTAAGCAAGTTCAGCTATGCTTTGTGCTGGGTTGCGGTCGGTCTAGCTCCCTGGTAAAGACGTTTCCAGGTTGTTTTGTGTTACGGTTACGCGCAATTCGCTACTTTCGCTTGGCCAATCCAAGCGTGTCACAACAGTTGAAGCTATTGTAAAAAACCATCAGTCCATCAGTGGCTTTTGTAATCGTTGTTACTCAATATACTCGTGTTTGTTAAGTCTTGTTTCACTCCAACAAATAACTGAACCCAAGTCAAGGGTTATTAAGTGGCAGTTCCCGGCAATCCCATTGAACCGGAATTCGCAGCGGATTAACTGGGAGCCCCATTCGTGGAAGCCTCTTTTCAAGTTAATCATACAAAAAACATTGGTCCTTCGAACCGGATGTGGAAGAAGCTAAAAAAACGCGAGTGTACAAGTTTCCAGTAGCTGGTGGATGCAATTGCTCCAACATCATTTCGTCGGAGAGCGTCAAGAAGCTTCGCCAACACCAGGAAATTCAACCATCGAGAGCCTACACCGAGTCCAGGTCCCACGTCAAGCGGCAACGATCGGCAGCGGGTTGGTTTTCTGTTCGTCAGGAAGTTACTACGTTCTCAAACCAAAAGTAAGTCCTTTTCCATTACACCTTCGTTTAGTGTTGTTTTTTGCTTGTGTCAGTCATGGTAGAAACTCGTTCGACATCAGCGGTCATGTCGGAAACTCGCACTTTAACCACTCGTTGCAAATTCATAAAAGCCCAAGTAGATCGTTTCGAAACTCTATTTCATAGAATTTCTTCGTCCAGCCCCGTGAAGGCTCACGAGGTCGGCAACTTGTCAAAAGAGTTTAGTTGTTTCCAAAATTTGTTGGATGAGTATAAGAAGTCAATGGAGGGCCTAATGGAGGCCGACGCTGAACAGTTTGATGAACTTTTCAATGAATTCGACTCTTTTATGACTCATTTTAGCGAGATTAGTAGCACAGTCGAGAAATTCTTATCAAAAAATAAGATCAGTCCGGGTATAAAACCGAATCTAGGTCAAAATTCTTTGCAAAGTGGCCCTTCAGGAGAGCTCGCTGGATTAAGATTACCACCCTTAGATTTGCCTTCCTTTTCGGGGAAATTCGAGAATTGGGTTAAATTTCATGACTCCTTTACGTCGCTTATTCATAACAACGCTAATTTGACCAACGTTCAGAAATTTTACTATTTGATTTCTTCCCTTAAGGGAGAAGCTGCTAGTTCAATCTCGTCGTTAAAAGCTACCAACGATAACTATACCATTGCTTGGGACATCCTAGTCAAGCGATTTGAAAATAAGAAACTGATAGTAAAATCAAACATAAATGCGTTATTCAGTTTAGAGAGCGTAAAAAAGGATTCACATTCGTCTGTTCAAAGGCTGCTCGATAGTGTAGTTAGAATTTTAGAAATTTTAAAGGCGTACGGGGAACTCACAGTCGACACCATACTAATACATATCATAGTTTCGAAGCTCAGCTCAGCAATGCAGACTGACTGGGAATTATACAAACATACCGGACAATTTCCTACTTTGCGAGAGTTGTTAGATTTTTTAGAGAGCAAAAGTCACTTATTAGGTTCGCTGGAAGCTGCGAAAATAGGTTCGAGTTTGGGAAATTAGGGATCCGAGCAAAAAATTCATGCACGCGCTCATGTAGCCAGAGAGCAAGGTAATCACTCTTGTGATTTTTGCAAAAATAGTAATCATTCGATTAGCGCTTGCGAATCATTTTCAAAATTGTCGGTAAACGCTCGTATCGAAGAGGCGCGTCGTTTGAAATTATGCAACAATTGTCTCAAGCCCGGACATTTCGTGGTAAAATGCACATCGTCGAGATGCCGCGTATGCAGAAAAAAGCACCATACTTTACTGTGTTTGCGTCCAAAGCGCGACGCGCACGAAAATACTCCGTCGCCGCGTCCTGGACCGCCAGAAACCAGCAGCGACACACGGGAGGTCGGGGCCGTCGCCCCGAGCGAGGCACCCGTCGCATCCGTTTCAGCCTGTAGCCGTCCTGTAATCGCGGCGCCAGCGCAAGTTTTATTGTCCACGGTTAGCGTATTCGTAGAAGGATCCTCCGGGTCATTTTCCCGGGCAAAAGCTTTTTTGGACCCCGGATCCCAACTTAACTTAGTTAGCGCCGACTTGTGTCAAAATTTGAAAATTAAGAAACGGGGTAATATCACCTCACTGTCGGGTGTTGGTGCCAGGGCTCTGAACGCTGAATTCAGAGCAAACGTTCGAATCCGCTCCCGCAACGGGAAATACGAGGACATTTTGAGCTGTGTTGTTTTAGACAAAATTACGGACCCTCTGCCTGTCCTTTCTTTCTCGTTGAGGAATTTGAAGATCCCACCAAACATTGTGCTAGCCGATTCAGATTGTAATACACCGGGAAAGATTGATCTTTTATTAGGCGCGAATGTCTTTTGGCAAGTGCTCTGTCAGGGACAGGTGAAATTGGGCCCAGATAAGCCATTCTTGACAAAAACTCTTTTTGGTTGGGTTTTAGGCGGAAACATGAATGTCGAAAATCGAGCGCTCATTCTTTCAAATAGAGTTCATTTAAGTGTAGCCGGCATCGAGCACGGCATTCAGAGATTTTGGGAAATCGAGGGGGCGTACGGTTCATCAGGCCGACTCTCTGCTGATGACAAATTTTGCGAAGACCATTTTCAATCGACTACGAAACGGTCGTCGTCGGAGCCGCGTAGGTTCATCGTGAGCATACCTTTCAGGAAAGATGCTCCATCGCTGGGAGACTCGCGCGGCATAGCGTTAAAGCGTTTCTATTCATTAGAAAACAAATTGTCAAAAAAACCCGAGTTGAAAACCGCTTATTCCGCATTTCTCAAAGAATACGAGTCGCTTGGTCACTTGAGCAAGGTGGACGACGAAGCGAGCCTTCCTCATCCTCGGTTTTATTTGCCACATTTGCCAGTCATAAAGGAGGACAGTTCAACGACCAAACATCGCGTTGTTTTTGACGGCAGTTGTGCGTCCTCCTCCGGAGTATCGCTTAACGACCTTCAACATAAGGGCCCAGTGGTCCAGCAGTCGTTGTTTGCAATTCTTTGTCGCTTTAGGCAATTCAAGTACGTGCTGAAAGCAGATTGCGCCAAAATGTATAGGCAAATCCTCGTGGACCCCTCGCAGACGCAATACCAATTAATTTTATGGCGTGACGACAAAACCTCAGCGGTAAAATGCTTCAAATTATTAACGGTCACCTACGGTACTAAATCAGCCTCGTACCTAGCAACTAGGTGCTTGATACAAATCGCCCAGGAAATCGAAGCATCGCTTCCAGAGGCCTCATTAAGAATTAGCCGGGATTTTTATGTAGATGACCTACTGACTGGTTTTGAAAATAGGGCGGAAGCCATAAAAACGCAATTCGAAATTAGTAGCGCTTTGTCGGGGTACGGGTTTGAATTGCGAAAGTGGGCATCCAACGACAGTGAAGTAGCTAGCGCCATTCGTGTGGATCGCGGCAGCGTAGAGCCCATTTCTTTGACGGAAGACGCCACGGAGAAAACTCTCGGCATTTTTTGGGATACTCGGCGGGACGTGCTAAGTTACAGAGTGAACCCTAGCTATTGCAAATCAGTTACCAAGCGGGCTATACTCTCTAGTATGGCTCAAGTATTCGATCCCTTGGGACTACTTGGTCCAAGCGTTCTAACTTTGAAACTTCTCTTGCAACAGCTTTGGCAGTTGAAGTTGTCATGGGACGAAACGGTGCCCATGGAGATGCGCTCCAGATACGACAAACTCCATTCTTCATTACACGCTTTGGGCTCATTGGCAATTCCGAGACGGGTAATTTGCGATGACTTAAATTCGATAGATCTCCACGGATTTGCGGACGCGAGTTCTGTAGCCTATGAGTGCGCCGTGTATATATGTTGCGTTGACGCGCGCGGTAATGTCAACACCAATTTGCTTTGTGCTAAGTCAAGGGTCGCTCCATTAAAAACAATATCCTTGCCTCGTCTGGAGCTTTGCGCAGCCTTACTGTTGGCTCGTTTGATTAAAACTATACTCGATTCCTCCGCACTTAAATTTGACCGCGTGTACTATTGGTCGGACTCCACCATAACTCTGCACTGGATAAATAAGGATGCGAGTAATTGGAAGACGTTCGTCGCAAACCGGGTGTCCGAGATTCACGAACTAAGCAATAGGGAAGAATGGTTTCACGTGCGTACAAATTGCAACCCGTCCGATATAATTAGCAGGGGAATGTTACCCCAGGAGTTACTCAACTCACGCTTGTGGTGACACGGGCCAGAGTTTTTGTCACAGGCGGACTTAAAACCCCAGCCCGTTAAAATTGATTTGGGTGAGCTAGCAGCCCAAGAGTCGCGCCCAGTAATGGCCACTCTTCACCATCGCGTCCCAGAATTTGAACTTTTCAGGCGCTATTCCAGTTTCACAAAATTTCAGCGCGTAGTCGCGTACTGCCTGCTTCTCGCGAGAAACAGAAACACCGAAACGCGCTGGTCAGGACCTCCAGCCATTGACGAATTGGAGGACGCGACTCGCCGTCTGATCAAAATTGCCAAGGCGGAAGTCTTTTCCGGAGAAATAGCAGTTTTGTCTCAGAAAGCGCCATTGCCGAAAAATAGTGCGCTGCTTTCTCTAAACCCATTTCTGGACGATCAGGGCCTACTGCGCGTGGGCGGCCGTCTAGAAAATTCCAATCTAAGCTTTGATCAGAAACATCCCCTTTTGTTACCAGCTGGTCACCTTTTGTCGTTGCTAATCGTGAAGCAAGAGCATTTGCGGCTCTTGCATTGTGGACACTCGGTGTTACTGGTCTCATTGCGGGATAAGTTTTGGATCGTGAGAGCCAAAGACCTGATACGTAAAGTAATACACAATTACGTGATATGCTTCCGGGCCAAGCCTAAGATGAATGAACACTTGATGGGATCACTACCCGAAGCTCGTGTCACACCCTCTTCTCCTTTCAGCAATTGCGGGATAGACTACGCGGGTCCCGTGTTTATAAAAAACAAATCCGGGCGAGGCGCGAAAGAAGTAGAGGCTTACGTAGCCCTATTTGTGTGTTTGGCCACGAAGGCTATTCATCTTGAACTCGTGGAAGACCTCACGACGGAGGCTTTCATCGCATCGTTTAGGAGATTCATCTCCAGACGCGGTTTACCCTCCAACATATTTTCTGACAATGCTACCTGTTTCACCGGTGCCAGAAATCAGCTATCGGAATTAAAAATATCGTGTCAGGCTCTAGTGAGCAATGCATAAGGGAGGAATTGTCGAAACATAGCATTAAGTGAAATTTTATTCCGGCACGCTCTCCGCACTTTGGCGGCATCTGGGAAGCGGAGGTAAAGTCATTGAAATATTATTTAAGGCGAATATCTTGCAATGCAAAGTTAACTTTCGTTGAGTATTACACCATGCTGACTCAAGTGGAGGCGATACTAAATTCCCGCCCACTCTGTGTTCTCCCTACCGACGCCTCATTCCCCGAAGTCCTTACTCCTGCCCACTTCTTGATCGGTCGGAAGCTGACTTCGTTTCCGGAAGCCCAACTCCAGGACATACCGGAAAATCGTCTCAGCCGCTATGGGCTGGTCCAGCGGCTGTCCCAGCAGTTTTGGGATTGTTGGTCCCGGGACTACCTCCACCTCCTGCAGCGCCGGCCTAAGTGGAAGTCCTCCAGCACGTCTCTAGCCCCCCAGGTGGGCGACGTGGTACTCGTCCACGACGAGGCATCTCCAAGCTACCGTTGGCCACTGGCAATCATCTCGGCCACATATCCAGGAGCGGATGGTGTTGTGCGTGTGGTGCAAGTGCGCGATTCCCGAGGGAACCTCCTGAAACGCTCGGTGCGTAAAGTGTACGTCCTACCCAAAGACGATCATTGCGATCAAGGGCAATAAACATTGACTTTGCTCTTAGTTGGTAGTTTTCGTTGATTGAACATTTTGCTAGGTTTAGTTGTTTCTTTGCTTGTATTCATGCTAGTTGTAGGTTATCTGTAAGGCTCTTGGATTATAATCTGTCATTAGTTCTTGTTATGCATTTGATTATTTGGTAGTTTTAGATTTCAGTTTAATTTTGGGATTTAATCACGTCGTGCCATAGTCGGCACTTCGGGGGCGGCATGTTTGATTCACACAGATGCGTGCATCAAAACCTTTTTGCTTATAATTATTCATGTAATTCAAGTCATAACTGTTCTATCTCATTCAAAGGTCGTGGTAAAGTCAAATTTGCATCTTGCCATATTTGTTTGCCTCTGTTAATATTGGAAAGAAATTTGTAAGCTTCCCTTAATGGCTTTTAAGCGGATGGATACACTTTCTAATAGGACTTAAGCCGACTTAGCGTATTTGGGACTCATGTGTTTATGGATTTCGTTCAATACAATGCCTCATTGAGAGAGCTTAGCATTAAGATTTCTTAAAATAAGCATTTATTCCTAAACAACGTGCGACGCTCCGATTGGCTAAGCAGGATCGCCTCAGCCAATAGTGTTTGAGCCTTCCCCTCCTTGTTGAATTTGCGAGTTCAGCTCATTGTCAATTCAGAGTTAGTTAGATTCAGAATTTCGAGTAAGCAAGTTCAGCTATGCTTTGTGCTGGGTTGCGGTCGGTCTAGCTCCCTGGTAAAGACGTTTCCAGGTTGTTTTGTGTTACGGTTAGGCGCAATTCGCTACTTTCGCGTGGCCAATCCAAGCGTGTCACAACAGTTGAAGCTATTGTAAAAAACCATCGGTCCATCAATGACGTTTGTAATCGTTGTTACTCAATATACTCGTGTTTGTTAAGTCTTGTTTCACTCCAACAAATAACTGAACTCAAGTCAAGGGTTATTAAGTGGCAGTTCCCGGCAATCCCATTGAACCGGAATTCGCAGCGGATTAACTGGGGGCCCCATTCGTGGAAGCCTCTTTTCAAGTTAATCATACAAAAAACAGCTTCTATTAAATGTGTTGTATAGCCCTTTAAGTGCGACAAGAAAGATATGCTGGATCACTATCGTTTACTTCATGATATTAATATTACTACCTGCAACGAAAACTTCAGTAATTTCATGGAATTCGAAAAATGGGAAGCAATTATGGAAAAAAAACTACTTCAAAATATGTTAAATACAGGACTAAAACAACTGATAACAAAGTGGTACATTTTTATCGATGTCACCGCGATGGATTTTATAAATTATGAGGGAAAACTATACGTCACTTGAAACAACTGGGAAGTAATGAAGTCAATGGCTATTGTTCTGCTAAATTAGACGTAACATTGACATTGCTACCAAAACTAAGTCAAAAAATTCCATTCGATGAAGTTTGAAATTATGTGAGGAATGGTATTACGTCTAATAATGACCTAGGGCGAATCTATTTGTTGACCAGAAAAGATTTATTTAATATTGAAAGTACCTATAATTTACATATTGATGCGGTCAGACATTCCAACGATTGTACTAGCGTAGAAACATGGATAGAAGAAATGAGAGAAAGCCATGATGATTCTATCGTTAGACTTTACAAAGCACAAGGGCAAAACGATCCAAATTTTCCAGATTTAGAAAAACGAGACTTTTTACTGGTAATTATGAACCAAGCTCAATTAGAAATTTTAAATAAGTATGGAGATGATGTTGTTTGCTTCGACGGTACAAATGCTTACAATTTTGAACTAACGACGTTATTGGTTCTTGATGCAATGAGGGAAGGTTTTTCTTGTATGTTTGTAAGTAGTAGAGATAGGCGGGTTCTGGACCACTTCAAGGTCACCGATTAGAGTCTGACAGACTTTCACTTCTGGATATTGCGCAACATGTTCTGGGTATTGCGCAACACCAACCCCATGGGGGCAGAGCACTAGCCGCCATATTGTGGGGCCCGCATGCGCAACACCAACCCCAGGGGCAGAGCTCTAGCCGCCGGGGCCTCCATGTTTTTTTAAATAAAAATGCAAATTTTTAAGGCTAATTTGTCGTTTTTCCTCTTCGGGGAGGGGGAGGAAACCAAATGTTAAAGGTCATCGGTGCCTGTCAGTCATCAAACATCTATCTTTCTCTCTTTAACACGTTGAGTTCTACAAAAAACCATCTTTTTCTCTCTAACTCAAGCGAGCCCGGGGGCAAAGCCCCAGTCGCCATATTGTGGGGCCCTCATGTGCAAGTTAGGGAGCGGAGTAAGTTTCAAGGTCACACCAACCCCGAGGGGCAGAGCTCCATCCGCCGGGGGCTCCCGTCAGGTTTTTTGTATATTTAAGGCTAATTTATTCCAGCGCTGCGGTTAACTGTCAAATTTTGATGAGCGTGAGAACCGGAACGCAAAGGTGTCATCTTCATTATCTTGAGTGTTATCTTCATAATGCCAAATGTCAAAGTTCATCGGTATCTGTCAGACACCGGAGGTAGAGCTCCAGCCGCCGGACCCCATGTTTAAGTTAGGGGTGAGGGGGATGCCCAACCTCACATCAGATTTTTGTATATTTAAGGCTAATTTATTCCAGCGCTGTGGCTAACTGTCAAATTTTGATTAGCGTGGGAACCGGAACGCAAAGGCGACATCTTCGTTATCTTGAGTGTCACATTACATCATCTTTTGTGTGCGGGGTGGAAGGGGGAAAGGTGGTTTACCAATCCATCCGTTGATTATTACGAATGGGAGATAGAAATGTGTATTGAAGACATAAGACTAAATCTTTTACCTTTTGAAACACGTTTACTTACATATTCCAACTGGGCCAACAGTGTGGTGTTACCTGCTTCTCTAGCCCGCGACAGATTTTTTTATTGTGTGCTTTGTATGTCACGTGGTGGTTCATGATTGGAAAGAAGGTGACGATCCGCTGTCTGAACATATTCGTTGGTCTAACAACTGCTTATTTGCAAGACTACTTTGGGAAGAAAGGAAGAAGCAATTTGGGCACGACACAGTTGACACATCACAACAACGGCGTCGTCTTCAAGCACCAGTATGAATGTTGTTAGGGAGATTGAGGAGTTTGGCAGACCTAACTGCGGCAAAACTAACATAATGATCAGCTTGTTAGAACATCCAAACGGTTTACGATTCGAAAACGTTTATTTATATTGTAAATCTCTGGATCAACCAAAATACCAGTACCTGAGGAAACTTCTAAAACCCATAAAAGAAATTGGGTTGTATGAATATCTCGATGGGTCTGTAATTGAACAAACCACACTACGCGAGGAGGGGTGGTGGGAGGCAGAGCCCCAGCCGCCGCACTCCTCCATGGTTTGGCATCAGATTTTAATAAAAATGCTGATTTAAGACCAATTTGTCGTTCGTCATTCAGCCCTTATCTCACGCACGGGGCTGGAGGAGGTGGAGGGAAGATTCAATGTCGCATCATCTTTTGTATATTAACATAGAATACCCAGTACTAAACATTTTTAATAAAATGCAAATTTAAGGCCAATTTTTCGTTTGTGATTCAACCCTTATGCTTGTAAACCACATCCACATATTTTACGGGGGACACCTAACAAACCCCAGAAATTCATGTTAAGGGGCTGACATTATAACCAAATCAAGTCTTAAATTTCATTTATATCCTATGCCCCGCGCTAAAAAAAAACACGGGCGTAATTAGCAGTCGCAAAGTTGAACTTGCACTTGTTATGTGAATCGAAGGTCGCGCTAGTCGCTGAATGCCAAGCGCATTAAATTAGAAAGGTAATATTATGAATTTTAAATACCTGACTATTGTTGCCTAGATTTTTTACAAATTTAAAATCATTAAAGGATTATTTCTAATTATTTTTGCAAACGCAAACCACCACTTTAAGACAAAATCAACCTTGAGTTCCTATTCATTGCAATATAATTAATATAAATTCATACTAAAAGCAAAAATGACATCTACATTTACAAGTTACAGAGTAATTAATTACAGTATAGACAAATATTATCATAAAAATAGTCAATCATGCAATAACAATATAATTTAAAAACGCGGAAGGGTGGTTTTAGAATTTTATATTTTATTTTCATTTTTAGTAATTGGGTACT